>JARLTB010000219.1:1385000-1540000 GCA_030141615.1 Unio pictorum | reverse complement strand
GACAACTGTTCTTGGGTGGGTTCAGCTCTTTTAGATGCTTCCACAATGTTTTGGTACTCTTCTTTTCATTAATAGCCTGTTTATAGTAGCTTATCTATCAGGTGCTTAGTTTTATTCCTCCACTTTCTATAGCTTTTCATGTCTTTTTTCTTGTGGAAATTATCTCTTTGGTGCCTAGCCTCATTGATCTCAGGGGTAATCCACTTGGGTGTAATTTGGTGTTTAACCCTTTTTGTTTTAATTGGGGTATGCTTGTCTAAGGCTGCATTGAACATCTGATACGATTTGTCTAAAGCAGTGTTTACATCAGCTATATTGCAGACTGATTGAAAGGGTTTGCATACTAAATCATTTAAGAACATTTCCTCATCAAACTGTTTAAAGTCCCTGTATTGTATTTCAATGTGTTGCCCATTTTTAGATGATTTTGGAACATGTCTAATTATACAGACTGGGTAGTGGTCACTCAGTGCATATACTGGCACATTTATTTCACTTATGTTTTCAGGTTTATTAGTATAGACATGATCAATGATAGTAGCACTTTTATCTGTTACTCTAGTTGGGGTGTTAATTAACTGTGTAAAATTGTAAGTTTCAAAGTTACTTATCCATGTTAATGGCGGAGTTTTCATGTAGTCAATGTTAAAATCACCTAATATGATAGTTTCTAAATCTTCTTTTAGTAATGCTTTTTGAATTTGAGCCTCAAATCTATCAATCCAATCAGCTGTGGAACTCGGTGGCCTGTAAACTGAACATAAGAGTATTGGCTTTGATTGGGCAAGGGTTACTTCGATCCAGATACTCTCTACCCCAATAGTCTCTAGATCAACATGTCTGTTATAACTAATGGAACTGTCTACATAGAGAAGAATACCCCCACCACCCATGGAGTCTCTATCTTTTCTTTCAGAGTGGAAGCCCTGTATATGGAGAGCCAAATTATCAGTATCATTGGAAAGAAAGGTTTCACATAGACCTAGAATACTGATTGGTCTAGTTTGCTGTAATATTAACTTTATCTCATTCAGTTTTGGGAGGATGTGTTGAATATTTAGGTTGATTACATGCAGACCTCTTTTGAGGTGCCCAAAGACATGACAATTTTGATCAGAGGATTGATTTTTAGACAAGGCAGTATACCATGTAATGTTTTTAGACTTAACAGATTTCTTTACATTGCCTTGATTATTTACATAAACACATGAAGAAGATAACATACAAGATGAGACTGATTTACATGCATACAAGAAGACATTGACATATTAGACACTTGGGGAGCCTCAGAGGGAGAAGTAACTTGAACAGTATCGCATAGTTGTTTACAAGTTAATAAGCTGCACTTTGTACACAAATCAGATAGTGCCTGAAACCTGTTAACAGAATTATAATTATTACATTGAAAAGTAGACACATATTCTAATGCATTTTGTTTTTGGATGTGTGTTGCATAGGCCTGTACATCATAGCCTTCTACCTACTGGTATGTACACAGCTTTTGCTTATGTCCTAGTTTGTTACATAGATGGCAACGAATCTGTTTTCCATGCAGACACTGCTGTGTTACATGACCGTGCTCTCCACAATACAAGCAGTTTTCTGACATGTGCCTAACCCCTTTTATAAGTTTTATGTACTAGTCTATATTCCTAAGGAGCAAGGCAGAACCTCTGTTGGACAAGTGGATTTGGTCTTGCTGGTATAATTGTTGGTTCACACGATTGTCTTTGAAGAAGTTCCTGTATTGCAGAACAAAGAGCATTTGGAAATTTTCACACAACATAATTAGGGTGTCATTTAGCTGAGTCATAAGTACATCCCTTCTTGGCGGTAGACCTGAGATAATTATTTTACACTCTGTGTTTTTGGACCTGATGGCATACAACAAGCTTTCATAATCATCCTCAATGCCCTTCAAAGATTGGCCATTACTGTAATTATTCCCAACAATGAGAAGAATTACAGTATGATATGGTGACATATCCATTTCCAATATTTTTTCTGCAATAGTGTTAATAGTTGCACCTCTATGGGTTTTTACATCAGTTTTATATAACCCTCTTGTTCTTACTCCTTTGAGTATTGATGATCCTATGAGAAGAGATCTGTCTTTAACTATATTGTTGATTTTGACAAGTGGGGGGTTCAGATGCATTGCTTGAACTTCTTGTTTTCCATGACTAGACTTACTGACAATTTGGTGACTGCTGCTGTATTTAATATTTGTATTTAATTTAACTTCTTGCTGTGGGTAATTGGAGGTTGTCTTAAGAACAGTTTCTTCTCTGCCCGGATTTGATGGTGAGTTTGATACATGATGGTCAGTGTTTACAGCATGTGCTTTAGCTAATTTTTGGCTATGACCATCTAATACCTGTAGAAGAGACTCATCTTGTTTAATTGCTGTGGTTTCATCTGTTTGTGTGTACACTGATTTTTTTCTTATAGCTGGTTTTGGTATAGTTTGAGTGCCCTGACATGCTCTTGTATTTTGGTCCTTTGACATGTTTGTGTATTGTGTTGTCTGGGTATTCTGGCATACTTTTGTTGCCCCTGGTTTATCCATTTGAACACTGTGTAGACTCTTTGATTTTAGTGCAGATAGTTCCTGTTCTAACCTTTCTACTTGGGCCTGGAGAATACCTATTACTACTAAGCACTGTATGGAGGTACAAGTCTGGCTATGGGCTCCATGGAACTCGAAGGAATTTGTTGCACCTATCATAAACTGGGTTCCTGGAGTTTCCTCCACATTGATAGCAATCTGGCTTATTTCATGTAAAACTGTGTTACTGTTGACTGGATTTGGAGATCTGTGGGCTTCAGGGATGGGTGTTGTTACTGAGAGGTAATTGATTTCAGTCTGGTGTTGTCTACCATTTGTTGACAAGTGTTGATAAAATGATTTACCCATTTTGTGTAACCTGGCCCTTGTACATGAATTTTACCAGTTGTTATGTATAGAGTTACTGTGGCAGAATCATTATCCATGAATTTATAGATCAAATGAACAAATCTATCACAAATACCATGTTACACAATGAACTCATCCAGCACTAATACAATTATGTTACACAATAAACATATCTATTACAAATACCTTGTTATCAGATGAACACATCACAAAAACCATAATGTTAAACAATGAACACGTACATCATAATACCATAATGTTACACAATGAACACGTATATCATAAATACCATAATATTAAAAACTGAACACATCTATCACAAATAGCATAACATTACCTAATAGACATATCTATTATAAATAGCATAACATTACCTAATAGACACATCTATTATAAATAGCATAACATTACCTAATAGACACATCTATTATAAATAGCATAACATTACCTAATAGACACATCTATTATAAATAGCATACCATTACCTAATAGAAACATCTATTATAAATAGCATAACATTACCTAATAGACACATCTATTATAAATAGCATAACATTACCTAATAGAAACATCTATTATAAATAGCATAATGTTCACAATGTCCACACCTGTCATCTAAAGTTGTGACATTCATTACCAGTGACCAGAACTACTAACTTGTAATGATTTTAATCAATACAAGCATCCTAGTAATTTGAAGATCTTTTCTTTATTTTTGTTGTTGTTGCAATTTCTGATTTTTACAATATGTTAAGTATTCTAAGAAAGGACAAATTAAATTACCTTCACCAGGTTTTTTAGCACTCCGTCTTGTATCAGCTTTGATGCATTTTTCAAACCACGTGCAAATGTGTCCATAGCACCTGTTAGGTAAAGTTTTCTTAAACAGAACCATTAACAAAAACATGGGATGAACAGCATATAGCTATTGGTGAGGCCAAAAAGTTTGGCTTAATTAATTAACACTAACACTTAGTTTAGATATAACTGGATGAAAAATGACAATGTATGAAAGTCATTTTAAACAAAACATACATGTTGAATCTAATAAATATCTAATGCATGTATAATTTTTCAACAAAATTTAAAATCCAACACAAGACTAAAAGGATGTGTAAGTTTTAATCCATTAACTTTTGTAAATGAAAGCTGTTAAATGAGACTTTTATCTTTCCAAATTTTAGAACAATTCCTGACAAATACTCAAAGCATGTGCTTCCAAGTGTGATGAAAATGAACATTCAGTTATTATGATTTATATCTTTAATAAACAAAAAAATTTCTCTTACTAATAACATTATGAACATTCAGTTATTATGATTTATATCTTTAATAAACAAAAAATTTCTCTTACTAATAACATTATGAACATTCAGTTATTATGATTTATATCTTTAATAAACAAAAAAATTTCTCTTACTAATAACATTATGAACATTCAGTTATTATGATTTATATCTTTAATAAACAAAAAAATTTCTCTTACTAATAACATTATGAACATTCAGTTATTATGATTTATATCTTTAATAAACAAAAAATTTCTCCTACTAATAACATTATGGGATATACAAATCAGTATGTGAGCAGTTTTCATTTTCTAGTTAAGTACACAGAGTTCCAAATGTACAACATATTTTTCATTGTAATTTTAAAATGCTCACAAAGAGGTTGATGGTTGTAGCATTAGACAGCAAGTCCTTACTACTGCATTTGTATTATTATCTCTTATATGGCAATAAAATCTTTACCAACACCATCTGTTGTATTTCAATATGATATGTTCAATATTGTGACCTATTTAGAGACTTCACTGTGCAAATATATGCTTCATTTTTGTATATCCATTGTTGAACCTCTTGACCAAGAGTGTCTCAGTGTAAATACTTACCTATGTGGGCGATGTACATGTCCTTAAGATCGGTGGACTCTCTACGTACTTTGCAGTCAAAGTTCAGACCACCTGGTTGAATTCCTCCTTGCTCTATTACAGTCTGGAGAAACAGTTAAAACTAAATATTATAGAATAATTTATGAATTTCAGTTATAAACCAAAAAAAAAACGTATTATGATGAGTCTGATGCAATACATCTTACTATATATTGATGTTTTTAACCAAATAATTGGAATGAGGAGAATTTGAAAAAATCTAAGTATTCTTTTAAACTGCCAATCATTGATAAAATTCATCCACAATGACATTGCTATCAGACTGACTGTACAATACACCCAAAATGACAATTCTATCAGATTCCAACTATACAAATTTCTCCCACAATGACATTGCTATCAGACTGACTGTACAATACACCCAAAATGACAATTCTATCAGATTCCAGCTGTACAAAATTCTCCCAAAAGGACATTGCTATTAGACTGACTGTACAATACACCCAAAATGACAATTCTATCAGATTCCAGGTGTACAAAATTCTCCCAAAAGGACACTGCTATTAGACTGACTGTACAATACACCCAAAATGACAATTCTATCAGATTCCAACAGTATAAAATTCATCCACAATGACATGCTATTAGACTGTTTGAATCAAATCATAAAAAATTCCCCCACAATTGCAAGTTTTTGATAATTGTGTTGAAACCTGTGACTACTAAGCAAAGTTCTAAATGTTGAAGTGAAAAATGATGCCTGGCTGTGTTGTAACCACTTTTCAAATATACTTAACCAAAATATGTCAAACAGCAAGTCACAGATAGCAATTTCCAAGTTTGTGGTCAAGTGATATATTGACTAGTGTATGTGCAGTTTTAAAATAATCATTAAAAAAAATAATCTCTAAACATACATTTTTCATACATTTTGTGTCATAATTTTAAAGGAAAAGAAAGGAAAACAATAAATCTCTTCTTGTAAATATTTTCATATACATTGTTGTGATTTTACTTGAAAAGATTTTGGATTAGTGCTTCATGTTATAGAAAACACAAGTAAGCTATATTGTGTTAAGACAACTGGATCAAAGTGATTTGCCCAAGGACACACCATGGTAGCTGACCCATGCTGATCTGATGCTAGGATTTTAACCTGTAACCTATTTGTTCATGAGTCTGGCACATTAACCACTCAGCCGTCAAAGTTCCTTGATTGAACAGGAAGTAAAATAATTAAAATATCTTATTGTAAATGTTTTTCTTTTCATACATTGTTGTCATAATTTTAATGAAATAGGAAGTCAAACAAATAAAATCAAATTAAATTTTACATCAAATTGAAAAATATGGTACAATTTTAATATATTAATGTTTCTGATATATTCAGAATAAAACTGTTATCAATTATATGATTCTGTCATCAAGAGCCACAGGAAGTCATTTAAAATGCACTTCTATGACAGTTATACATGTGATCAGCTTTATTTTTTAATCATTTTAAAACTGTGCATTCACGACTCTCAGCCAAGATTCCTTAGACACCATACATTTTCAATGGTGGCTATTGTAAAAACTATACGACTCATAAATTAGCATGTCAAATCCTTGTCGAATTATTAATTATAAACTTACCTTCATCACAAAGGTGGTATTTTTAATATCCATTGGGAACTGGTCTGTGTCCCAGCCTAAGTCTGGTGACCCTGTGTTTGAGTCAATTGATCCAAGCATGCCAAAACTGTTAAGTAGTATTAAAGAATTTAACTTAAACAATATATCAAAGAAATTAAGAACATTATCCTTAAAATAATCAATTAAGTAATAGGCACCATAATATCAAAAAAAAAATCAGTTAAGTAAGAGGCACTATAATATCAAAGAAATTAAGAACAATACCCTTAAAATAATCAATTAAGTAATAGACACCATAATATCAAAATAATCAATTAAGTAATAGACACCATAATATCAAAATAATCAATTAAGTAATAGATACCATAATATCAAAATAATCAATTAAGTAATAGACACCATAATATCAAAATAATCAGTTAAGTAATAGGCACCATAATATCAAAGAAATTAAGAACAATACCCATAAAATATTCAGTTAAGTAATAGGCACCACAATATCAAAATAATCAGTTAAGTAATAGGCACCATAATATCAAAGAAATTAAGAAATATACCCATAAAATAATCAATTAATTAATAGGCACCATAATATCAAAATAATCAGTTAACTAATTGGCACCATAATATTAAAAAAGAAGCTATGTGCCTCACTGTGATTGTTTCCATCTACATTCTCATGAACACTGAGTAGACATAATCATAAAATATAAGATTAAGTTTACACTTGTACATTAAAATAAAAATTACAAACTATAAATTGGTTATGTCAAATGTGCATGCAAAGTTAAAATTCATATTACATAATAATATTCACAATTTCTTTCTTAAATCACAAAATCAATATTAGGAAAAAAGAATATACTTACGCAGAGGCCATAACAATGTCATGCTCGTATCCATGACCTGCCAGTGTAGTGTGATTTGGTTCAATATTTAGCTACAAGAAAAAATATGTTTACACTAAAATGCATCATTTTAAAATCGCCAAACATAAATGTATTCATCTCTCAAGTTTACAGCAAAAAGGCATACCTTGCATCTACACTGATAAGCCAAAAAGCACACCATCTAACAGTATGGACAAACAAACAACAAAGATGCTAACAATATTGTAATTGAATAGCTAATGATAATCTATACTGATAGTCAAATAAACATACCAAAATAGCATAGATATATCTTCAATGGTTTTATAGATTTGCCTGGAAACACAAGTGTGCTTATTTGATGGACAGTTTGGTTTGGCTTGCCTTTGTGTTTTAGGGCATATCAACACAAGTTATTTAGTACAGATACAATAGGACCAATGTGCCTTGCCATGAATATAAATAACAATGGCATGCCAAGCAATGGTATCATGGCTCCTGTATGGGTGGATGGACACACACAGACAGACAAAAATATTAGCATATTAAAACTTAAGAACTATGATCCTATTGTCTATGTACTGAGATTAAAAGATATCTTAAATGTTTTTGATAATTATGCTCAAGAAATGACAGTGTAAATGATAGATGGATGGACAGACAGATGGATGGATAAAATGTTAAAAGTATATAAACTAACGAATTGTGAATAGCAAAAGGCACAGCCACACCCCTAGTCTAATGTGTGTACTGGCATTATCATAGAGGGTATCTTATATGGATTTTGAGTTTTAACTAAGAAATGAAAGTGTGGATAATGGATGGATAGACTGAGAAATGGACCCCAAAAAATACAAATGTGTTTTAAACAAAAGAACTGTGGACAGCAAATGGCACATGACTAGACCACTAGATAAATAATTTAGACAGTTTTATCGCGATATCTTAAAGTTATACTCCAGAAATGAAAGTGAGTGTGATGGATGAATAGATGGATAGACAATAAAATGGAAGCAAGCTTTTTCTGTAAATGTTTCCAAGAACCATTTCTTTAAGGTACCAGAGGGAGATTATGACATAGGTAAATATTGATAATTATGACTGCTTAGGAATGATTTCTGAGGGATTTTGCAATAAAAAAAATGGACACAATCTTTTTTTATGATGTACATCATTTAGAGATTTCAATTTATCAAAAACTATAATATTTCATTGGTTAATAATAAATTAATAATACATTAATTTGTTGAGACAATTATTCCTTTAGATAAATGACCTGTACACAACCAAGTAAATATGGGAACAATTCAGGGTCCTTTCTAAAACACTATTTAAAAATTAGGGCATAACCGATTAGCATTTTTCTACCTATTTCCGATTCCGGATTTTGGGCATGAAATTTTTCCGATTCCGGATACGATTCAAATAATCGGAAATGCTAAATCTGTATTTTTTTCTAAAGAATTTCATCTTCTGTTTCTGGGTTTCTGGTATCTGGTTTTGCCGTGTCTAGCATGTTACTTAGTACTTTACCATATCCGGCTTCATATCCGGTTTTCACCCGTCCGTTCAAATAGATTGTCTCACAGCGTGGTTGTGTTGACCATATTGAACTTTTCTGACTTCTTATGTAACTTTATTAACGTACTATCGAATGACACGCAGTGTTAGACACGGTGCTATAGAAATTCAACTTTATTATTTTTATTATCCGAATCGGTCGTTCCTGTCTTGTCCGACTCCGATTAATCGGAAGTTCATGCTATCCGGTGGAATCCGATTTCCGGATCAAAAGTCGGTTATGCCCTATTAAAAATAATGGTACCTACTTAGTCTGTGATACAACAATTCTTGGAGTATACATAATCCTTTTATAAGCATTCCAAAATAAGACCAAACAGAAAACTAGTTACTAAATTTGAAGGATCCAACCTTGTATTCTTTCTCTAAGCCATAGTGCTTCAGAAATGCGATCACAGTCATTGCATCTGAAAAAAATGATTTTGCCTGTGAGATTATCTACATGTCTCTGATTCAACCAAATGACATGATGAATAGTGTCAACAATAAAAACAGACAGCACAACAGTAACTCTGACGAGTATCAATAATAAAAACAGACAGCACAACAGTAACTCTGATGATTATCAAAACTAAAAACAAACAGCAAAATAATAACTCTGATGAGTGTCAACAATAAAAAAAACCAGACAACACAGCAGTAACTCTGATGATTATCATCAATAAACACAGACAGTGCAAATAAACATTGACGAGTGTCAACAATAAACAGAGACAGTGCAAAAAAAACCTGAGGAGTGACAACAATAAACACAGACAGTGCAAAAAAACCTCTGATGAGTGTCAACAATAAACACAGACAGTGCAAAAAAAACTGATGAGTGTCAACAATAAACACAGTGCAAAAAAAACTGATGAGTGTCAACAATAAACACCGACAGTACAAAAAAAACTCTGATGAGTGTCAACAATATAAAAACAGACAGCACAACAGTAATTCTGATGATTATTAACAATACAAACAGATGACAGCACAACAGAAACTCTGATGATTATCAAAAATAAACACAGACAGCACAAAAAAACTGATGATTATCAAAAATAAAAACAGACAGCACAAAAAAAACTGATGAGTTTCAACAATAAACAGTAACTCTGATATATTTCAACAATAAACAGACAGCACAACAGTAACTCTGATGATTATCAACAATAAAAACAGACAGCACAATAGTAACTCTGATGAGTTTCAACAATAAACACAGACAGCACAACAGTAACTCTGATGATTATCAACAACAAAAACAGACAGCACAACAGTAACTCTGATGAGTTTCAACAATAAACAGACAGCACAACAGTAAGTGATGAGTTTCAACAATAAACACAGACAGCACAACTATAACTCTGATGAGGACTGTATTTAAAAAATTAAGCTTAGTGAAAGAGATCTATTTCAGAAGTATATTAGTTAAAGAGAAAATGGTTGTATAACTTCAATTGTCACAGGAACTGTCTTGTTTAAAGAAAATGATAAAGCAAGTAAAAATGATACACGACTTTGGAAAATCATTAGTAACTTACATACAACCCAACAGAAATCCACCACACCAGTTTTCTGTCATGGAAACTAATGTACTCTCAAAAATGCCTGTTAAACTTTTTAATTTGTTAATATGTTTTCATTCCCCATAATTAGCATCATCTTTTGGGTAGCCTTGGCAAGATGATCTCAGTCTCCAAAATCTAGGTCAATTTAAGTACATGTATATGTAGCATGTAAACAAATATAGCCAAGTGTTACTAGAGACAATATTGTTATGAATTGTTTAGTGCAAATTGGATATAGATCAATTGAAGATGACCAATTTCTTTATATATGCATTATTTGTGTTTATTGGTATTTGCTAATGGGATATGGTGGATTCATTAATTTTATAACATGTAATCAGTATACTCGAATTTAGAGATTTGTTTACATACATGTACAATTCTGATTGGATTATGGATTGCATTACATAAATGTAAGTTGACAATATACAAGTGTATTTCAGACTAGTTTGTAATCAAAAGCACAAATATTTTGTGCCCACTTGTATTAACCCCCATTCCAGCCATTTTTGTGTGCATACACTATTTTCTTCAGCTGACTTAATTGGTTATAACAATGGCTCAGTCTATTTATAACACATTAACCCCACGCGACGACTTTATGGGGTGTGAGGTAGTAGCCTACTTCCATGGTCTGTAGCGTCAAGGTCATACATGATACACTAAAGTGGGTGGTATCATTGAAAAGTAGACAGATGTAACTTTACAATGATAGCAAGTAATCTGGACATTTTAATTGCATTACAAAATACAGAGGGAAAAACCGAAGTTTTTGGACCCGTTTTTTTTTTCATCCCAAAATCGCCCATGGTCGGATTCCGAATTTGTGTCCAGATTTTAGACTTTATGACCTCAGATCTACGGAAGACCGGTCTGAGACGCACACAGACAGGTGAACCTGTGCAAAAAGTAGGATAAGGTGGACATTTTGAATAAAGAGTCTTCTACATACGAAAATTATGGGTCCGTTAAGCAAAAAAAAAAAAAAAAAAAAAAAAAGAAGTCAGATTTTTGCCCTTCTGCTCATGTGCCAGCAAACTAACCAATGAAAAACATTTCCTGTAACCATTTGTCTAACGGATTATTGATTGGAAATCAATGTATTACGATGTATTCCAAAATAGTCCCCAAAATGTGTTTCCTACTCGCATTTCATGCGAAAACAGCAAAAACCTCCAGGGGTTAATGTGTTAACAAAGTTGGGTTCTATGCACACCCACCACCATGGTACAACAAGGTCACTGTAAGCAGTTAATAACCTCCTGTGACTGATATTCTCTCTTTCTCTCTCTCTCATTTTCAAAGTGTAGAAAACTCCATATGCATTATCTTCACTATGGAAGTCATAAATCACTTAACTGAAAATCACAGCATTTAAAAAAAGCCACAAAGTTTGCATACAAGTGAAATCAGCTGTATTTTTGTAGATTAGGTATCTTACCATAGTCATACTGATGTTTCGCTGGTTCTTTCGGTTTGGGTTCTATCAGCAAAGTACCAGTGAATCCAATTTTCTTCTTGTAAGCTATTGCAAAAAGTTAAATGCAAAGTTATATTTTGTATGAGTATTTTATAAGCAGACATGGATAGAGGCAGAAAAAAAATGAACTATGAATGAATTAGTGCAATGAACAATCTAACATCTTTTTATACTTTTCTGCACTTCATGCCAAACAACTATGATCTTTGACAGAGATGGATATGCATGTATTAAATCTCTGCAATAAATAAAGTATAGTTTATTGAACTCTCCAGGAAAAGAATTGGAAACCACACTAAGTTTACATGTACATGATGTATATATTTAAAGTGTGTCTAGTCATTCTTAATTCAATACACTTATGGAATCAAATACAATTTATTTAAAAAAAGACAAAGGAAATAACTTAAAGATTGGATTGGTAAGTAAATCAAAATGACACCAGAGTCTAAACAATGAGTACTAACATTGACTACATAGTTCACATATATGAAGCTGTTAGTATTCTCTAGTTACCACTGTAAACATTAATCATCATGTAGGAAATAAGATTAGACTAAAGTCATTTGGAATGAGAGTAGGAAATACATTTTTGGGGCTATTTCTGAATACATCCAAATACATTAAGTTTCAGGTGATTTCTAGTTTTATTAGCTATTTCTCTCGCTTATGAGTATAAGGGCAAACATTAGAGATCTGTTTTTTATTTCTTTTTTGTTTTGCTCAATGGACCATCATTTTTGTTGAGACCACTCTTTATTCTAAATGCCCATTTTATCTATCAATGTTTTGCAAAGGTTCACCAGTCTGTGTGCAGTTTGGACTGGTCTGCCTTTGATCAGAGGTATAATCCGTTGATCGACCTCAAGATGCAAATGAATATACGAGTGTTCTTCTTTGCATTGGACATTTGCATTTTATGCAACCGATCATCTCAGATGATCTTTGATAAAAAGTTCAAGATTTATGGACATTATGGATCCCAAGTGTCAAATGAACTGATTATTTCTAAGTTCCTCAATGTACCAAAATAGTGGCAATCTGTTTATACCTGCCGCCATCTTGAAAAAGTTGGCCAGATGATTCTGCTCAGCCAGAATGTCAGTGTTCAAAAGAGTATGGTAGCCTTCTCTTCCACCCCAGAATACTGAAATCAGAAGCAGATTCTATGATAGCACATGGAACTGTAACAAACAAGACTATCTACTAATCAGCATAAAAAAATTCAGAAATGTTACTAAACATGCCATAATCATGTATAATAGGTTAATTCCATTGTCACAAAGCTGTAAAACTTGGTGATAAAATGTCACCTGAAGAAAACTATGTTCACTGACAACTTTATGAAACTTAGTTCAGACAGTACTTATTGTGGCCTTTGCTTTGATGTGCCATTGCTGTAGAATGAGAATTTGTTCTAGAACACACCTCATAAGATTCTTTATTTTAAGTAATGGAACACAGGCCAGGTGATGTAATAAATTAGCACATGGGCAGATGTCATAATATATTCATGACATTACAATTTTATGTGTCTGTGCCATGTAATATGCTTCTTTTTCCTTCATTATTTAGAATTTTAATTCACACACACAGCAGGGACCAATCAAGTAATGTATTAAGCTGCCAAGATGATGGACTATGGCTTTTTAAATGACCTACTCACAGCTGTAAACCTTAGTACACTGTATTTGCACATCTGTTCTCAATTATTACCCACTGAAACTGAACAAAAGTACTAGGTGTAATTAATCAAACTATGTAAGACACTATGTGTAATTAATCAAACTATGTCAGACACTATTTGTAATTAATCAAACTATATAAGACACTGTGTAATTAATCAAACTATGTAAGACACAAGATGCAATTAATCAAACTATTTAAGACACTAGGTGTAATTAATCAAACTATGTAAGACACTAGGTGTAATTAAAGCATGTAAGAAACTAGCTGTAATTAATCAAGTCATATAGGACACTAGGTGTAATTAATCAAACTATGTAAGACATGATGTGTAATTAATCAAACCATGTAAGACACTATGTATAATTAATCAAACTATATAAGACACTGTGTAATAATTCAAACTATGTAAGACACTATTTGTAATTAATCAAACTATGTAAGACACTAGGTGCAATTAATCAAACTATGTAATACACTAGGTGTAATTAATCAAACTATATAATACACTATGTGTAATTAATCAAACTATGTAAGACACTAGGTGTAATTAATCAAACTATGTAAGACATGGTGTAATTAATCAAACTATAAAAGACACAAGGTGCAATTAATCAAACTATTTAAGACACTAGGTATAATTAATCAAACCATGTAAGACACTATGTATAATTAAGCTATATAAGACAATAGGTGTAATTAATCAAACTATGTAAGACACTGTAATTAATCAAACTATGTCAGACATTATTTGTAATTGATCAAACTATGTAAGACACTAGGTGTAATTAATCAAACTATGTAAGACACTAGGTGTAATTAATCACACTATGTAAGACACTAGCTGTAATTAATCAAACTATATAATACACTGTGTAATTAATCAAACTATATAAGACACTATGTGTAATTAATCAAACTGTATAAGACACAAGGTGCAATTAATCAAACTATTTAAGACACTAGGTATAATTAATCAAACCATGTAAGACACTATGTATAATTAATCAAACTATATAAGACACTAGGTGTAATTAATCATACTATGTAAGACACTAATCAAACCATGTAAGACACTGTATAATTAATCAAACTATATAAGACACTAGGTGTAATTAATCAAACCATGTCAGACACTATTTGTAATTAATCAAACTATGTAAGACACTAGGTGTAATTAATCAAACTATGTAAGACACTAGGTGTAATTAATCAAACTATATAATACACTGTAATTAATAAAACTATATAAGACACTGTAATTAATCAAATTATGTAAGACACTGTAATTAATCAAACTATATAAGACATGATGTGTTATTTATCAAACTTTGTGAGACACTAGGTGTAATTAATCTATGTAAGACACTATGTGTAATTAATCAAACTATGTAAGACATTAGGTGTAATTAATCAAACTATGTCAGACACTATTTGTAATTAATCAAACTATGTAAGACACTAGGTGTAATTAATCAAACTATGTAAAACACTAATTAATCAAACTATGCAAGACACAAGATGCAATTAATCAAACTATGTCAGACACTATGTGTAATTAATCAAACTGTAAGATAAGAGGTGTAATAATCAAACTATGTAAGACATTAGGTGTAATTATTCAAACTATATAATACACTATGTGTACTTAAACTACATAAGACACTGTAATTAATCAAACTATGTAAGACACTGTGTAATTAATCAAACTATGTAAGACATGTAATTAATCAAACTATGTAAGACACCAGGTGTAATTAATCAAACTATGTAAGACACTGTGTAATTAATCAAACTATGTAAGACATGTAATTAATCAAACTATGTAAGACACCAGGTGTAATTAATCAAACTATGTAAGACACTAGGTGTAATTAATCAAACTATATAATACACTATGTGTAATTAATCAAACTATGTAAGACACTAGGTGTAATTAATCAAACTATATAATACACTATGTGTAATTAATCAAACTATATAAGACACTGTAATTAATCAAACTATGTAAGACACTATGTGTAATTAATCAAACTATATAAGACACGATGTGTTATTTAGCAAACTTTGTGGGACACTAGGTTTAATTAATCTATGTAAGACACTATGTGTAATTAATCAAACTATGTAAGACACAAGATGCAATTAATCAAACTATGTAAGACACTGTAATTGATTAAACTATGTAAGACAAGAGGTGTAATTAATCAAACTGTGTAAGACATTAGGTGTAATTATTCAAACTATATAATACACTATGTGTAATTTATCAAACTTTGTGAGACACTAGGTGTAATTAATCAAACTATGTAAGACTGTGTAATTAATCAAACTATGTAAGACAGTATGTATAATTAATCAAACTATATATAAGACACTAGGTGTAATTAATCAAACTATATAAGACATAATGTGTAATTTATCAAACTTTGTAAGACACAAGGTGTAATTAATCAAACTTTGTAAGACACTATGTGTAATTAATCAAACTATGAAAGACACTATGTGTAATTAATCAAACTATGTAAGACACTATGTGTAATTAATCAAACTATGTAAGACACTGTGTAATTAATCAAACTATATAATACACTATGTGTACTTAATCAAACTATATAATACACTATGTGTACTTAACCAAACTACATAAGACACTGTAATTAATCAAACTATGTAAGACACTATGTGTAAAATTAATCAAATTATGTAAGACACAAAGTGCAATTATTCAAACTATTTAAGACATTAGGTATAATTAATCAAACCATGTAAGATACTATGTATAATTAATCAAACTATATAAGACACTAGGTGTAATTAATCAAACTATGTAAGACACTATGTGTAATTAATCAAACTATGTCAGACACTATTTGTAATTAATCAAACTATATAAGACACTGTGTAATTAATCAAACTATGTAAGACACAAGGTGCAATTAATCAAACTATTTAAGACACTAGGTATAATTAATCAAACCATGTAAGACATTTATGTATAATTAATCAAACTATATAAGACACTAGGTGTAATTAATCAAACTATGTAAGACACTAATCAAGCCATGTAAGACACTGTATAATTAATCAAACTATATAAGACACTAGGTGTAATTAATCAAACTATGTAAGACACTGTAATTAATCAAACTATGTCTGACACTATTTGTATTTAATCAAACTATGTAAGACACTACATGTAATTAATCAAACTATGTAAGACAGTATGTATAATTAATCAAACTATATATAAGACACTAGGCATAATTAATCAAACTATATAAGACATAATGTGTAATTTATCAAACTTTGTAAGACACAAGGTGTAATTAATCAAACTTTGTAAGACACTATGTGTAATTAATCAAACTATGAAAGACACTATGTGTAATTAATCAAACTATGTAAGACACTATGTGTAATTAATCAAATTATGTAAGACATTAGGTGTAATTAATCAAACTATATAATACACTATGTGTACTTAATCAAACTATATAATACACTATGTGTACTTAACCAAACTACATAAGACACTGTAATTAATCAAACTATGTAAGACACTATGTGTAAAATTAATCAAATTATGTAAGACACAAAGTGCAATTATTCAAACTATTTAAGACATTAGGTATAATTAATCAAACCATGTAAGACACTATGTATAATTAATCAAACTATATAAGACACTAGGTGTAATTAATCAAACTATGTAAGACACTATGTGTAATTAATCAAACTATGTCAGACACTATTTGTAATTAATCAAACTATATAAGACACTGTGTAATTAATCAAACTATGTAAGACACAAGGTGCAATTAATCAAACTATTTAAGACACTAGGTATAATTAATCAAACCATGTAAGACATTTATGTATAATTAATCAAACTATATAAGACACTAGGTGTAATTAATCAAACTATATAATACACTGTGTACTTGATCAAACTATACAAGACACTAAGTGTAATTAATCAAACTATGTAAGACATTAGGTGTAATTAATCAAACTATGTAAGACACTAGGTGTAATTAATCAAACCATGTAAGACCCTTCAGATGAGCTTAATAAATTGATGTCATCATATATTGTTATGCCTACTGCCTTGTAATGTATCATCAGCCCAATCCTCTGTTTCATCAAGCAGAGCATTCACGACATTTTCCTTCAATATATGATTATGACCCTGTGGTCTTAATCTTAAATTGTTGTAGGGTTTAATGACATTTTTCAGCACAATATAGGATATACATGACAGCCAGTATTAAAGGTGGAGAAAGAGCCTGGAAAACTTGTGTAAAGAACCACTAACTGATGAGAAGCTACTGGCAAGCTTTCTCACATACCCACATTGACTGAGCCCAAGACTCAAACTTGTGCAGATTGAGGTGAGATGGTAGTGATCCATAATGGTGAGCACATTAAACAACTCAGCCACTTGGGGCCCCCTTACACTAAGTAACAGAAAAGAAGAAAAAAAAACATTTAGTTTGATAAAATTCAACAAATAATTTATTTCCTTAGGATACAAGGTAAACATTTAAAAGGAATTTACCAGTATTGTCAAATAAATCCCAAATAATCCAAATATCTCAATTAGAACTCCACATGTATTGAGTGTTCCAAATGAACTCCATTTAATGAGCTGAAGTGCCAACAGTCTTGGATAAACTGATGTGCCAACAGTCATTATGTAACAAAATGATATAATCCAAAAAGTCCTTGAATGAATTCAGCTTAAACCCAAAATAGTGATTCAGTCCAAGATGTTAATGAGCATTTTGCAATTCCAATGAATAGGTTTTTTTTGAAAAAAATCATTCTAAATGTAGAAAAAAAAAGAATAGAAAATAAAATAAAATATAAATTGAGCGTGATGCAGGTATCAAAGCATATGGTTATTGATAGGTGGCATTCTACCACCATCTTTACCTAACTGTGGCAGTGGTATCCTTGCAAAGGAGTAACAAACTTTGAGAAGCATGAATCTGGAAGCCAAAACATTTATTATGACAGTAATATTTTCCGAAGAACTGTGAAAAGAATAAATTTTAGTTCTCAAATTTTTTTTATGATTTCCCAGTCTGGATGTCATCACCCCATCAAAATATTTCCAAGGTTGTTTTTGGTTGATAAGCCCCAAAGTATTCCACTTTCCTAAATGGTGTCGAGTTAAAAATGGGTCACTATTCTTGATCTACCCAGATTGTATCTGCACAGAATATCTGCAGGTATAAATCTGGGACAAAATATGTTAAATATGGTGTTCCCTTGCAGATTTTTTTAAAGCAAATATTAATAAAATATATTTTAAGGGTTTACACTGAGAAGGGAGACACACATGATGTTAATTAGAGTCAAGGATGAATTAGCAATTAGGAAGTAAATTAATCACATGAAACTAGTTTTTTTTTTATGGTCTGCCACATTTGGCTTGACCAGATAGCAAGCAGTTAGTATCTGAATTTTGTTAGGATGCAATGTTTCACTGACAAGATAGTCGTTGGTATCTGTTTGAATTTCGATAGGACAATATCTGACATAACGAGAGGGAAGTTATGATCTATTCCCAGTAGGATATCTGACAGAAGATTTAGGTTGCTTCTTTGTTATGTTTGAAAGGGGAAATATCTAAACTGACGTATCCACATACCTATTTATCCAAGTATCTATATATCTATGTATCCACCTACCTTTGGAGGGTCCAAAGAGGCAAGATAGTAGGGAGTTTAGAGAAAAAGAAAAAAGTAAAAGGAATGAGAAAAAAAGTCACAGTGAAGTTGGAATGAACCAGAAATAATCAGGTTATGAAGTTGTACAAGGCAATGAGTTTGATTGTTAACTCGATTCTATGATAAACCAATTCTACCAGTATCAATTAAAACAGATCAGCTATTTGTATCAATAGATCTGTGTTTTGAAATTCAGTGAAAGATTTATTTATAAAAGTGTATCTTTCTAATGTAATGTATTATCACAGTTGTTTATGTAATGGATTAAATTGTTCTTTTCCATGTTCAGGGGCACTTGTCATTCTGTTCTATATATCTGCTCATATCTCTGTTTATTCCATCAATAAGTTTCACACTTTATATTAATATTTACTTTATCTGGGCAATAAAACCGAGGGCAATCATCCTCTAGATAACAAGAACTGAATAAAGTGAACACCCTGTAAGAAGGTACAATCAGCCAATCAACCCAACTCCCCCACAAGGTGGGCTGCACAAGTTAACTTTCACAGTAGTTTTATTCATTTATTATTATTCAAGTGCCAAGCTTTCTTGCCCCAACTGGTGCCCATAAAACCCTCGCTCATTAGGACCAAGTGCAACCATGTGAGTTACAGGGGCAATATAGACTGGATGGTCAGAGTAATAAAAATCATTGGGATGTTTGTTCTTATAACATTTGTAGATAGTTACATGACACCCATCTGCAAAGATGGGGTTAGCCACTGGGGCTGATCTCACTGCTTACAATTTACCTATAAATAAAATATGTTCTATATTATTTCTAGGTAAATTAAAAGTAGCAAGACAAGCTCTTCTTGGTTTTTCATTTCACTTGTTTCTTACATCCTCCAATCTTCATCTGTCACTCATTAAACTCTACATATTCAAATTATGTTTTAATTTCTTGTTTGTTGTTTTTTTCACCCCACTTAATCCTCCTCACTGCCAAAATGTCATTTTTAATAAACTTTGTTAAAGCTTTGGTGGCTGCTTTAAAAAAAATTCCTATCAGACACAGCAGAAGACAAGGGCTTATATATGAAAATGTAATTCATAGCATTTGAATACTCTGATAGGCAGATGGACTGAGATAACCATACTGAGATAACCAGACAAAGACAATCAGACTGAGACAACCAGACTGAGATAACCAGACTGAGATAACCAGACTGAGATAACCAGACTGAGATAACCAGACCGAGATAAGAAAAGGAAGGTTAAATAAATCAGCTATATTTCTGTCTCATGGGTGACAAATGTAACTCCTTGACTGGGATTTCCTTGTCTCTGCAAATCCCAATCTTGATTTTATTATTCCCACCCATGAGACTGAGAACTCTTATCTGGTTTGGTCAAAAACTACTTGAAAAAAGTGTCCAGACACAGGTTACATACATCACTGGCCACAAAAATCCTAACTCTCTCAGTAACAACCACAATATTCATAACAAACTCACCTTTTTTGACTGCAAGAACAAACTTAAAGACCTAATAATATTTCCTACCTTAAATATTTTTAGCAATTTTTTATGATTTCTAATTTCATGTTTGTTTTGTTTTTTGTAGTCATATTATTATAGGTGTTGTAAAGCACTTAGGTGCTATAAAAAATCCTCATTAATATTATTATTATTATTATTATGATTATTATTATTATTATTATTATTATTATTATTATTATTATTATTATTATTATTATCACAACCAGAAATGTGTTATGTCCAACTTTACACTCGTATCACCTGTCATCCCTAGTCAAATCAAACAAAGAAGCAATCATAAATATAATAAAACCTGCACTTATCAATAACAGTGGATTGATACGACATATTATTCCATGAGCAGATTTTCCTGTAGCACATACTTCACTAGTAATAGCAACATTCCTTGTAGCACATACCTGCACTAGTACTAGCAATAACTGCCACATATCCATGAAAGAAATTGTCAATGTCCCATGAAACTACGAAGTAGAAAGTACCCCACATGGTTATCAAATGGGCATTTGGAGTCTTTCATACATGAATTTACAATCAATATCAATTATAACACCAGCACATCAGTTTCACCGTTTTCCAAAAAAAAATGAGACTTGTATGATAGTAATTGAGATCTAATATTATCAAGGAACACGGTTAATTATTCTACATTTTACTCTCTCTTTGAGCACTAATGAAAGTTTAACAAAATATAAATGTGACAATACCTCAATAATATCAAATATTTTATTTTGTCCTTTCTTGAGAGAAGATCTAGTGTACTGCAAATAGAAAGGTCATGCCCTAGTCCAGATTAACATACTTGTACGGTATACAGTTTATGCAAAGAAACAGCAAGTGACTAGAGACCTCTTAACCCCCCAGTATATATAACTTGTAACAATTCTAACTCTGTAAGTGTGTGTGTGTGTATATATATATATATATATATATATATATATATATATATATATATATATATATATATATAGCTGCTTAAATGGACAATATTTGTGGATTATCTTAAAGAAATTTGTACAATTTCATAAAAGTTTAAACCAAATGACCTTCAGAAAAAAGTAGAAAAAATAATACCTGATGAATACTGAATGTGCTGAACTATATTGCAAAAATAAAGACTTTTAACATCAACTAAATTTGAAGTTACAAATTAGGTGCCAAAAATAATATAAGGGTTTGCAACTTGATAAGGAAATACCAGTCCAGGTTTTACATTATCAATCTCCAAGCTCTGAGCCTCGATATGAAACAAAACAAATAACCACTCATTTGCAATTTATTTGTCTCTGTGCAAACCCCAAAATAATTCTATTAATCCTATTACTTAACAAATGCTGACATCATCAGGTTTTATGAATGCTGCCAAAATTAATGTCATGTTATTATGCAGATAAATTGACCTTGCAACATTCTTCCTGACATACATTTGACATATCTACATCCAATTTTAAAAGACGAGATTCGTAATACAAATGGAATAGCAGCTGCCTTTAAAACAAATATACTTAGAAATAAAATAAATTAATTTGACTAACCAAAGTTTTCTGCTCCAAGTTTCTTGGCCACTTCCAAACACTTCTTGACCTGAGCTCCTGCATAGGCAAAAATATGTGCATCTGGGTTACTGGCAGCTCCATTCATGTACCTTTAAAGACAATGATCTCTAAGGCTTCAAAAGAGTTTATATATATATATATATATATATATATATATATATATATATATATATATATATATATATATATATATATATATATATATATATATATATATATATATATATATGCATATATATATCTTCAGTGGCTGTTTTGCCTGATAGGAATAAATTTCATTTGCCATTATTTTATAAATGCAAATAGTGAATCTGGTAAAATTAATGGAGAGTGTGACTATAATGCACTTACTTGGCAGACCTGAGGACCCAGGTTCAATCACCAGTGCATGCATGTGCAAGAGCGCTTGGTTTCAGTCCTAACTGGATGGTGCTGAGTTCTCTGGTTCCCTCCATGTCAAAAACATGACCAAAACATAGCTCATTGAGGGACATTAAATAATTTTTATGTTACTGCAGTCTCTGACAAAATGAAATTAAAATTTTAACCTAAACACACAGGGAGAAATGTATTTGATTATTAACAATTAGTTTACAGAGTAGGAAATAAAGAGCTCAGAAATGTTTCAAATGTTAAGAGTTATACTTATTGTATGTAATCACACGGTAAAGGCAGGAAATATAGAGTTGGATCGAATAAGGAATCCCACAGACCTTGGATTTGCAAACAGGTTCGCGGTTGCCCATAGTAACTTGACTCCAGTTGCCTTTTGCAGTTCCAAAGCCAAATCTGAGATTTCATCCAGAACCTTGTTGGTCTCCTCAAGAGTTTCCTGCTCTGGTGCAATATCTCTGTAAGAAAGAAAGAAGAGAAAATGAACAGAGATACAACGCGTGCAGGAAAATGTTTTACCCATTAAAAAATAGTACCGTAACAATAGGAAGATAAAACTAAAGAAAATTCTTGTGAAAGTGACAAGATGAAAATCTTTTATATTTGATCATATTTGTACAATGTAACATGCAAAAACTAAATGTTTAGCTCACAGGAAATCAAAATGTTATTAACATATCACACAGACCTTTAGGTCTCCTTTTTCTTTGAATCTTAAAATACCTCTTGTACTTGTATGGTTTATCGTTTGGAGAAAGGCAAACTAAATCATACCTCTAAATCAATTATTAATTCAAGGGGCAAATTGGGAGGAAAAATGAGCATGAAACAAATGGAACTATTCCCTGAAAGCTAGATAGTTAAAAGTATGCCCTGGAAACACTTCAAATGTAGGAGTTTCAATTGGATTTATTCTTTGGATCCCCATAGTGGGATCCATCTCACAGAACCATAGTCTATTTGATGATACACACCCAAATAATATTACACATTGTTTCTACTTCATCCATTGATTTATTCCTAAAAATTAAGAAGAAATAAACTACAATAAAAAGAACAAAAGAACCCAAAACAAAACAACAGACTAGAAGATGATTCAATATGCATTGTAACTTTTGCATCGTAACCATTCTTCTAATTCTCCATGTTTTTGCAGTGTGGGCATATAATGCAAAATGGACTCCTTTTCTCAAAATGGACTTATCTACTATGAAAAGGACTGATGATGCTTTTACTCCGTTTCAGTCAATATTTCTATTTCACAAATAAAAATTATTTTGTGTAGTAACTCATTTTCCATAGCATTTAATATATATTTTTTAATATAAATTATAAAAATGGGTCTTTTTCATTAAATAAGGCCAGTTTCTCAAACATGTCTAAAAATCCAAAAACAGGACCATGTACACTTTTAATCAAATTTCACAAATGAAATTGAGTTTTGTATTAACAGTTTTACATAACACTTAAATTTCTCTTTAAGATGAATTGGAAAGGCAATAACAAATCAGGGAAGAAGAAAAGGACATGTACATTTCATTAATAATAAAAGAACCATAGTAAAGTTCTGGGTATTCACCTGAAAGAAAGGACAAAAAGAAAGAAACAAAATCCCAGAAGAAAACTGTTGATTTTTAATTCAGGTATTATTTATAGGCTGTAGTTATCCATCACCCACCACAGGTAAGAAGATGGTTCCTGGTTACCCTGGACTGAACAACTATTTTATACAGAAGAATTGAAAATAAACACAAATAAACACAATGGCTTTATTGTTGATGATTCAGTTATATTGTAATTAGATTTACAATTATCTCCTTATTAAAGTACAAAATGCAGTGATTGGCTACTGAAATGCTTGAAATGATATAATGTAAATTAGATTTACAATTATCTCCTTATTAAAGTACAAAATTCTTCACGGCTTATCAAACTATTATTCAAACTATTTTTGTTCCGGCAGTTAAACATTGCATTGCTTTGAGAAATTAATGAAGTTATTGTAAAACACTGGGAGCCATCAGATGACTGTACATGTATTACCATCAGATGACTGTACATGTATTACCATCTGGTGTGAAAACAAAGAATCTTACACTAGGTACTGTACTCCTTTCTCTTTTGACATTTACTTACAAAATAAATACGCTAGATATAAAACAATTGTTGTTGTTGTTGTTGTAGGGTTTAACGCCATTTTTCAGCACATGACTAGCTATACATGGCTGCCAGTATTAATGGTAGAGGAAGAACCCAGGAAAACCCCTGGAAAGAACCTCCAACCCACGAGAAGCTACTGGCAAGCTTTCTCACATATGCACATTGGCCAAATCTGAGACTTGAACCCACACAGACAGAGGTGAGATGGTAGTGATCCATAACAGAGAGCACTTTAGACCAGTTGGCCACCCAGGGCCCCTTAAAACATTTGTAAAGAGTATGAATACCAGCGGGGAAGAAAAAGTTGAAGCCATTATTCAGAATGTCCATAGATGCCTATTCATCCTCCATTCTACTGTTTTCACTCTATCATGCTTTATTTCTTGCAGATTATTCCTCACTGATTGCTTTGTTCTTATGTAGTTGGTCTGTCTGTCTGTCTGTATTGATGACATGCCCATGATATATTCTTTTAGGGAATGGTCCAATATATGGAACAATGGCTTATATTTGTCAGGAGGTATATCATAAATGTCAAACAGTTTTCTGACCAAGATAATGTGCTCTAAAACTGACCTATACCAGCGTTTGAAACTGAGTGGTAGATATAGTGGACTGCAAGAATATAATTTTTACCTGCTTGTAGTTCTATTGCGAAGAATTTACATTTCTTGACCATATGTTATTTTAACAATATTGTCCTTACCTTTCAACCAGTTTTACTTTTCCATTCCTTTCAGTATAGTTAGATGTTACATTAACAAAGAGCTATTATCAAAATACTCAATGCAAAATGTAATTAAAATACTCAATGCAAAATGTAATTAAAATACTCAATGCAAAATGTAATTAAAATACTCAATGCAAAATGTAATTAAAATACTCAATGCAAAATGTAATTAAAATACTCAATGCAAAATGTAATTAAACAAAATAAATGTACTTCCTTTTCAAAACTATGCATGTGGCTTTTCTAATGACAATAAAACCATTTAAACACAGATTACAAAAAAATCTGAAAAATGTTCAGGACCACTTTAAATTTGGAAAAAATGATGTTTATTTTTCAGCAGACTTTAAAGTTCTTTGTTTTATCAAATGAATATCAACTAATCACCAAATCCATTTGGTTTCACTGATGAATTTTCCTTTTAGCATTTTTTAAATGTATTAAATCGTGGAAGGTCCACTTTATACCCACCAGTTTTTGCAGTGTACTTACCTGTCGTGGAAGGTCCAGTACTTTATCCCTAGCTTGCTGAAAAACTCGAAAGCAGCCCTCAACCTTCTCTTAGCATTTTCCATCGAGTTTGTGCCATCGTCCCATGGTCTAATCAATGTCGGAAAACCGAAAGGGTCGGCACCTAGGTCATGTAGCAAAAAAACAGAATCGTGTAGAACCATAAATTGCTGGAGTGATTAAATAATCATACAGACTACCACCAGCACATCTTTTTATTTTCTCTCTCTCTCTCTCTCTCTCTCTCTCTCTCTCTCTCTCTCTCTCTCTCTCCCTCTCTCTCTCTCTCTCTCTCTCTGTGTTATCCTTGGCTCTGACTTCCTAGTCTGTCCTAAGTTTCTTCTCTATCAACTCCATTCTTCCTTTCTTCTTTTGTAATCACTTATATTCTTTTACTCCTCGTAGTCACAGCTTTCTTGTATGAAAGAAACACTTTCAATTACTGAGAGAGAGAGAGAGAGAGAGAGAGAGAGAGAGAGAGAGAGAGAGAGAGAGAGAGAGAGAGAGAGAGATTACCTGTTCCACGGAAGGTGTGCCAAAAGCACACTGAGAATCTTAGCCATTCCTCCATAGTTTTACCCATAACTACCTGAAATAAGGAAGGAATAGCGAATGGAATGATATCTACAATAGACCATGTGCAATAATTGTTACATTTCATTTTGTGCTCTACTTCATGGATTTTTAAAAAATAATATTCTCTACAAATCTTATTCACATTTCAAGTCTCTTTCTCACACTATTTCAGTCGCTGCTTTTTTGGCAATGTTGTACATTTAATACAATATCTTCTTAATAATAATAATAAAAATAATAATAATAATAATAATAATAATAATAATAATAATAATGGTAATGATAATATATGAAATACTTAATAACTTTTTCTTTAATATACTCATAGTGAGATCTTTAAGAGCACTAACATGGTTAAATGTTTCAAAGTACTAAACTTATACATGCTTTCACATTTTAAACATGTTCAAGCAAATAGAAAAAGTGTGAGAGTATATTTTATTTTTTAACAACATGAGAGGCATTATGTTTTCGTTGTCCACAATAATTCGGTCTGATTAAGAATTACAACAATTATTTTATCAAACTAAGATTACATAATAAAGAAGAAATAAGACGTATATTGAGGAAACATGATTCTAAAGTTAGCCAGCGTATATCTTTCCTTTCATTTTCTTCCATCCAGATAGGCTTCCATAAACAACCAAATAAGAATTGATGCCTTCATTTCTGATGGCATGTTTTATCTTTCTGCAGGGATCGAATATATTGATTTATTAATCTGAAGTAATGGATGAGTTTTATGTTGATTACAATTTACGTCACAATTTTCTGAAAATATTTATTAAATTGCAAGTCTCCACACCAAAGACTTTTCTTATTGTATCTATCTTTCTTTCTTTCTATTTAAGCCAGTTAGTTCCCTTGCAAACCTAAAAGAGAATCTCTATTTTGGAAGACAAATTAAGTTAACTATCAGTAAAACAATGTATTAACTCTATTAGTAAAACATTAAATGTATCAATCACACGACAACTGATTCCACCATTTGAGTTGTGTCATTAATATCTGACTGCAAACATTTCTCTAATCGACTTATAGGACTATCAGAACCATAAAGTGTTTCTTTGCTGCCCGTAGGTCTAGGAAAATCAAGTGTTGTAGTTGTTGTTTTATTTAATTTTGGTGTGTGTGTGATATTTGAAATATGGCATTGGCATGAGCTATGGACATTTAAAATGAACAGGGAAGATGTACTTGTGTTCTTGCTGCGGGTACTACTAGAGGTTGTGCAGTGCATGCTGCACCATCCCGATTCCAACGCTTCAAAAAAATTATTCTTTGTCGAGCAAAAGCTTCAAACTAGATTTTTCTGCCATCTTGTAATTCGTTTCGAGAAAAGTCATGAAAATGCTGATCATGATTATAGTGGCAACAGTGATGACGATAATGGCAATGACGATGATTACAATGCTCTAGTTTATGTATGTTTGATCGTGATCAGTCTGGGATGTGATCATCTTTATTATATTACCCTCATTTGTCTGGGTCGAAAATCATTCGTAAAATTGATTTTGTTACTGTTGCTTTAATTTAGCTGCAGTTTCAGTGAAAATGCTGGGGGGAGGGGATCAACAGCTGATACATCTTTTCTCCACTTAAAGCAGTACACATTTTAGAGACAAATGAGTGGAGTTGGTAATTAAAGCAAAACGAATTACCAGGAATGAACATCGAAACATAAACAAACCCTCCTGGATCCACTCGAGCCATTGTTGCATCAAATATGAAGCCGCTAAGAAGAACGTCACAAACATAGTCCATTTAGCCAAATTATCCCACTACAGTAATAAGAACACATAGTTCCAGCTGCAAAGAGCTCTATGAGATAACTAACAAACTAATGTCAACGAACAAATGTACACAATTTCCAACTACTTTCTCTCCAGTAGACCTTCAGGACCTATTTGCAAATTTCTTCTGACTTGTCACCAAACAGTTATGATACAGAATTTCAGCGACAAACGTTAGGAGCATCTGAACATGTCTCTATGGATTTAGTACGGAAAATCGTGATGAAGAGTGCATCAAAGTCATGTGAACTTGATCCAATTCCAACATCACTGCTGCTTGAGTGCTTAGACCGAATATTTCCTTCACTAACTGATGTTATTAATATCTCTCTCTCATTGGAGGAATTCACATCATTTTTCAAAACTGCCATCGTAAAGCCTCTGCTGAAGAAACCAACACTTGACCATAACGATTTAAAGAACAACTGCCCAGTTTCTAATATCCCGTTCATATAAAAAAATCTTAGAAAAAGTTGTTCCAACCCAACTTGTATCTCATTTGAATTCAGTCTTTTTAACAATGTACAGTCTTCATATCGCCCTTGCCACAGTACTGAAACTACTCTTCTGAAAGTATTTAATGACATTCTATATGCTTTGGATAGTGGAAAGATTACAGTCCTTACCCTCCTTGATTTGTCTGCAGCATTTGACACAATAGACCATGATATATTACTTCACCGTCTCCAGCATGTATTTGACATTCAGAATATAGCCTTACAGTGGTTCAAGTCCCACTTAGTGAACAGGACACAAACTGTATCTGCAAATGTAATAAAAACCAGCCCAGTTGATGTTGTCGTTTTCCAGAGGGTCTGTTCTTGGACCTGTTCTCTTCATTCTATACACTCAGCGGCTTCCAAGTGTCATAGATCATCACCCAGTGTCTCACCAATTGTACAATTGTACATATATACAAGTCTAGCCACACAACTGAAGTTGATGCAACCATCCAAGGAGTAGAGAGGTGCATTTCTGATTTGCAATCATGGATGACATGTAACAAGCTGCAGATAAATGATTATAAAACTGAAGCCATTCTGATCAAAACACAAAAGATTTTTTTTTCTCATTCATATTCTTTACCTCAGACAATGAATATCAGCAACACCAATATTAAATTCTCACAGTCAGTACGAAACATAGGTGTTACTCTAGACAGTACTCTCACATTGCACCAACATGTCGCGAACATATGCAAGGCTGCATATCTTGAGCTGAGGCGCATCAGCTCCATTCGCAAATATCTTTCAGTTGATGCCACTTTAACACTTGTGTGTTCATTAGTACTTTCAAGACTGGACTATTGTAACTCAATGCTATCTGGTTTGTCACAATATCTACTCCAGAAACTTCAAAACACAGCTGCTCGGATCATCTTTAGAATATCTCGATCAGAGCACACCTCACCACTGCTCTGTACCCTACACTGGCTATCCATTCGATCCAGAACCAAACACAAAATTTGGTCTCTGTGCTACTACGTTTCACTGACAGACTCCAGTCCAACATAACTTATCCGGCCTCACCCATGTGTATACACCAGCAAGATGCTTACGCTCCTCTTCTGACAAGCGTATACTCATTGTTCCCACTATGAACACGAAGTCATATGGCAACGTTCTTTTGCATACCAGGGCTAAGCGATGTGGAATGAATTGCCTATTGAAATTAGACACAGAGACAGTGATCCCTTTAAAGAGTGCTCTTAAAACTCAACTTTTTTCGACTGCAGTTACAAACTTAGAGACCAAATAATGTTTGTACCTTAAATGTTTTCAGCATGTTTTATGTCTTACAATTTTATGGTTTTTGTTTATCTGTAGTCATACTGGTGTTGTAAAGCGCTTAGTTCTTCTAAAGATTAGGCGCTATACAAAGTCCTCATTATTATTATTATTATTATTATTATTATTATTATTATTATTATTATTATCATCAGCATCATCATCATGATTATTATTATTATTATTATTATTATTATTATTATTATTATTATTATTATTATTATTATCATCAGCATCATCATCATGATTATTATTATTATTAAATATAAAATGTTTTAACAGAAAAGAATCTAAAAATGTTGCACCTGTTGTGAAAAACTGTTTTAGTATGCTCACCTCATTAGCGTTATAGTGCTTGAACACCAATGTTTCGGCTGGACCAGCATCGGATCTGAAGGCGATTTTACCGATATCTAAATAGAGAGACAATTTTGTACGCCTTTACAGAGAGAGAGAGAGAGAGAGAGAGAGAGAGAGAGAGAGAGAGAGAGAGAGAGAGAGAGATGGGGTGGTAGTGTTTCCGCTCAACTACTATCTATGGTGAAAATCTGAGAGAAATCCGGTTAGTTGACATATAAAAGTTCATGCGGATGATTTGGCCTGCACAAATTCATGTAGTATGCTTGAATTGGTTCCGTGCCCTATTGGTCACTACTGTTTACTTGTAATAAGTTTGTTTCAGACCAGATTGTCAATAAATATAAAACAGTCGCACATTTACTGGAGCAGATCAAATTGTCTATAAATATAGAAAACTTGCACATTTACTAAAGAAGACCAAATTGTCAATGAATACAGAACATTTACACATTTACTGGAGTAGACCAAATTTGTTATAAATATAGAACACTTGCACATTTATTAGAGTAGACCAAATTTGTTATAAATATAGAACACTTGCAAATTTGCTGAAGCAAACAGATTGAAAAGCCCGAGTCTAATCAACGATTACGTAGCTCAGCTCTACTTTGACTAGTCTCCACTAACCATTGTAAAACATTATCACGAAGTAAATTCGGACTAAAGTGATCTTGGTTTCTATCTAAAGTTTGTTTTGTAGCTTTCATCTTTACATGTCATTTAAGGATTTAAAATTGAAACGTAGCCTTAAATTGGCACTATATATTCTATATTGTGCTGACGTGTTGTGAAACCACCTGCCAATCTACCCACCCACGTATCTACTGTGTCAGCCATACAATACAGAATTTTCTATCGTATCAAACAAGGGTTAATAAGTATACAGATTATCGATTAATTCTATTTTTGTGTGAAGTTATAAAGTCATTGTCCTTAAAATATGTTTCAAAACATTTTATTGTCCACTTGAGAAATCAGTGTGGCACCCGGTGGTCAGTGTTCTTAGGCGCTCGCCTATGCAGATCCCTAACATCTCACCTTGCTTGGTGGATTCGAGTCTCGTGTATCATGTCATGAAAAAAAAAATGGCGTTAAACCCAAAACAATAACACCTCAAGTCAGACAGATAGTATTGTGAGAGTCACGTGCTTTGAGTAACCTTGGAGTGACGCCACACACTACATAATTCATAGGTCAATACCTATCTTGATTAACGGCAAGCGAGGCATCACATGGACTGCATGCAGTCGCTCATCTAACACCAAGTTCGCATTTACAATACACAATTGACCTGTTAAGGATAACGTATCACACATTAAAATGTATAATATGGAAAGTCTAGCAGAGACTAAATATATAATTTGTCATTCCAACTGCCTAGCCACAAAAGGCCTTCTGAGAAAGGAAGTATATAAGGTCTAGCACGGAAGAATTTGAACATAAATACAATTACTTAACTCGTATAAGTAAATAATTAAATATGGGTCATGGTGACACTTTGTTTTAAGGACATAGTAGTAGCAGATACGTACAACTGACACATACAGATCATTCAACAAATGCATTTTAACATTTGAACCAAGTTACTGAGTATAAAAATATAGGACACCGCAACTTATTTTGGCAATGATGCATCCAATCACCGAGGTTGTTTATTTGAGATAGGACAGCATGCTTATAACGTGCCAAAAACTCACGTGGTTATGAGCTAAATACGAAAGCCACTGCGTTTCCACACACCCAATGTTACCTTTTTTTGCGGTATGGTAAAGATGCGATACATTCATTCATACAGTTTGGTGATTTTACCATAATAGAGATTTTACCACAACAGAGATTGAGAAACAAATATAAACAATAAAATAAAAGTTTGTGAAACGTGATATAGAGATCATAGTGACCTACATTTGCAAAAAGGGTGTAGTACTCATCAAGCTGCATTCCTAAATAAGTTTCATGATGCCACGTATAACAGTATTTATAAAGTGTGAAAGAAACCAGAGCTAAAGGAAAAACTAAGGTACAACAAATGTGAATTGAAATGGGTTGTTGTTGTTGTTGTTGTTGTAGGGTTTAACGCCGTTTTTCAGCGCAATATAGGTTATACGTGGCGGCCAGTACAAATAGTGGAGGAAGAACCCGGGAAAACCCCAGAAAGAAACACCGACCCACTAGAAGCTACCGGCAAGCTTTCTCACGTACCCACAATAGCCGAGTCCGAGATTCGAACCCACGCAGAGGTGAGTAACGGCGAGCGCTTTAAACCACTCGCCCTCCCCCCTTCTCGGTTCGGCTGTTCTTACAGGTTTTATCCACCCACCCCCACCAGTTATTAGTCTGGCATCCATGTATAGTCTATCGTATGCTGAAAAAGGGCGTTAAACGCACAACTAATGGACATGTTGGTTCCAAATTATTCTCTTCTGCCCCCTCCCCTGACGTAGGTACTACGAAACCCACTTGAACTGTTGCCTTGGACCTAGGGGATGTATGTATATGCTTTTATTCACTGACATACACGAAGCAATCTCATTAACATTATATATCCACTGTCCTGGACGTAGGACAGTGGCGATCTGATTTTAATCAGGTCGCTACCAAAACCTACTGGCAGGCAAACTTTCTCGCCTACACATCTTGGTCAAATCAAGGCTCGAGGTGGGACAAGAGTGATCTTAAATGTCAGGGTCTTCGATCACACGGAGTCTTTTTAATACAACGATTGCCGTTTAAGTTCCAAATTAACCAGCTTGACGTCTCGAACTGGAGGTTTACTCCTATCACGCTATTGCTGGTTCACACGTAATTATAATGCAAAATTGGATTTGAGTATTTACTCAAAGTTAAGGCGGGACCTGTGGTGATATATTGGTACCAACATTATGTTGCTACAAATGACCCGACAATTTAAGGTTACATGAAAGCCAGCCACAGGCTCCACATTTATTTGTAACTCTATATGATAACATAAATGTGAGAAATGTGAGAAAATAATGTGCGTCTGTTTTCTCTGTTTAGTCAGTTACAGCCATTAAAGTCGTTAGATCAAGTACTTGCGTTATCTAGCAAGACGTAATAGGACCCGATATACATACGGGTCCATTTTTATCAGCCAACTGTCTTATGGTGTTTAGTATGTTTCCCTGTCTACTCCATAACCTGTAAATAAATAAAGCCATCCTTGCAAGCTCTGACAGTGTTGAACACGATATCAAATTATTTAAAAAATATTAATGTGTTTGAGTAATATTTATTTCACTGATGTTAGTACAATATACAACGGGCACTGGTCACAGCACGGGTGCTAGGGTTCGTTAATCATATTTTGCCCAAGCTGTTTAACTTGTATACAACAACCATGTTACGCACACAGAGAGAGAGAGAGAGAGAGAGAGAGAGAGAGAGAGAGAGAGAGAGAGAACACAAAGGTGTTTCAAATACCGTTGCATTGGTACAGTTTATCATTGTAATGGCAAATACTATTCATATCTTTATTTCGTTCCAAATTTTCACCCTTTTCTTATGCCGTCCATGCCTAGTGGTTAGAGCGTCCGCCTCGGATGCGGTTTCGTAGGTTCGTTCGATCCCCCGCCAAGTCATATAAAATACTTACAAAAAAAGATACTAATAGCTGCCTCGCGTGACGCTCAGCATTAAGAAGTTACTGATATGACTGGTCGGCCTGGCGTCAGGATAATGTGACTGGGTGGGACATCATGCTACATGTCTGTGGCATGATGTCCTAGTGCTAGACATCACCATAAACTGCCACACTATATACATAATTGTTGTTGCTGTTGTTGTAGGGTTTAACGCAATTTTTCAGCACGCGATAGGATGGCTATACATAGCGGTCAGTATTACTGGTGAAGGAAGAACCCGCCCCCACCCCCGAAAAAACACCGACCCACGAGATGCTACGGTCATAGAAGCGATTGGACTGAAAATTTATATATATATATATATATATATATATATATATATATATATATATATATATATATATATATTGGCGGTCAAGCCAGATAATATTAGTTACTATGTCTAGGTCCGAAATGACTGAATGAATCGAGTTAATGGGATGGAGAGAGGGTGTCTTCGACGGAGTCCTCGAGCAATCAATTGAAATATGAATTGATGTCATATAAAGCGCATATAAACAACTTTGCTCTTTAAAATAAAACACACACACAAGGAAGTAATTTTAACTATATATACTTAACGCAAGTTGTACACATGAACTCTATATGTCGTCTTTGTTCAAACGAGAAAGTACAGTTTGTACTATTTGGGATGTACTATATGGTAACTGTACAACACTCGTATAATTCACGTGTGCGTAAAGAAACCCATAATGCATGCGATACAAAAAAGAGCAGCGTATATGAAAATAATCATACCTGGAAAGAATTCGGCATCTGGTTTGTCATATTTAGCATACTTATCGCTGCTTGCAGCCCCTTGGCACCCACTTTCTGGCGCAAAAGAAGACATGACAGGAATATAGACGCAGCCTGGTAGAAAATTAGTTTGTTATTAATTCGGCATGCACACCCCCTGACGCATGTTATTACTGGAGCGTTGTGATAAGATTAATCCCAAGTGCACAGTCCGCCTGGTGTATAATATATAGGACAATTATACTGCTCACAAAAATGAAGGTTTAACCCAATCGTACTGTAAAACAAACGTTGTTCGGAATACCACGTACTATTCTGTTGACAGCTCTCTATTGACAGCTTAAACTAAGAGCGGGTAACTGCTGATGAGCCATCGTGGATATAACATGGAAAAGGCTTGCCATCTCCAAAGCTCGAGGTGCAATCCGAAGCAAGTTTTCAATCGTATCTCTGTAACTCAAGTAACTGAGCTCTTCATTACGCTGAATCAAATTATCTATTAACCGAAACCGAAACACCAATTGCACGTAATATAAATAACAGACGATGAGGAGTATAATGTGAAACCTGTTTCGCGTTTTTGAAGCTCGAATACGTGGTCACGAGAGAGCATAAGGAACTGTCGTTTTATTGACATGATCACCTAGTTGATGTTGAGCATGGCATTTGCCGATGAAAAGGGCATTCAGACTTAATCGCGTAATCGAGCACCGAGAGTTTCTACAGTATGACCCAATTGGCTTGCCATAGATCCCAGAAACGTGATACCTGTGTCTTGTTGTATACAAACCATATAACGTTATGCAATAGACATAACATCTGCTGGAAAAGTGATACATGTAGTTTGCTGCATGATGGAGATATAACAATATGCAACAGAAGGATCCGATAACAATAGTTTACACATTACAGAAGGGAAATTTAAAGCACACACCATCTTATCTTCGCTAGCCAAGGTTCCGATATGTTAACCCAATCTACACCTTGGCATATCGAGCAGATATTTCTGTGCTTCGGGTCTGTGAATTTAATTTGATGCGGCGGCAAGTCATCGCATCCAATCAAGCTAAAGTTATCCAAATTTGAAAACTGTTCCTACATGATCGAGACAAGGTGTCACAGAACTGGACTGGACTCATAAATAAGAAATTTTCCACTGCCGGTTCATGTTTGTACAAATATCTTTCACTCAAAAAAAACAAAACATGGATTCTGTCTAGAACTAAGTCATACTTTGCATGTTAAACGTTCAATGCATCCTTTTGTAGTCGATTGCCTTCACTACTTTTGGCAGATGAACAAGGCACCGCTTTTACTTGCGTTTGGTTAGATGACATTATGAATCTTTCATTTGTTTCCTTGTCGATGATCGTTGATATCATATTGTTGACCCCAGATGAACTCGTTGATAAAATATTAAATTGAGTCGGCGACACTAGTGTTAATCGATAAATACCTTAGACGGCCGCGGTGATATTTAATATGTTAGTGGATGGTGTCCACGTAAATGATCCGTGTTGAATCGCGTACACGTTATTTATGATATTTTTGTGTTCGTGAGGGACTTTTATTTTTTCAAAGTTTTTCTATCATCCTCGGTAGATCATCCCTGATGACATCGTTGTCGTTTTAATATCTTCGCGAACAACTTCTATTCGCCGATTAATCGCTGTTATTTCATCGAGTTTTGTGCTAATATCAGCGAGATCTATTTTAACTTCATCGGGTTTCGATTTTTTTTTTACCATCGGTCCTGTTAAAGTTTTTACGTAACGTAGTAAATTGAGATACATGAGCGTCATAATCGGATCGCAACTTTGACAAATTATCCATGGAGGTTTTTATCTCCGTGAGTTTCGGTGTGGTCACCGGTGGCTTTCCAAAGAAATCTAATAGAGGTTTGTCAATACTGTCAATTATATTTCTTTGTAATTCTGAAAACCGATCGAATTTAGTTATATGGTCGTCATATTCATCGCTTAGTTTTTTTAATGGTTCTAAATTGTTAATTCTATCCACAATAGTTGAAACAAGTACATCTGGTTTGAGTTTACCCTGATCGGAAAACAACGCGATAGTATCTTCTACTGCGTCGCGTTGTTTAACTAAAGGAAACATTACTAGTTTTTAATTTACCCTGACGATCTTGAAATACAACTATTTCATTGGGATCAACACTTGCGAGATTTAACATTTCAGATATTTCATCTTTGATTATTTTTTTTACATCACCGGATGCAGATATTTCCGTGGTGGGTTCTTTCAGGATTGATAAAGATCTCCCCCAAATATCAATCATTATACTCTAAGATCTCTCTAAAAAGCGATTATTCGTATATTCGTGTACGGTTTTATGGGGTGGTTTTCCCGATGATGAAAAAGCTTTGAGTACATTTAATATTTCTATGCCGCATATTGGTGGGTCATTCATTTTCTGTGTTGGTAGCGTACAATACCAGATAGGAGTTTCTAAGTGGTTTATATAACGCATAAATTCTTTAGGCGGCGCTAACCCATATAAATCGAAATAAACAATTGTACGCGGATCAATCGCGTATGCAACCCAGTGGGTTCCAGGTCCGGTGCTGTTATCGAGATTAATAATACCAGTTTCAACGCTGTTTGGTTGTTGTAGTAATTGATCTCTCATAAAGACACCTCTAAAGTTTTTTATCGCTAGTTTTTTTTTTTATCAGCGTCGAGTAAATCAAAATTTGACATCGGCGATATTGTTGTTAGTAAATTGTTCTTAGTCGCAGGCCTTTTCCGCTGTACTATAAATACGGAGTTCCTGGTAATCTTAGACCCTTTCCTGATCGCTTTTTTTTGTATCCCTGTCCGGTAGCTTTCTTTAGTGCCATCCCTGCCGCTGTACCAACGGCTCCTAGCGCGGCAGCTTTTGCTACCACTGGGGGCGCTGCCGCAAACAACGCTGGTAACGCAGCGAAAAGTGGGAATATACCACTTGATTTTATCATGCTTTTAATTGCGGCCGCAGAGAGAGAGAGAGAGAGAGAGAGAGAGAGAGAGAGAGAGAGAGAGAGAGAGAGAGAGAGAGAGAGACCTGAACACCTTTTTTTTTTATCTTTGATGGCATCATTGAAGTGTTTTATCTGACGAATTGTCAATGACAATTTATTCTGACCGCCAGACATCTGATTATGCTTCAGCGATATTGTGGATCCACACTTTTTAGCTGATTCCGATTGCAATTTTTTTTATTTGACCAGGAGTTAACGTAACACTTTCATGACTATATGACATTTTATTTAATAACAGATTGATCTAATTGTTACATTACTTATTTTTCACTGGTGCATCAACTACTTTCATTCATCCACCAACACCTTCGAGTAACATTGATTTGTCACTGAGAATTACAGCAACCGCTCTGTAACCACCAGCACCACCAGCAGCAGGAGGAGGAGGAAGGGGAGGAGCGGTTACACGAGCTCGAAAGTGTATGTCAACGACGGATTGTCTGGTTAAGTCAAGATGTTTCAGCGAGAAGTAATAGATGGGATATAGTTTTCTAAAATCCAACTGTGATATTTGCAGACCGGTTTCTACATTATTATCGCGTCCCATAAATGACAACAAACGATGATACACGCGTGCTTTTTGGTTGGTTCCAGCGAGAAGTAATAGATGGGATATAGTTTTCTAAAATCCAACTGTGATATTTGCAGACCGGTTTCTACATTATTATCGCGTCCCATAAATGACAACAAACGATGATACACGCGTGCTTTTTGGTTGGTTCCGTAATCAAGTAAAATATTCTCAGATGGTTCCTCTTGGCTGTTTATCTTTAACGAGACTTCAGAAAAACCGAGTTGATCAAATATCATATGGATGCGTTCCTAAGAGTTTAATCGCGCCTTATTCTGTAACGCAAAAAATATATGCTGCGGCGCAGAAACACCTTGTTTTGATACCAGTTGCCAAGTAAATGTACCATTAACAGTACTATCCATGGTATCCGTGGTAGTTGTTAGCCAACTTATTCATGATTTTCAGCCTGTACTCATAAATGTAATGTTTGCTCTGTGGTGATTGATGGAGTCATTACTGGCATCCACAGTGATAGTTTTGTTATATTTACTTTACCATCAGCAACACCTGCACCATGCCAGATTGCATCATTATCACTACCATTTCGCACGAGTACTACTGTATACTTCGCTCCATAGATAACTTTTCTAACATTTCTGCAAAATCCGAAAATATGATGCAGTGGAATCGCGCATGAAAATTGTCGATGCTGTCCTTGCAACATTGATACGCGTCTTGCAAACCCTAGGTTGTAATCAGTATTAGTATCTATGACATCAAAATCAGCTACTAGTCTCTGGTGCTGGATCAACTGCAGTATCTCGTGTTGCCTTTACCCTAGAATACTGAATGTGTTCAGCTTGCTCAGTAATATCCTTAGCGAACATCATAGATGGACCTGCTGATCTTGTATAATCATCGGAGTATCTTGCCAGCTCCACTATTGTTGTGGTAACATCAACATCATGTTCTATAGACTCGATTTTTTTTCCATCAATCATGTATCTAGCACTCTCGAATAGCGCCATGATACCATTATTGACAAAACCAACTCGGATTTTTTTTCATTATGTGCATATGGCGGATCATTAGCAGCACGATTATATGTTACAATTTCTCCTTCTACTTCGATAAACACTTCAGAGGGTAGAATGTATTTGCTGGCATCCTGGACTTGAAGTTCGATTCTTGATCGACTAATTGGTTGTACTGCATCATAGGCATAATACTCATAATCGCGTATAGAATCATTCTTGGGCACTGGGGCATCCATATCAAACGCTGAGTCAGGAGCCGATTTGAACATCTTATTATATATTTCTTGATCTAAATCGTGATCTCGCTCGCGATTTCAAATCACTTCTCGCTATCATATTTGCAGTAATATTATTTTGGTCGCTGCTCAGTGGCGCTATTTTTTGATCCACCGCGTTGTTTATTATTTTACTAATACTTGCAGGCATAATTTCCGTAGATGGTAGTGGTCCCAATGACGAAGTCATCTGTGATTTTGTCATCGGTTTCCTTCGCCCCCTAACTAACGCTACTAGTTTTTCTTTAGCCGTGGAAAATGCTTTCCCCGCAATATCACCAACAGCGATAATACCCTTATCACGAATAACATCAATAGCTTTCATTGATAACTGTTTTGCGATTGGTGCTATTTTTTGAGTCATTCTTGCAAATAACCATGCAAAGGTATTGCCGAGACCATCTCCATAGTACGCTCTATAAAATCGCAATCGCGAGTTTACTACATAGACCATGGTTGGTTTGTTGTGGTTGTACTGTATGATCATCTTATTTAAATGCTATTTATCTAATCGCAAAAATCCTTTTGGATTTTCGACGAAGTCATCAAATTAATCACTATGGTAACTGTCTGCTAGCTCATTAATAAACTCTCCGTATAATAATAATAATAATAATAATAATAATAATAATAATAATAATAATAATAATAATAATAATGAGGACTTTGTATAGCACCTAATCTTACGAAGCTCTAAGCGCTTTACACCATCAATAATGATATGACTACACTACAGAACAACAAATGACAAAAACAATGAAATTGGAAAACATAAAAACATGCTGAAAACATATAAGATACAAAACATGATTAGGTCGCTAAGTTTGTCCCTGCAGTCGAAACAGGTGAGTCTTAAGAGAACTCTTAAAAGGGACCACTGTGTCTTAGTGTCTAATTTCAAAGGGCAATTCATTCCACGTCGCCGGGACCAGGTGTGCAAACGAACGTTGTCCATATGACTTTGTTTTCACCTTGGGAACAATGAGTATACGATTATACGAAGAAGAGCGTAAGGATCTAGTTGGTGTGTACACATGGGTGAGGCTGGATAGGTATGTTGGACTGGAGTGTATCAGTGAAACATAGCACAGAGAACAAATTTCCTGTTTGATTCTGTATCAAATTGACAGCCAATGTAGAGTAGAGAGCAGTGGTGAGATGTGCTCTGATCGAGGTACTCTAAAGATGATCAGTGCAGCTGTGTTTTGAACTTTTTGAAGTTTCTGGAGTAAATATTGTGACGAACCAGACAGAATTGAGTTACAATAGTCCAGTCTTGAAACTACTAATGAACACACGTGTTTTAGTGGCATCAACTGAAAGATATTTACAACTGGAACTGATGCGTCTCAATTCAAGATATGCAGCCTTGCATATGTTCATGACATGTTGGTGCAATGTGAGAGTACTGTCTAGAGTAACGCCTAGGTTCCGTACTGACTGTGAGAATTTAATGTTGGTGTTGCTGATATTTATTGTCTGAGGTGAAGGATGTGAATGAGAAAGTCTTAGTGTTGTGATCAGAATAGCCTCAGCTTTATCATCATTCATCTGCCGCTTGTTACATGTCATCCATGATTTCACATCAGAAATGCACTTCTCTACTCCATGGATGGTAGCATCAACTTCAGTTGGGTGGCTAAACTTGTATATTTGGGTGTCATCAGCATACAATTGGTGCGACACTGGGTGATGATCTATGACACTTGAGAGCGGCTGAGCATATAGAATGAAGAGAACATGTCCAAGAACAGATCCCCGTGGAACACCAAACATACGTCAACTGGGCTGGAGTGTATTCTATTTGCAGATATAATTTGTGTCCTGTTTACTAAGAATGACTTGAACCACTATAAGGCTATATTCTGAATGTCAAATACATGCTGGAGACGGTGAAGTAATATATCATGGTCTATTGTGTCAAATGCTGCAGATAAATCCAGGAGAGTGAGGAATGTAATCTTTCCACTATCCAAAGCAGAGAAAATGTCATTAAATACTTTCAGAAGAGTAGTTTCCGTACTGTGGCAAGGGCGATATGCAGACTGTACATTGCTAAAAAGACTGTTTGAATTCAAATGAGATACAAGTTGAGTTAGAACAACCTTTTCTAACATTTTTTTATATGAATGGGAGATTAGAAACTGGGCGGTAATTCTTTAAATCGTTATGGTCCACTGTTGGTTTCTTCAGCAGTGGCTTCACCATGGCAGTTTTGAAAAATGATGGGAATTCCCCTGATAAGAGAGAGATATTAACAGCATCAGTTAGTGAAGGCAATATTGGGTCTAAGCACTCAAGCGGCAGTGATGCTGGAATTGGATCAAGTTCACAAGACTTTTGTGCACTTTTCATCACGATTGTCCGTACTAAATCAATAGAAACAGGTTCAATGCTCCTAACGGTTGTCGCTGAAATTCTGTATCATAACTGTATGGTGACGAATCAGTTGAAATTGTGCTGTCAAGCGAATCTCTAATGGTTTGTACTTTGTCATCGAAGAAATTTGCAAATTGGTCTGGTAGGTCTAGTGGAGAGAAGGTTGTTGGAAGTGGTGTACATTTGTTCCTTGACATTAGTTTGTTAGTTATCTCAAAGAGCTCTTTGCAGCTGGAACTCTCCGTGATCTTAGTACTGTAGTGGGATGATTTGGCTAAATGGACTATGTTTGTGACGTTCTTCTTAGCGGCTTCGTAGATTTGTTTGTGAATAGTGAGTCTGGTGGAAAGCCAAAGCCTCTCTGCTTTTCCGTGATATCTTTTAGCAGTGCGAAGCTGGTCCCTAACACTGGTATACCATGGAGAATAACGTTTTTATTGATACTCTGCATTTGGTGGCTGGGGCATGTTTTTCAAGAAATGAACGCAGGCAGTTATCAAATTGTTTCGCTGTTGGATGTAAGAAAGTTGTTAGGTTTCCTTGGATGTCATGCATGAATTTGGTTCTATTTATCATACGGAGGTTTCTCTTAGTAGCAAATAGACGTGGAGGGTTAGGGACTGATACGTCGAGATGGCATACAATGCAGAGGTGATCCGATGCAAGTTCGTGGGATACAAGGGTGGATTGCAGAATATTATCATCAGGTCTGTAAAGAAACCAGTCTAAAATGTGACCAAGTTTATGGGTAGGTTGATTAACTGACTGTTTAAGATTGAAAACATGAATGGAATCTAGGAGTTTTGACATGTATGGTTGACCAGGACAGTCAAAGTGAAAGTTGAAATCTCCAAGAATAAATAGGTTGCGACCTATCGAATTTCCATACTCTAGAAGATTTGGAAACTGCTCCAAAAAAGAGAGATTCAGTCAGCTTGTTTTTTCTACTAGGAGGAGGACGGTAGAGACAGAAAAAATGGACTGACCTTTGTTCCAGTGTGAGCGTTGTTTGGACTAGTTCAAACGATGTGTGGCAGAAATTGAAAGTTGTGTTGTACTTAAGGCATTTGATCATGGAATTCTTTGTAATTGCAGCAATTTCACCTCCGCGAGAGTTGCGGGGGAACGACTTGATGGAGTAATCGCTGGGTGTTAAATACGCACACTTACATTCATCACATGCGGAATGTAACCAAGTTTCTGTCAGGAAGAAGACACCTATATTCTGGTCGTTGATAAAATTAACGTTGAATAATGCAATACGTAGTCGTATCCCTGGGACGGTTGACACAACAGTTGACGATTTAAAAAGAATTTGAACCAGGTTATTAAAATTAACGGCAGAATTTTTAAGTTGTTTATCTGTTACGGGCGAAAAGGAGATAACTGGAATTCTTTTTCCTGTTCTACGCCGGCCAGCTTTGAAAGAGCGTTTCTTTTGTCGCTTCCGTTTACATTTAAGAAATGATGAATGTATTTCCAGTTCGTTTAGTCTTGAGCACAATGTAGTATTTAGAACCAAGGTGTGGTCATTTAATCCAATTAATGAGGGTCCGTCATATTATAAGCGGTCACGTGACGGCGGTTTATTCAAAAACAAATGACGTCTTAACATTGGGACAAAACAGCTGAGGAAAATTCTAATTGTTCTCGTTTCCAAAACAAGGAGATGTATTAACACATACGAACGGAACAGCCAATGCATGATGAAACACAATAATGTAGACGATGATAGAGAACAAGCACAAATATCATAAATATAGCACAAAATCGGACGAGCCTATCTCGAGCAGTTAAGCGATGGCGGCCAGTGAAGGAGATCGGAGCCACAATTCAAGATATATCCAAATTAGAAACATCATTAAGATTCCCAATAACCGTAATGACGATAACAGGAGAGGTATTACACGAATCAAAATATAAATCAAATGGAGCTTCAATCAAAATTATTGACCATAATGAACACACTTGGACATATGCGGTAACAATATTTCCGCGGGATAGAACCATAAAATATTACACGGGAAATTTATTTGATTTTATTTACGAGTCGAGTTAAAACGATCCTGTGTCAGTGTGGTTACTTCATAGTTTTGAAGACTTAGAGGGTAAATTCGATCAATTTGTAAGACCCAATGGCCAATTATACCGTACTGAAGCCCTCCACAACGAGATGAATAAACTAGCTAATGGTTTTTCAACGGATTACGACGAACAATTATTAACAAACTGTTTTACAATACCCTCAGTTGCAGCTCATTTCACGAGAAAGAGAAATTTATGGAAACCAACACACGCAGAATTTCTCTCAGATATCGAATCAAGCTGTGTTAATTACGGTCATGGTGGATTAGGGAATACAAACTACGACCCTGAGAACATCATTTCGGTTGATATGATTGCGTGTTATCCAGGGAGTTTTCTTGCGTACGGAGAGTTTTTTGAGTACTTCAAGCGATTTGGACATCCCACACATGAAATGACCCGTGTTGCGATTAATGGGCTGCTGCCCTATTTTGATTTAACCGGATTCGCTCGTATGTTTGGTTTGGTAGACACATCTCTGAAAAACACTGGATGCCAATAGTGTTATTACTGTATATGATTGATTCTAAAATGCTGATATCGCTGATTGTCAGTGAAGCAATTATATCATATCGAAAACAAACTGAAGTCGTGTTACTACAACCCGATAGTCTACATAGTATAATCAGCGAAAACAAAAAACAATTCCCCGATCTCGACGAAGAATATATCGTGAAATGGTCAAAAGAAATCTTTGAAGTTAGAAATAAACACGCAAAAGATTTCGGTAGAAGAATAATTGGTAAGTTCACACAAGGTGGAAAATACGACCACAAACGATATTCTTCGCGGTTGATTATAGATGATGCTGAATACGATTTTATTATAACAGATGTAACATCTAGGGGTATATACGTCGATCGTAAAGACGCTTTCTTGTCGGATGGAACCAAACTAGGTACAATTGTTACTTACACAGATGGAGAAAATCCTCAGTACGTTCATCTAAGGTCGTATATGCTATCTTATGCTTCTATTAATTTACTATCGATGATAAATAGATTTCCTGAATCCGCAGTCAGAGTAGCCACTGATTCATTTTATATAGACGTAAAACATAAAGAAGCAGTGGCTGAATTCACTAATTCAGACGAAAGTTGGGGATCATGGAGAATTAAAAAAGAAATACTGCGTGATTACTCCAAATCAGCAGATGTTACGATTTAAAACAATTACTTGAAAAATAATCAGATATCAGAACTATCTAATGCACCATCGTGTTCCGATCCAATATATAGATATAAAACCAGTTACTTAAACGGCTGTGGTGGGTCAGGGAAGACAACTCGTGCGATTGATATTTTCGAGGGAAATCAAACATGATTGGTTATTGCTAGCGAATACAAAAAGTGATAATGTGTGGCGATCATGGTCAGCCATCACCATTTGTCGGTTTATCCCCACATAATTGGCTAAAGAATTGTGTAGACTATTATGAAGAAATTAATACCGATCATAGAGCACTTGATAAATAATTACGCGAGTTCAAGACACTAATCAGATTACAACCGGATAGAATCCAGTGTGAAATAGCACGTGAAATAATTTCGGAAACACCATTAAATGATTTTTGGGAAGCGTGGAGACCAAACGATTTGATAGTGGCAAGTAGAAAGATAGTCAAAGACACACTTCATATGAATTTATTTAACACACACAAAGAAACATTTGCAACACTTCTAGTGCCGCTGTGTTATAGGCCTACGGATACACGAAGACAAAATATCGAAGTTGATATTCCTGGACAAAGTGAAAAAAAAGATCCTCGTGTTAAATGATATTGTGTTAGTTGATATCAATTTCGTCGAAGATGCATTGCGTGCTGAAAAATCCCCATGGAAGTTAGGATACGCAGCGACGATACATTCTTCGCAGGGGTTGACTATATCCGATACAATTGTTTGGATCATAGATAATCGCATCGAGTGGTCGAATTTAGTTTATCTTGCGGTGTCCAGAGTACGAAGAATAAATCAACTTCGAAGAGTTGTTTTAGATGATAATGACACTACAATAAGTGATATTGTCAGCGATGATATAATCAAAAAAAAAAACTATCTGGTTATAAACAACAGGACCAATAATAATAATAATAATAATAATAATAATAATAAAGAAAATTTGATATTGATGCCGAATTTTTAATCACACTGAAGCAATACCAGAATAATCACTGCGCGAGTTGCAATTGTATAATGCGTTGGTGTTGGTCGGATAAAGATCCTCGCCAATTTACCGTAGACAGAAAGAATAGCAGCGTAGGTCTTTAGAGGTTCTGCTTGTTTGTATCGACTCGCAACATCAACTACGGTTAGCGCGAACTTGTAAACACCATCATGCGGCAGAAACAATATATCAGCCTGACGAACCTCATTAGGGACGCTGACATCAAAATATTAGTAGTTAATTTGTTTAGGCGGTGGTAGATAAATTTGCCATATCGCCTGTTTGGATAACCAATCCGCTGCAGTGGTATTTTTCACCTTTACAGCGCTAGCGAGTTTACTGATTGCTGTTTTACCTGTTCAGTATCCTCTTGGGGAATAATAAATAGATTCCATGATGTTATTAATTACCAGCACCCAACATCAATTTACTTTTCATCGCCGATTTTATCAACCATGAAGCCAATGTTTCTTTGAAGGATTTATCAGTGATAGAATTCAACGCATGAATCAATTTTACATCTGCGATATGTCTTTGTTGCAGATTGCTGATTTTATAAGCAACATCATGAGCATGACACGCCTTATCAATGGCGTTTATTGGGTTTTCACCGGGTCGGGGTTGGTTTTGATCATCGAGTCTGATATCTAGTCTGGTCCCGGGTCCATAATAACTTTATCCTGGAAGGTGTTTTTCTCCTGGATATTTTGCCCATGGTTTTCCTGGGAGTTTTAATAACTTTGCTGCAATATCACCTCCTCGTTTTTATTTTAAAACATCTCCAAATTTCATAGAAACAAATCTAAATTTTTTTATACCACATTGTACACACTTACCAGCAAGTGCTGATCTGTTATTTTTAGTTGTAATCGTCGTCAAGTCATTTGTGCTAGTACGCTCTTACATTCCACACAATATAGATCCATAATTTATTTATAATAACATTGATTTTTCGGCGACAAAAGCACCACAACCAGTTAAGCATCATGCAGCGCTACCAAATTCTATTCGCATGATTATAATTGGATCATCTGGAAGTGGCAAGACACAATTGCTACTTAATTTGATAACGAAATGGATGAAATGGGACAAGTTGTATTTAGTAGCCCGAGTGTAGACGATCAGCGATGTTACGAGGTGTTAAAGGATTTTAACGAGAAAGCAAAATTGGAAATCGATGAGGATATTATTGAGTTTATAACCGATATCGAGGAAGCACCGAACATTGATGTTATTGATGGAAGTATTAGCAATTTAGTCGTATATAATGATGTCATGTTAGACAATCAAAAGAATCCCGCTAGGATATATATATATATATATATATATATATATATATATATATATATATATATATATATATATATATATATATATATATATATATATATATATATATATATATATTTTCTAGAGGTAGGCATAAAAATACCGATGTGATATATGTCACTCAACGATACACTCAAATACCAGAAGTGATCAGAGATAACTGCAATATTCTTGCTGTATTCAATGGAGTTGACACACATACGCTACGAAATATTTGGCAAACTTGGTGCGGCGGTGATATGGATTATAATCTCTTTAGAAATTTCTTTAGTCACGCTCAGTCAATCCCACATGGATTTGTAACGATACATTTGCATGACCCGAGATCAAGATATCGTGTCGGACTTGATCAAATATTCGATTGAAATCGTAAAAAAGATTTTTACCCCCATAGCAGCAGAGAGGACGCGACAGGGTGGTCCAGATATGATTAATAATATGCCGTAGTGCTGGTCCAGATATGATTATTAATAGCCCGAAATGCTGATCCAGTTGTGATTATTAATGGGCGGCAGGGATGGTAGAGATATGATTATTGTCAAGCCCTAGTGCTAGTGAAGATATGATTAATACGGCGCAGTGCTCGTCCAGATATGATTATGAAAAGGCCGCAGGGATGGTCCAGATATGATTATTTTCCACAGGGCTGGTCAAGATATGATTATTAAAAAGCCGCAGGGCTGGTCCAGATATGATTGTTAATAGGCAACAGTGCTGGTTCATATATGATTATTAAGCTGGACAATATATGATTATTAATATACCGCAGTGATGGTCCTGATATGATTATTAATAGTCCGCCGTGCTGGTCAGATATGATTACTAATAGGCCGCGGTGCTGGTCAAGATATGACTGTTAATAAGCCGCATTGCTGGTCCAGATATGACTAATTAATTGGCCGAAGGGCTGGTTCAGATATGATTATTAATATGCCACAGTGCTGGCCCAGATATGATTGTTAATAGTCAGCAGTGCTGGTGCATATATGATTATTAATAAGTCGAAGAAATGGTCTTGATATCATTATTAATAGGCCGCAGGGCTGTTCTTGATATCACTATTAATAGGCCGCAGGGCTGGTCCAGATATGATTATTAATAAGCCGCAGTGCTGGTAAAGATAAGTTTTTTAAAAAGCCGCAGTGCTGGTATTGATATGACTATTTAATTGGCCGAAGGGCTTGTCTAGACATGATTATTATTAGGCCACAGTGCTGGCCCAGATATGATCGTTAATAGGCAGCAGTGCTGGTCCATATATGATTATTAATAAGCTGCAATACTGGTTAAGATATCAATAATAATAGGCCGCAGGGCTGATCCAGATATGATTAATAATAACCCGCAAGGCTGGTCTATGTGTGATTAATAATGGGCCGCTATTAATAGGCCATAGTGCTGGCCCATATATGATTGTTAAGGGGGCGCAGGGTTGATCCAGATATGATTGTTAATAGGAGGCAGTGAAAGTCTAGATATGATTATTAATATGCTGCAGTGCTGGTCCAGATATGATTGTTAATAGGCCGCATGGTTGGTACATATATGAGTTTAAAAAAGGCAGTGCTATTAAAGATATGATTATTAGGCTGCTGTGCTGGTCCAGATTTAATAGCCCGTAGGGCTTGTCCAGATATGAGCATTTATACGCCACAGCGCTGGTCCAGATATGATTGTTAATAGGCAGCAGTGCTGATCCATATATGACTTTTAATAAGCCGCATGCTGGTGAAGATGTCATTATTAATAGGCCGCAGGGCTGGTGCAAAAATGATTGTTAATAAGCCGCAGTGCTAGTCCAGACATGATTATTAATATGCCACAGTGCTGGTCCAGATATGATTATTATTAGGCCGCAGGGCTGGTCCAGATATGATTATTAAAAAGCCACAGGGCTGATTTAGTCTTGATTAATTATAGGCTGCTGGGCTAGTCAAGATATGATTATTAATTGGCCGTAGTGCTGGCCAAAATATGATTGTTAATAAGCCGCAGGGCTGGTCCAGGTATGATTATTAATAAGCCGCAGGACTGGCCAAATGTGATTAAGAATAGGCCGCTGGGCTGGTCAAGATATAGTTATTAATAGGCCGCAGTGCCGGCCTAGATATGGTTGTTAATAGGCCGCATGGCTGGTCCAGATATGATTTTAAAAAAGCGCAGTGCTATTAATGATATGATTATTAGGCCGCTGTGCTGGTCCAGATATGATTATTAATAGGCCGCAGTGCTGGTCCAGATATGATTATTAATAGGCAATAGGGCTGGTCCAGATATGATTATTAATAAACCGCAGGGCTGGTCCAGATATGATTATTAATAGGCCGCAGGGTTATTCCAGACATGATTATCAGCAGGCCGCATGTGCAGGTCCAGATATGGTTAATAATAGCCCGCTGTGCTGATCAGAGATGATCATTAATATGCCGCAGGGCTGGTCCAGATATCATTATCAATAAGCCGCATTGCTGGTCCAGATATGATTATTAATGGCCCGGATTGCTGGTCAGATTTGATTATTAATAAGCCGCAGCGCTTGACCAGATATGATTGTTAATAGGCCTCAGTGCTGATCCAGATATAATTAATAATAAGACGCAGTGCTGGTCCAGGTATGTTTATTAATAGGGCGTAGGGGTGGTCCAGATATGATTATTAATCAGCAACGGGACTGGTCCTGGTATGATTATTAACAAGCCGCAGGGCTTGTCCAGATATGATTATTAATAGGCTGCAGGGCTGGTCCAAATATGATTATTTTTAGGCTGTAGTGCTGGTCCAGATATGAATATTAATAGCCCGAAATGCTAATCATATATGATTGTTAATAAGCCGCAGTGCTGGTCCAGATCTGATTGTCAATAAGCTGCTGTGTTGGTCCAAATATAATTGTTATTAGGCCGCAGTGCTGGTCCAGATATGATTATTATCAGGCCGCAAGGCCTGTCCAGATATGATTATTTATATGGCGCAGTGTTAGTCAAGATATGATTAATAGGCCGCGGTTCTGGTCAAGATATGATTATTAATAGGCCGCAGGGCTGGTTCAGATTTGATTAATAATAACCCGCAAGGCTGCTCTATATGTGATTAATAATGGGCCGCTATTAATAGGCCATAGTGCTGGCCCATATATGATTGTTAAGGGGCCGCAGGGCTGATCCAGATATGATTGTTAATAGGAGGCAGTGAAAGTCTAGATATGATTATTAATATGCCGCAGTGCTGGTCCAGATATGATTGTTAATAGGACGCATGGTTGGTACATATATGAGTTTAAAAAGGCAGTGCTATTAAAGATATGATTATTAGGCTGCTGTGCTGGTCCAGATTTAATAGCCCGTAGGGCTGGTCCAGATATGAGCATTTATACGCCACAGCGCTGGTCCAGATATGATTGTTAATAGGCAGTAGTGCTGGTCCATATATGACTTTTAATAAGCCGCATGCTGGTGAAGATGTCATTATTAATAGGCCGCAGGGCTGGTGCAAAAATGATTGTTAATAAGCCGCAGTGCTAGTCCAGACATGATTATTGATATGCCACAGTGCTGGTCCAGAAATGATTATTATTAGGCCGCAGGGCTGGTCCAGATATGATTATTAAAAAGCCACAGGGCTGATTTAGTCTTGATTAATTATAGGCTGCTGTGCTGCTCAAGATATGATCTTTAATAAGCCGCAGGGCTGGTCCAGGTATGATTGTTAATAAGCCGCAGGGCTGGTCCAGGTATGATTATTAATAAGCCGCAGGACTGGCCAAATGTGATTAAGAATAGGCCGCTGGGCTGGTCAAGATATAGTTATTAATAGGCCGTAGTGCTGGCCCATATATGATTGTTAATATGTCGCATGGCTGATCCAGATATGATTTTAAAAAAGCGCAGTGCTATTAAGAAGATGATTATTCGGCCGCTGTGCTGGTCCAGATATGATTATTAGTAGGCCGCAGCACTGGTCCAGATATGATTATTAATAGGCCATAGGGCTAGTCCTGATATGATTATTAATAAACCGCAGGGCTAGTCCAGATATGATTATTAATAAACCGCAGAGCTAGTCCGGATATGATTATCAACAGGCCGCATGTGCTGATCCAGATGTGGTTATTAATAGCCCGCTGTGCTGGTCAGATATGATTATTAATAGGCCGCAGTGCTGATCCAGATATTATTAAGAATAAGCCGTAGTGCTGGTCCAGGTATGATTATTAATAGGCCGTAGGTCTGGTCCAGATATGATTATTAATAGGCCGCAGGGGTGGTCCAGATATGATTATTAATCAGCATCGGGACTGGTCCTGGTATGATTATTAAAAAGCCGCAGGGCTTGTCCAGATATGATTATTAATAGGCTGCAGGACTGGTCCAGATATGATTATTATTAAGCTGTAGTGCTGGTCCAGATATGATTATTAATTGCCCGAAATGCTAATCATATCTGATTATTAATAGGCCGCAGTGCTGGTTTAGATCTGACTGTTAATAAGCCGCTGTGTTGGTCCAAATATGATTGTTATTCGGCCGCAGTGCTGGTCCAGATATGATTATTAATAGGTCGCAAGGCCTGTCCAGATATGGTTATTTAGAAGCCGCAGTGTTAGTCAAGATATGATTAATAGGCCGCTGTTCTGGTACAGATTTGATTATTAGCTGCAGGGCTTGTCAAGATATGATTATTAATAGGCTGCAGTGCTGATCCAGATATGATTATTAATAGGCCGCAGTTCTGGTCCAGATACGATTATTATTAGTCTGCAGGGCTGGTCCAGATATGATTATTAACCAGTCGCAGGGCTCGTGTAGATATGAGTATTAGTAAGTCGCAGGGCTGGTCCAGATATGATTATTAACGGGCCGCAGGGCTGGTCCTGATATGATTATTATTAAGCCGCAGGTTTGGTCCAGGTGTGATTACTAATAGACCGTTTGGCTGGTCAAGATATGATTATTAATACGCCGCAGTGCTGGTCCAGATATGATTGTTAAGAGGCCGCATTGCTAGTCAAGATATGATGATTAGGCCGCAGTGCTGGTCCAGATATGATTTATAATAGGCGGCAGTGCTGGTTCAGAGATGATTTTTAATAGGCCGCAGGGCTGGTCCAGATATTAGTATTAGCCGCAGGGCTGGTCAAGATATGATTATTAATAGGCCGCAGTGCTGGTCCAGATATGATTTAGAATATGCGGCATGATGGTCCAGATATGATTATTAATAGGTCGCAGGGCTGGTCCTGTTATGATTATTAGCCGCAGGGCTGGTCAAGATATGATTATTAATTAGCCGCAGGGCTGGTCCAGATATGGTTAATAATATGCCTCAGGGCTGGTCCAGAGATGATTATTAATACCCCGTAGGGCTGGTCAAGATATGGTTATTAATAGGCCGCAGTGCTGCTCCAGATATGATTAATAATAGGCCGCACTGCTGGTTCATATATGAATATTAGTAGGCCGCAAGGCTGGTCCAGTAATGATTATTATTAGGCCGTAGTGCTGGTTCAGGTATGATTATTAATAGGGCGCAGTGCTGGTCCAGATATGATTATAAAAATCCAGCATTGTTGGTCAGATATGGTTATTAATAGGCCGCAGTGCTGGTCAAGATTTGATTGTTAATAAGCCGCAGTGGTGGTCCTGATATGATTAATTAAATGGCCATAGGGCTGATCCAGGGATTATTATTAATACGCCATAGTGCTGGTCCAGATATGATTGTTAATAGGCATCGTTGCTGGTCTATTTATGACTATTAATAATCAGCAGTGTTGGTCAAGATATCATCATTAATAGGCCGCAGGGCTGGTCCTGATACGATTATTAATAAGCCGCAAGGCTGGTCCAGATGTGTGTATTAATAGGCAGATGGGCTGGTCAAGATATGATTATTAATAGGCCGTAGTGCTGGTTCAGGTATGATTATTAATAGGGCGCAGTGCTGGTCCAGATATGATTATTAATGAGTTTCTTTACTACACTAATGATATAAATCTATAATTTATTTAATGTATTCAAAAATGGCCACTTTCCAGGAATGTAGTCTGTTTGATTATTCATACCTTTCATTAAAAAGGGCAATCAAGATGGCGTAGCTAATTACAGTGATATGACACATCTGAATTGCACAGGTAAGTTATTCACATATACACTTAATAACAGACATAAATACTTGAAAGAAAATTCTAGAAGCAAAATTATGATTGTTTAACAAAACGAGTATAGTTGATAACATTTGAGAATAGTTTTAATTTTACTTGTGCTTATTTCACATTAAGGTAAAAATAAAATATTTTATGTGTTCATTCATTTTACCAAAGCATTTGATTACATAGTAATGGATAACGCATGCCTTACATACGATTAAGCTTGGTCAAAAATCATTAACTTATTCTGGTAATTGGCAGCTGTATGAGTACTTTGTCCAAGGCAGAGACCAGGTACTCACTAGGCTCGCGTTTGTGTGTTTTTGCTTGAAGTAGTTGGTCAGCACACCAGTGTTACCCCTACCTCTACCACCACTCGCGATGCAGAAATCCTCTACAAAGCAAAGTTTACCTTTTGCTTTCCATTTTCTGCTGACATCTACAGTTGTGAAATACTTCCAAACTGGAGATGCCTTGGCGTGCTTTCTTTCTGACATTTTGAGTATGACCGGAATTCCAAGTTACGCCATGTTGTCATGCACTTTATTTACCGTCAAAACGGAAGGCAGGTTTTGCAAATGTTCACAGGGGTAACCCGAAACAATGTCGTTTACATGTGGCTGTTTATTATCTTTTCGAATAAATCACAGTCCAAAACCATCATCGACCAACTTCGAACGGCTGCGGGATGGCCCGTCACGACGTTAGTATTAGATTACAGGATGCGGGATGTTTAGGTCCCGAATTTCAGCGATCGTCTCGAAGTTGCAGTATCCCAGTCTAGAAGGACTTTCAGTATGGTTCGGTATCAGTCTTGGCAAACTTCGCCAGCACAGTCAAATACATCACAGTGGGGAATCTGCGTGATTCTACCCCAGAGTATGACTCCACCTCACAAACTACATCGTCATTAATAAATCCTACCATGACTAATAAACACCCAGTTTTCGTACACTGATTGATGTATTTAGCCTTTTCACAGCAGTGTCTGACTGTCATTCAGCTTCCACAAAGAGTGCTGTAAGATACACGCATGTGTTTCATGCAGAAGTCCGCCGACAGAGACGCAACAGGTCTGGGCTTCTTAAAACCCTCACCATTACAGGTGAACCGGAATCACTTCGTTGACACGCATCAATTAGTCGGGAACATTGATGTAATAGGCTCTGTGCTTCATCTTGTATCAATGGCAAATAGCTTCACTCGCCCGTATGCCCCTAATACCCCGGCCACACTTGGATATCAGTTTTACCAATGGCACCTGTGTTGAACAGGACGCCACGACACACATTTGCCAATGCCAGTTATAGACCTGAGGTTTTGGCCCATGGTGTCTCGTCCAGTACAGGGTTTTCAACAACACGTATACCTACAATATAGATCCTTAATAAACACACACACACACACACACACACACACACACACAGAGCGGAAGCATTTTAACAAATTAAATCTGTTACTGAGATATTCACCATTTAATCGCATCGAAGACAGTGATTACTCATCTTTAAATTTAGCCTTTTTAAAACTATATTCTTATCTCACCTGGCCATACACTAGTAGTTAGTGTTATAAAGAATTAAGATTTATTTTATTTTACCTGGCCGTAGATTTAGTTAAAGCGAGATGTAAATTTAATGCTCATCCCATAAGAAGAATAACATCGAGACATATGTGAATGATAGTTGTGCCGCTGGTAAGTAATTTTTTTAATATATTTTGTATCTATATTCTAGAAAGAAAATACATTTTCAGCGACAATCGTTTTCCATCATGTATATTGGTATCATTGGCATGTAAAGTGCATGACTTGTACAGCGTATGATTTAACTCAAGTGCACTTGTTTACCAATGCTAAACATTTTCAATTGTGAGCATACTAATTGAAGTGGTTTGTATATTTAAGAATTTTATTTCTAATTTCTAAATCAAATACTAAAATGCGAGGTTCATCGGTGCCTTTGTTACTGAATATTGATGTTTTTTCTTTTTACATTTTTGTGGTAAAAATCTGTCAGTCTTACATGTCACTCGTGTAGGATTTGATCGGCTGTACGAATAGCGACTTGACCAGCCGATGTTGACCGAACATCTTATCAAAGCATACAGTTCTAGATGATAAGAAGAACAATACATGGGACCACGACCAGATTGTAATATCGGCGTTTCATGTATGATAATCATTTAAAGCGTTCTAATGGCAGACGATTTTGAATTACAAGTCTGAAATAGCACAAGGACTCAAGATAGGAAGTAAGTTAAACTGACCGCATCTCGAGAAAACCCCAAAAATTTTATACCTTATATTACATGAAGCAACTGACACATATAAACTAATGTTACAGGGCATACTTTGGACCGCTCCTGTCGCCTAGTAGTCAAAGCGTCCGCCTCGAATGTGGCGGGTCGTGGGTTCGAACCTCGGCTGAGACATATCAAAGTCTTACAGATGCCTCGCTTGGCGCTCTGCATTAAGAGGTTAGTGTTGGGACTGGTCGGCCTGATTGGTGTAAGAATAGTGTGACTGGGTGGAATATGATGCTATTTGTCTGCAGCATGATGCCTCAGTGTTAGAGATCACTATAAAAGCCACACTGCAGACATGGTAACGATATATCTGAAAAATTGTTAAAGCTACATTAAAAATCCATAACACACACTCCATAACACACACACACACACACACACACACACACACACACACTCGTGTCCATTTGGTGACAAAGATGACCAGCCTGCCTAGGTTCCACAGGTCGGACAGGATCAGTTGATTACTCATGCCCTCCCAAACATCTGCCTCCTCAATTACACTTTCCTAAGACTAATACAGGTAGTAAAATTCCCCTCTGGTACCAGAAATTGAGCTGACCCCAATGGTGACAAAGTGGTTTCAGCGGAACAAAATGTTGAATAGACACAACTTGTGACATAAGTAGCTCTATTTTCAAGACCGCACCTTCCTATTTTAATACTACTCTTTCCTTCCTAATGCACAATAGGTAGGATTGTATACAAGCATAAGCCAGTGGAGTTCCAAGATCCAAAGTGATCTACCTGAATCAAAGCAATCTAGTGGGTTTATTCTTCACAATACCCCACATGTGTGGTTATATAAAACACCAACCGACAAATTATGCTTGAAGGTATTGTGCTTGATCTGGTATTTGAATAGTATGTACGTGCACCGTAAAACGTTATAAGTTACAATGATATGACATAGGAAACACTGCTATAACGCGTATACTTAAAGACATTTACATCTGGTATGTTGTTTTTGTAACGTCATCTATAAGTACACGACAGGCTATAAGTTGCGTCCAGTATATTTAGTGGAAGATGAACCCAGGAAAACTCCGGGAAGAACCACCGACCCACGGGAAGTTACTAGAAAGCTTTCTTCCATAACCATATTGGCCGAGCCGATATTCGAACCCACTCGGACAAACTATTCGGTATTTTGGTTTCATTTTTATTCCGTTTCTTAATAATTCATCAATATATTGTTTATTATTATTGTTGGCCGAGCCGATATTGGAACCCACGCTTACAGAGGTAATATGGCAGTGATCTAGAAAGGGAAACAATTTACCATTCGGTCAACTGTAGCCCCATGTGCATTAGGAAGTATTTCCCAAGAGTTAAAATAAACGGATTTTACTTGGGAATTGTGCATAGTGTATTTTGGTTTCATTCTTATTCCGTTTCTTAATAATTCATCAAATATATTTTTTAATATTATTAGTTTTAAACCCTATTTATTAGTCAGCTCTGATAATCTGAAACACATCTGTCTAGTAAATGAATCTCTTACTCTCTTCACAATACGTTTCATGGAGAAAATGTGAAACAATGTAAAAGCAATGAAACACAGATAGCTCTAAGTGATGTAGCTTTGACTAAGTACCACGGGTATCATCATTTATGTACTATTCACACCTGTCTGCAGTACATCGGGTACTATCATTTACGTACTGGTCACACCTGTCTGCAGTATCACGGGTAACATCGGATACATACTGATCTATCTCCAGAACCACGGATAACATCAGTTACATATTGGTCACACTTATCTTCAGTAATACAGATACTATCGGTTACATACTGTTCACACCTATCTCCAGAACAACTGATACTATCAGTTACATACTGGTCACACCTGTCTCCAGAGAACCACGGATAACATTCAGCTACATATTGGTCACACCTAACTGCAATCAGTCAGTTCAGTTTTGCCCGTAACCAATGCCGGGGTATAGGTCTCCCACTAAAGATCGCCAGCCTTTTGTCCTGTGCCATCCCGTCGAGCTGACTCCAGGTGTGACCCATTTTAGTGATGTTCTGCCAATCTATTCATTTGGTGTTCTCTACTTGCTAGTATCTTTCCCTGCTTGTCATTTACTGGTTTCTCTGTTTTGCTGTACTTGCCGAACAGCTTCTTGCTAATGTCGTACAGCGTCTTCATGTTTCTAATTCCGGCCGCTTCTTCTGCCTCTGCTGCCAGTCCTTCAACTTGTCTTGTCTGTCTTGAGTCTTCTTTTCACTTCTCTTTGGGCGTCTGTGTACTATTTTGCACCTTTAGCATTTTTGTTCTTGTTCCCGACTGAAATGGCACGAGTAACATCATTTACCTATTAGTCATATATATTTGCAGTATGTTTGCAATGGCTGGCATAATATACAATACTGCTATAAAATAACGCCATATATGAGCGTTTGGAAAATACATAGATAGGTCTATGCTAGGTTGAATCTCCCAAGTATGGAAGCACTAAAAATATATAAATATCTTTCACCACTTTTTCCCCTGGTTTTTCTTGTTGATAAAATGACAAATACCATATTTTATTGTGTTGTGCGTGTGTGTGTGTGTGTTAGCCATAGACATCCTATTAAACTTCCAGACGCATACTCATAATTTTGTATTACTAGCTCACTATTAAGTATATTTTCAACATATCCTGCCTCATTATTCTCGAAAACAACTGTACACTGTTATAAATCTCCTAGCAGGCAAGCTGCATATCCAAGAGACGGAAACGTTCATTATTTCATCAATAAAAAGTGGTAAGTATCAAAAGTAAAACAAAGCTTCGATTTTTTTTAAAAACCCATGTCAAATACAACCAACCGAAATTAACATATAATGACCAAATCATGGTCATAAAACATCAGCGCAAAGCAGGCTACCGATAATACAAAGCGTAACAACATGGGACCCTCAGATCACTCCACCACACATTGTATATCAGTCTTTCATATTGGATAATCGTTTAATACAAACGTTGTTAATTGAACTATACATACGTTACGTTGGAATTACTCCAGATTTCTTGTACTCTTCTTTTCAAATGTTTCTGGGGATATAATATGTGCAAAAGACGATTTAATTGCAACATTTTCCCGACAGAATGGATGAAAGGACGGTACCAATTTGCAAGATAATTTATTTTGGTCATCTGCATGTATCTATTACTGTCAATCATAGAATTATAACGAAAGTACAATTTAGCGACAAAACAAAAAATTGTTGCAATGTTCTGATAATCAAATCAGCAATCTAATTATGACCATAATAAAGTGTGAAGAAAAAAAACCAGGTCTATGCAAAAGAGGTTGAATGAAATATTTACAATTGTACAACGTGAAATTTGAAGGACAATCTACCACTGGCATTTGGTAATGGGTTGCCGTACAGCACATGATCTGGCAATATTGTTGGTAATGGATTGCCGTACAGCGCATGATCTGGCAATATTGTTGGTAATGGGCTGCCGGACAGCGCATGATCTGGCAATATTGTTGGTAATGGACTGCTGTACAGCGCATGATCTGGCAATATTGTTGGTAATGGGTTGCCGTACAGCGCATAATCTGGCAATATTGTTGGTAATGGACTGCTGTACAGCGCATGATCTGGCAATATTGTTGGTAATGGGTTGCCGTACAGCGCATAATCTGGCAATATTGTTGGTAATGGGATGCCGTACAGCGCATGATCTGGCAATATTGTTGGTAATGAGTTGCCGTTCAGCGCATGATTATAACCTAAATGGAGACAATGCCATATATGATAACAACAACACTTGTTAACGTGTCATAAATTAGGACTTTTACATTAAATTCTAACAAAATTGACGCACAATTGCAAAATAAGTTAACAGACCGTAATGTAGAATTATTGATTGGTAAACTAATAAACATTAGACCCGCTATCAAAATATGTACAACCATGTATAATACAGAAATGCAACCTGGTCTAAATTTGTGCGACACAAGAAGAGATATGATGATCTAATCGTCGGAAAGTGACGCGAAGTTTTTTTTAATAGACTGTGATTTTTATAGTACACTAAGAGGTCAAGATTATATGACTTGGCATATTTGGTATGCGTTCATCAATTTATATTTTATAATTTAATGTATATAGCTTTCTTAATATAAATCCAGCAAGTGTACGCATAATTTACCTGAGTGTTCTATTCTACTTGCATAACAGGTGAGTCAATTTTTACTTGAATACCTGTCCTTCGAATGTTTTTTATAAACATATTTTGTACTGATCAGCGCATGACTGAGCGTTGATGCATGAGAGCTAGGCGATTAGGATTAGGATTGTTTTTAAAAACATAGCATTTACAATTTTTCAGTCATATCGCAACGATGTCTGCAGTGAGGCAGTTTATAGTGATGTCTAGCACTGGGGCATCATGCCGCAGACATGTAGTATGATGTCCCACCCAGTCACATTATCCTTAAACCAGTGTTACGTGCTGAGGCTCGAATAAGCAGCAGCACAGAAAGAGTGAAAACTAACAAGCTTGTAAAATTTAACAATGAATTTATTAAGTACAAATATTTTATAAGAGAACATAAATAAACTTACAGTTTTAGAGAATCAAATCCAAAAATAATCCAATATAGAATTCACATAAATAATCCACTAATGGAATTGCAAGAGTCCTGATAAATAAATATCCTAATAGTTCCCGGTTCGAATCTTGACGATGTAATCCAATATGGACGACGATGTCACGTGATTGAGTCAGTTCTTGTTTTAATAATAATCCAAATGAAAAATCTATGAGCACATGTTCTTTTCCAGATAAATGAAATAATTCCTTTTGCTCCAGCGAATTGAGACAATTTCCAATATAACTCAAAACACAACTTGTACTTTAAAGCCCAGAAATTCTACTGAATTGTTCTCTCCCAAACAATAATTTAAATACCTGTTTTTTTTTTACGTAAACAAGGGATCACGTGATTTTCCAGAAGGTCACAGAAAGAACGTACGATCACAAAAACACGTACACATAAAATGACCCAAATGAAAATCATCCATTTCTCACCCCCAAGAACTAAAAATAAAAAGATGTCCTTGAATTTAGCCAATCATTTTAGAAGCTTGTTGACACTCTCTGAAGCAGGGTCAGAAATGAAGTCAACCCTGTTGTTTATAAATAGAGTCTAGGTCAGCCTGAATTTTCCAGAATAAATATCTCCCAATTAATGAATTTTAATTACAAATTTGAATTTGACAATTATAAATAAATAATTTAAATCTAATAGACGTAACACCAGTCTAACTTAATGCTGAGCGCCAAACGAGGCAGCTGCTAGCACCATTTGTGTACGTCTTTGATATGACTCGGCCGGGGATCGAACCCACTACGCTCTAATCACTAGGCCACCTGAGCGGTGAGAGCTAGGCGAGTTACTTTAAGTTTTAGAATGTATGCATGCATGCGTATATATATATATATATATATATATATATATATATATATATATATATATATATATATATATATATATATATATATATATATATATATATATATATATATATAGCTGGCCACTGCATAAATAGGAATTTTAGGAATTCCATAATCAAATGTTGGCAACAAACTTTGTTTCTTCTTTAATGGATGACACCAAAATTCTTCATTGTAATACAGATTTCTAACTATCTGTTTTTAAATACGAAAGATATTCCTCATTTATTACAAGAGTTTCAAAAGGAAGGGAATCATATTGGAATACATCCCCCCAAAAATCCCCAGCGTTATTCCATGGTAATCCTGGTTATTTAAAAAAGTCCTTGTTTATCGTAGGTATTATTAAAAGAGCTTTTAATTAGTTTTATTTTATTGTATGATTTATTTGGATTGGAGAATACACAATTTGCCCTTACTTCATATGTGCACTTTTTAAAAAAAAATAACAACAAAAAACTAGATAACTCTGCTAAATCATTTTCACATCCTGGGCTTCAAGATAATTTTGAAAAAGTAGCATATAACTTTAATTTTGCATAGTTTATACATTATTGAACTTTGAGAAGCTGGTATTTTCTATGCTGGCAAATTTAAGCTTCCCTATTTTAATTGCTAAAGTTAGCGCACTTAGGACAGGTCCAGACACGTTCTCAAACACACGGTTCAGCCATTATAATCCGCTGTATGCATTATATATAGTGCATGATTTCCATAATTATCACATCAAAGAATATAAGCCACAGTACACAAAAGATGAATAGAGGTATGGCAAAATTGTCTCTACTGTGATGTTGAAATTGGAAATGAGTTCACATAATAACCGTTCCTTTTTCCGAAGTTCGTAATAACTGCCGAGTGGAACCAATGAACAAATAAATTTTAAATAAAAACCAATATGGCGGAAAGACCGTAATAGTCTTGTTCCATATTGGAGACATCTTCGCTAACCAAGGTTCCGATGTGCTAACCGTAACCACACCTTGGATTATCGAGCTGATATTGATGTGCTTCGGGTCTGTAAATTTCATATGATACCTCGGCCAAGCCGCATCATTAAATCAAAATGAGGTTGTTCAATTTAAACATTGTTCCTACATGATTGAAAAAAGGGAAGCACTCATTTTAAATGGACTGATAAATAAGCAATTTTCCAGTGCCGGTCCGTGTTTGCACAAATACCTTTCACTGAAATACACCTGTCATGGCTTCCGTCTGGTACATTCTCATACCTTAGTTCAAAAGTATCCTTATTAGGCCAGTTACACCCACCATTGTCTCTGATCCCCCCCCCCCCCGTCCGTGCGTTTTAAGACATGGAAAAGCCGATCATTATCAGATATTAAGTAAGAAAGAGACGGAAAACACGATCGTACACGTATATAAAGTGAGAAAGAGATATTTTACATGGCGTCCTTACTTAAAAAAAAATGTATCACCCAGGTATAGGAACGGGAGAAAGATTTATCCCATGCATTTTTCTCACATAGATACCCGACAGAAAAATTCTATTGAACAAGCCCTTGATTAAACATATCTTAGGTCTTCATATGTTGACTCGTGAACGTTATTTAATTTTGATATTGTCGCGATAATTAATAAAACATCATCAATCGCTTTAGGAGCAACGTCTTGATCAGCTGGATCAAGTAACAAATCATATCATCTGTACACTGAAAATATACATAATTAAAATTAGTATGCTGAGAGTAAAGCAGATATTCACATTCATGCTGCTGATCAATAGCACATTAATCTGTAATCAGTCGGTAATGCCATATTGTTACATATCCAACCAATAGTACATTAATCTGTAATCAGTCGGTAATGCCATATTGTTACATATCCAACCAATAGTACATTAATCTGAAGTCAGTCGGTAATGCCATATTGTTACATATCCAACCAATAGTACATTAATCTGTAATCAGTCGGTAATGCCATATTGTTACATATCCAACCATTAGTACATTAATCTGAAGTCAGTCGGTAATGCCATATTGTTACATATCCAACCAATAGTACATTAATCTGAAGTCAGTCGGTAATGCCATATTGTTACTTATCCAACCAATAGTACATTAATCGGAATTCATTCGTTAATTCCATATTGTTGCTTTTCCAGACCAATAGTACATTAATCTGAAGTCAGTCGGTAATACCATATTGTTACATATCCAGTCTGCCTTAGCTCATTGTGTGTGAGCCGAAATTTGAAATTGAATGATCTTTTTTGTGCAATATTTTTATAATACTACTCAGCGTAATGGAGTAAACGTTTCGTTGAAGAAATGTATTTCATCGATGGTAAATATATATTGTTCCTAAAGTTTATGAATAGCTCACGGAAATTTTAAACTGTCACTTAAAATAGCTATGGCCGCATAAATGCGTCAAGATATTCTTCAGGTAAAAGTGGTTCTAGATACTCTTTAAATAGTCACTATACTTACATTACTCATTTCTATTTTTATGCTGTATTTAAAAGGGTCAGTGAAGTGTAAAATGTGCTATGTTCATTTAAAATAGTATGGACAATAAACACAATATTAAACATTGAAATTCTCTTGATGAATTAAGCAGGATTTGAAGAAATAAATTCAAGACCAAAAATGATTTACTGTACGCAACATATAATACAACTTGATCGGTATACTGAGGTCGTTTTAATAATAATAATAATAATAATAATAATAATAATAATAATAATAATAATAATGAGGTCTTTGAATAGCGCCTAATCTTACGAAGCTCTAAACGCTTTACAGCATCAATAATGATATGACTACACTACAGAACAACAAATGACAAAAACAATGAAATTGGAAAACATAAAAACATGCTGAAAACATATAAGATACAAAACATGATTAGGTCGCTAAGTTTGTCCCTGCAGTCGAAACAGGTGAGTATTAAGAGCACTCTTAAAAGGGACCACTGTGTCTTTGTGTCTAATTTCAATTGGCAATTCGTTCCACGTCGCCGGGCCCTGGTGTGCAAACGAATGTTGTCCATATGATATCACTGTTAGCTGCGTGACTGGGTTTTAATTATTTCCGTTTGATAATAATAATAATAATAATAATAATAATAATAATAATAATAATAATAATTATAATAATAATAATAATAATAATAATGCTTTATTTATAGAGGGTGACTCATTAGTCAAGGACTATTCTCCCTTGAGGCCCTCTTAATGAAAGTATAACAAATGCACATTGTGTGAAGAAGCAATAATTAGTGCTTATATTAGCATGTTTCGTATAAAAATACTAAATTCCATTATCTGTTAGAAACATATGCATGCTCCTGATATCTCTTCTTAAATACTCTAATATTTTCAGCCGATTTTACATGTAGTGGAAGCTTATTCCACAGAACTGTACCAGAGTATAGAAAACTCTTTTTGAATTGCTCTGTTCTTGGTTTTGGTACTAGGTTTCCATGTGAGATTGATCTCAACTGGTATTGTGTTGAAAAAGGCCTGAATAAGTCCTGAAGATACTCTGGTGCAGTTCCATGTAGACATTTATATAAAAGAACTGCCTTGTGAAAATCTATCCTGTCATATATTGTGAACCATTTGAGTTCTGTAAATAATGCTTTAGAGGGATGGTCAACAGATGTATCTAAACTTACACGTGCTGCTCGTTTCTGGAGTTTATAAATCCGGTCAAGCTCAGATTTAGCACAGTTTCCCCATACATTAGAACAGTAATCCATTGTTGGAAAAATATACGTCTTGTAGTATAGATTGCGAGTTTCCATAGGTAAATATTTCTTGATTCTACTGAGAAGGGCAATTTTGGATGACAGTGTTTTACAAAGCTTATCAATATGGTCATTCCATAATAAATTATTATCTATGGACACACCTACAAGCCTTTCATGATTGACATTTTCTAATGGATGATTATTTATTGCAAGAGATAGTTTTGGGTTCCCTGACTTGTGTAGCTTTTGTGTCGTCCCCAGAATCATACATTTTGTTTTATCTGCATTAATTACCATCCTATTTTGTTGTGCCCAGTTTTGGACTCTAATAAGATCTGAGTTTAATCTTGTTTGGATAACTTCAGTATCAGAACTAGATGTATACAAGGTTGCATCATCTGCAAACAATTATGTATTGGTGGATTCATTATTTAATGGTAGATCATTGATATAGATAAGGAAGAGGAGAGGGCCTAAAACTGAGCCATGAGGGACTCCTGAATGAATAGTGCGAGTTTGAGAACTAATATTGCCAATGCTTACTTGTTGAGACCTTTGGTTTAGGTATGATCTAAACCAGTTTAAAGGATTGTCAAACATGTAACAGTTCAACTTTTGCAGCAGAATTTCATGACCAACAAGATCAAAAGCTTTCTTGAAGTCAAGGATAACAATCCCAGTCATATGCCCATTATCCATTTCCTTCAGCCAAAGATCAATTAATTTGGTAAGTTCTGTTTGGCATGAGTGGTACTTTCTAAATCCTGATTGTGCTTTATGAAATAGAGAGTTTGTTTCAAACAATTTATAGACCTGAATGGCTACATGCTTTTCAAACAGTTTTGACAATACAGGTAGAATTAATATTGATCTGTAATTTCCTGGATCCTCCTTTTCTCCTTTCTTAAAGATAGGTGTAACCTTTGCACATTTCAATTTTTTTTTGAAAATTACCACTCATTATACTTAAATTTATGATATGCGTTAGTGACTCTGTTATTACTGGTGCAGCAATTTTAAGAATTCGTGGACTAATACCATCCAATCCAGAGGATTTATTAATATTCAACTTAATTAGCATATCAAAAACGTCCGCTTCACTGACATTAACTATTGAAAAATAATTATCTTCAGGAATTTTAGCTCTTATAAATAATTGTAGAGCATCAAGTTCAATTGGGATGTTAGTCTGGTTCTGAATACTGTTACTGGAGATGGTTATGAAGAAATTGTTGAACATTTCCACAATGTCTTGTTCAGATGTTTGTATATCATCATTTTGCATAAGTCTAGGGGGAAGACAACTGTTCTTGGGTGGGTTCAGCTCTTTAAGATGCTTCCACAATGTTTTGGTACTTTTACTTTCATTAATAGCCTGTTTATAGTATTTCTTATTTGCCTTAGTTATCAGATGCTTAGTTTTATTTCTCCACTTTCTATAGCTTTTCATGTCTTTTTTTCTTGTGGAAATTATCTCTTAGGTGCCTAGCCTCATTGATCTCAGGTGTAATCCACTTGGGTGTAATTTGGTGTTTAACCCTTTTTGTTTTAATTGGGGCATGCTTGTCTAAGGCTGCATTGAACATCTGATACCATTTATCTAAAGCAGTGTTGACATCAAGCTATATTGCAGACTGATTGAAAGGGTTTGCATACTAAATCATTTAAGAACATTTCCTCATCAAACTGTTTAAAGTCCCTGTATTGTATTTCAATGTGTTGCCCATTTTTAGATGATTTTGGAACATGTCTAGTTATACAGACTGGGTAGTGGTCACTCAGTGCATACACTGGCACATTTATTTCACTTATGTTTTCAGGTTTATTAGTATAGACATGATCAATGATAGTAGCACTTTTATCTGTTACTCTAGTTGGGGTGTTAATTAATTGAGTAAAGTTGTAAGTTTCAAAGTTACTTATCCATGTTAATGGTGGAGTTTTCATGTAGTCAATGTTAAAATCACCTAATATGAAAGTTTCTAAATCTTCCTTTAGTAATGCTTTTTTAATCTGAGCCTCAAATATATGAATCCAATCAGCTGTGGAACTAGGTGGCATGTAAACTGAACATAAGAGTATTGGCTTTGATTGGGCAAGGGTTACTTCGATCCAGATACTCTCTACCCCAATAGCCTCTAGATCAACACGTCTGTTATAACTAATGGAACTGTCTACATAGAGAAGAATACCCCCACCACCCATGGAGTCTCTGTCTTTTCTTTCAAAGTGGAAGCCCTGTATTTGGAGTGCCAAATCATCAGTATCATCGCAAAGAAAGGTTTCACATATACCTAGAATACTGACTGATCTAGTTTGCTGTAATATTAACTTTATCTCATCCAGTTTTGGGAGGATGTGTTGAATATTTAGGTTGATTACATGCAGACCTCTTTTGAGGTGCCCAAAGACATGACAATTTTTATCAGAGGATTGATTTTCAGACAAGGCAGTATGCCATTTATTGCTTGTAGACTTGACAGATTTCTTTACATGGCCTTGTTTCTTTACATCAACACATGAAGAAGATAACATATAAGATCCATCTGTCATACAATGACCACATGTAGTGGAGACGGGAGAATATTCAAAATGAGACTGATTTACATGCATACAAGAAGACATTGACATATTAGACACTTGGGGAACCTCAGAGGGAGAAGTAACTTGAATAGTATCGCATTAGTGTTTACAAGTTAATAAGCTGCACTTTGTACACAAATCAGATAGTGCCTGAAACCTGTTCACAGAATTATAATTATTACATTGAAAAGTATACACATATTCTAATGCATTTTGTTTTTGCATGTGTGTTGCATAGACCTGTACCTCATAGCCTTCTACCTATTGGTATGTGAACAACTTTTGCTTATGTATTAGTTCGTTACAAAGATGGCAACGAATCTGTTTTCCATGCAGACACCGCTGTGTTACATGACCGTGCTCTCCACAATACAAGCATTTTTCTGACTCATGCCTAACCCCTTTTATAAGTCTTATGTACTGGTCTATATTTCTAAGGAGCAAGGCAGTACCTCTGTTGGACAAGTGGATTTGGTCTCGCTGGTATAATTGTTGGTTCACACGATTGTCTTTGAAGAAGCTTCTGTATTGCGGAACAAAGAGTATTTGGAAATTTTCACACAACATACTTAGGGTGTCATTAAGTTGAGTCATAAGTACATCCTTTCTTGGCGGTAGCACTGAGATGATTATTTTACACTCTGTGTTTTTGGACCTGATGGCATACAACAAGCTACCATAATCATCCTCAATTCCCTTCAAAGATTGGACATTACTGTAATTATTCCCACCAATGAGAAGAATTACAGTATGATATGGTGACATGTCCATTTCCAATATTTTTTCTGCAATAGTGTTAATCGATGCACCTCTATGGGCTTTTACATCAGTTTTATATAACCCTCTTGTTCTTACTCCTTTGAGTATTGATGATCCTATGAGAAGAGACCTGTCTTTAACTATCTTGTTGATTTTGACAAGTGGGGGGTTCAGAAGCATTGCTTGAACTTCTTGTTTTCCATGACTAGACTTACTGACAATTTGGAGACTGCTGCTGTATTTAGTATCTGTATTTAATTTGGCTTCTTGCTGTGGGTAATTGGAGGATGTCTTTAAAACAGTTTCTTCTGTGCCTGGATTTGATGATGAGTTTGACACATGATGGTCAGTGTTTACAGCATGTGCTTTAGCTAATTTTTGGTTCTGGCCATCTAATACCTGTAGAAAAGACTGGTCTTGTTTAATTGGTGTGGTTTCATCTGTTTGTGTGTATACTAATTTTTTTTCTTATAGCTGTTGTTGGTATAGTTTGAGTGCCCTGACATGCTCTTGTGTTTTTGTTCCTTTGACATGTTTGTGTATTGTGCTGACTGGGTATTCTGGCACACTTTTGTTGCCCCTGGTTTATCCATTTCAACACTGTGTAGATTCTTTGATTTTAGGGCAGAGAGTTCCTGTTCTAACCTTTCTACTTGGGCCTGGATAATACCTATTACTGCTAAACACTTTATGGAGGTACAAGTCTGGTTATGGGTTCCCTGGAACTCAAAGGAATTTGTTGCCCCTATCATAAACTGGGTTCCTGGAGTTTCCTCTACACTGGTAGCAATCTGGCTAATTTCATGTAAAGCTGTGTTACTGTTAACTGTGTGGGCTTTAGGGATGGGTGTTGAAGCCCTTGGCTGAGAGGTAATTAATTGCAGTCTGGTGTTGTGTACTATTTGGTGAAAAGAGTTGATAAAATGATTTACCCATTCTGTGTAGCCTGGTCTTTGTACATTAATTGTACCAGTTGTTATGTATAGAGTCACTGTGGTAGAATCTTTATCCATGGATTTATATATCAGTCCATTTTGGGAGTGTCCCTGATGGATGTGCAGATTCTCATCCAAGAATTTTTTGATTGTTGGAATTTGGTTTGAGTCACCTGTAATTGTCATACTCTTCATATTATGCTTGAGTTTAAGAAAGTTTGGAACTGGATAGGAGGAGTCAGCCATGTTGGATTTTAAAGGAAAACAATCTTGCTAAGTTGAATCTATCTCTGAGTCAGATGAACATTTCTTCAGTATGGATTGTATCTGTATTATTTACTTCACTTAAAAGATCATCTTGAGTAAATCCTGAAAAAGAATCTGATGAATCTGATTTGAAAAATGAGTACATCCAGTGAGACAGTGAAGAAGTGGCCATATTTGTTATACTGCTCTTTTGTCTGAATATGCAAAAATGCAAAACTATATTTGTATCCACAGTCTGAGCTTACTAAGGTACCCTTACACTTTATGCACTGCCTAAATTAGTTGCTGGTAGCACTTGGAATCAGTATTCTTTCTTCTGTTCAGTTGTATGTCGGAATGTTTCAGGAGCTGGTTAAGAGTCTCACACCATGGTGCCCATTTTGAATTTGATAACGGTCGTACAGGTGTGTAAGGTGCTGCCGGTTATCAAGGTGTTATCAGTACAATCTCGCATAAGGCCTGGTCAGAGGTATTGCGAAACTTGGAAAAACAACACTTGAAGACCGCCTCCCTCTAATTATCGTTATCTAGAAGATGATCTCTACGGTGTAATTTGCCTAGTTAATGGATATAATAATCTGAGATTGTACTTTGAACAAACAACACACGAGCCCCCGTAAAGATAAAATATGAATTTAATTAAAATACAATTAAAAGAAGAATGACACAATAAATTACAATGTTCTTTCCTTCTGACGATTCTTCGTTCAGAAGTAATTCAAAAACCCGAAGCTTTAAGATAGCAGATACATTAATTAAAATTCAGAACACTGATAAAATAGATGAATTTAACCGTTAATGACTGATAGTACTTTCATCATGGAATCGAATGTTCATTTAACATAGGACTGTTGGGTGATTCACAATGACCTTGTTAGTTGACTGGTTTTTTTCTTCTGCGTTCGTCTCAACTTGCTTGCCCTTTTGCTGTACGTGGGATTACACAACTCTGTCTTCCAACTTCTTTTTCCGTCTCTGAATTTTGACTTCCTTGCTATTTCTTACTCGATCTTCAAACAACTATTTTTCCTTGTAAAAGAAAAGGGTAAAACGTCCTAAGTATCTCGTTACTTTAAGAGTTGAGATTGTCCTTCCGTCATCAGGTTCGAACAATCAGATCTTACTATCAGTGTTATCATTTATACGGCTAACAAATACTACACAAGTCTTCAGATCAATAGAGCTATACTGCTAATTATCGACATCAGAATTCGGGAAAGTCATATATTCCCGTAAATCATTACGTAAAGTGAGGCAATATATCCTAACACACAATCCATATTCACTAATATGATAAATTCAAATTAACATAACACTTTCCAATCATAAATGTACACGGCGGATTTTCTACACCACCCATTTACCTACCTAAGTATATAAGGTAAAAAGTGTTAATTCAGAATTCAAAAATACATTATTAAATCACTGTAAAACCGACTATCCATACAAAAATATGAACACATCATGCATCTGTAACAAAGAAACATCTCAAAGTACGTTATTAAATCAATGTAATACTGAACTATTTGTATCATAGTATCGATACATTATGCATCTATGACAAAGAAAAATAGCATATACATTACGTCATGATAAAGGTGAATTTGAGTTAAATACCTTGTGTTTTTGGCGTCTTACAATCGTTCCACATTCAGTTCCCTGGAACCACAATTTTATACCACAATTTTACGAACGTCTTTCCTAAAGTCCGCTCGGAGTCCTGGTAATTACTTCTACCTTAGGTTCTCTCTTGCAGAGAAATTTTCAGACTCATTCAAATTCATTAACTCAGAGAATATATTCCCCAATTCTAGGTTTCGACACCCCCCTTTCCTATACATTTGACCAATCGGAATAAATGCTATCCCTACCGACATTTTTTGGAAAACTGTTTAAAAATGTGTCAAATTGCCACCTTTCATTTGTCTCAATCATTTTTGACAGCTCTGCGTGAGGAATCACCTAGTTTAAGCGTGTCAAACACCCAGTCCGTTTTCACTCTAAATATTGTAACAGTCTGACCGAGGTAAACTAACATTCTTTCCGTTCAAAACTCTACTCCAATACAGTTGATTGTCGGCTAGCCTACGAATTAATTACTGGATTTCACTGACGAAAAATTTGGCACTTGACATTACCCCCTTTGTAAGAGTAAAATCTTTATTTTTACTCTCCCAAATTTTTCGGTGAACTGCTCCAGTTACATGTCCTTAGGTGACGTATTCACCTCAGCCATTCCTAACCGACTTAAACAATCCGCTCCCACATTATCCCTACCTTTGATGTACCGCACTAGAGTCTGATACTATTGTAGAAACAGCGACCATCTCATCAATCGACCGTTAGTTCAATTCGCCTGGGCCAAATACGCCAGTGGTTGATGATCTGTTTCCAAAGTAAACTTCCTACCATACAGATACCGTTGGAACTTAGTTATTCCAAAGATAATCGCCAAACATTCTTTCTCCGACACTGAATAATTAATTTCCGCATTTGGCAGTTTCCTACTTCCATACGCAACTGGGAATAAGCTTCCCTCGTGTTCTTGCAGTAACACTGCCCCTAAACCTCTATCACAAACATCTGTCCTCAAAACAAAATCCCGTGTCACGTCAGGTAACTTCACTATGGCGTCTGACGTCAGTCTGTCTTTTAGCGTCTGAAATGCTCGTTCACATGCGTCTGTCCGTATTACTTTGGTCGGCGCCTTTTTCCGAGTCAAGTCAGTCAATGGACTTGCAATAGCACTAAAATTTGCCACATATCTCCTATAGTACCCTGCCAAACCTAAAAAAGATCTAACTTCAGTCTTAGTAGTCGGTCGTAATGCGTCCCTAAGTTGTTCGACCTTTGAGCTCTCGGGTTTTAACGTGTCCTCGCTGAGGGTATGTCCTAGTTAGTCTAATTGTCTGAACCCTATATGGCACTTCGATGGTCGTGCGGTCAGTCCGGTTTGTCGTAGTCGTTTTAAGACGTTTTTCAGCAAAAGTATGTGTTCTTCCCATGTAGCTGTAGCTAATAGAAGATCGTCCATGAAGTTGGAAACTCCCAACCCCCGCAATGGTTCAAGGAATTTCCGCATCATACGGGTGAAGACACTGGGCGCATTTTGCACCCCAAATGGCATGACCACCCACTGGTAAGTCCCATCTTGAGTTGCAAAGGCGAGTTTTGCTCTGTCTTCACTACGGACTGGAATTTGACAGTATCCTTTGGACAGATCAATCTTAGAAAAATATTTAGCATGGGTTACTCCTGCGAAAATAGACTCAGGGTCAGGTAAAAGTTCTACCTGGAATTCTGTGATTCGGTTTAACTTTCGGTAGTCGACACAAAATCTGTGTGCCCCATCCTTCTTCTGGACCAGTACAACAGGGGAGCTATACGCCGACTCGCTTGGTTCGATAATACCCAAGTCTAACATAGTTTCAACTTCCTTACGGACCGCTTCCAACTTCGCGTACGGCAACGGATATGGTCTTAACTTTACTGGGTTCTCGTCCAGCAGCTTCAAAGAGAACTCCTCCAGCTCTGTCCTCCCCGGTCTCTCTGTTAAGACGCTCGAATATTCTTGAAGTACCGACTCCACCTCTTTACGTTGGTGTGACGTTAACGTAACGTCAAATGTGACGTCGACGTAGGTTTCCTCCCTCGTCAACGGACAACTAGGGAGTACTTCGGCCTGCCCTGCGTTGTCGTCGGATTCTTCCGTCACGACGGTAGCCACCACGAACTCCGTGGGTGGTTCTCGCACACGGTACCGCTTCAAAAGATTTACGTGGACCAACTTATGCTTATCCCCTACTCGGATACGGTAGTTTTCTCCACCTTTCTTCTCTGTTACAACAAATGGCCCCCTCCATGAGACTTGCAGCTTGTTGTGCTCCAATGGCAAAAACAACAACACCTTGTCACCCACCTCAAAGTGACGTTCCTTCGCCCTTTTGTTGTAATACTTGGCTTGACGTCCCCTTGCGTCGCAGAGATTTTCTTGAGCCAATTTACAAACTTCTTCCAGTTTGTTACGCAAGTCGACAACATATTGGTATGTTGTACGCACTTCTTCGGATGCTTGCTCATCCGTCCATAACTGTTTCAATACAGCCATGGGTCCCCTTACCGTCCGCCCATAAACTAATTCAAAAGGTGAAAACCCCAAACTTTCCTGCGGTACTTCACGATACGCGAACAGTATCGCCGGAAGGTATCGATCCCAATCCCTAGGTCGACCTTCACATAGCTTCTTCAAAGCCTGTTTCAATGTCCCATTGAAACGTTCTACCAACCCATTACACTGCGGGTGGTACGGGGTAGTCGTCAGATGTCTAATGGAGAGTAATCTATTTACCTCTTCCATCACCTGGCTCACGAACTGCGTCCCTTGGTCGGTCAGTATCTCGTCTGGAACTCCGACTCTCGACCACACCCCTATCAAGGCCTCAGCCACCGTGACTGAGTCAATGTTTTTCAAGGCCACTGCCTCCGGGTACCGGGTAGCGTAATCTACGACCGTTAATATATACCGATTTCCACTTTCCGCCGCCGGCTTAATCGGACCTACAAAATCCATCGCCACTCTCGAGAAAGGTTCGTCAATTAGTGGGGTGGTTACCTTGGCACTGGGCGATGGGAGGTCTTCGGTGCCACTTGCTGTCACTTGTCACATGACAAACAAAACCTCCTCACATCCCCATGCACACCTGGCCAATAAAACTCTCTCACCAACCTATCTCTGGCCTTCGCCACGCCCATGTGGCTTCCGAGAAGACCCTCATGTGCTAGCCTAAGCACTTCGTCGCGCTTCCCTACGGGTACCACAACTTGTTTAAACGTATCGACCCCTTTCTTGGCGTACCGATACAAAATACCGCGTTTTGTCGCGAACTTAACCTCGCCGTCTGGCAATTTCCGTATGGACCCGTCCATCGCGTACATACGTACCTTGTCAAGAGACCCATCTTCCTTTTGAAGCTTCTTTAACTCACCAGGTACCAAAATGTCTATGGGCGAAGTCACGGATCTTAGCGGCTTCGACCCTGACCTTCGCTTCATATCCCTCGTCTCCATTGACCCGACATGTATAGGGTTACACGTCATAGGGTTAGGTTGGGGCAACACATACCTACACCCTAATATTACGTCATGAGACAGTGCCGACAAACACGCTGCTTGAATTCGCCCTTTTACATATGGCGAATCAAGGTCTATGCTAACGACGGGAAGCGAATCCTTCGTCCTATTAGCAAACTGTACTTCCACCGTCTCACCTGTATAATCTCCAGGTTTAACGTATCTACGATCTACCAAGGCTCATCCAATGTTGAGAATTCGCGCTCCGCCAAAAACACAATTAAATCTTTTCTGTAGGTACTTAACACGTGTTCTTTTAAAATCTCTTCGCGAATACCTTCGTACGTTAACACGGTGACAGACATTTTTATCCATTTATCAAAAATCACGCGCACTCGACTGTGAAATTGCGCGTGTGTTTCGGTAGCCCTTTTTGACGATTCCCTAAAAAGTTTCCGGAACGTTTCCGCTGACAACTCATAGTGGCGAAGTAAAGCTTTCTTCAGAGTGTCATAATCGTCTATCTCGGCTGGGGTCATGTTGTGGTACACATCTTTCGCCGCCCCCTGCAAAAAGGCTGAAATGTTGATGGCCCACTGGTCCTTAGGTATTTGGTGGACCAGGGCCAACTTTCCAAACTGCGTCAAAAAGTTGTCAATTATTTCATCCTTGTCATTAAACATCGGCATGGTTAACTGTATGGGTCGTCTGTCTTCCACGCGACTACTCGGGGTGTCCGGACGTACGTTCGATTCTTCACCCCTCCTGAACTCGGCTTCGAGCCTTATTTTCTCCATGGCTATCATATGATCCCTTTCTCTTACTTTTTCTTCCGCCTGTAGTCGGGCTAGTTCAATTTCTTTCTCCTTCTCTCGTTCCATTGCTAATTGTTCTCGTTCTCTAGCTTTCTCTTCCTTATGTTCTTTCAAGCTACGTTCCATAAATTTAGATAGTTTGTCTCCGTCGTACCCAAGTTCGTCTTTGCCAATGGATTTAAATTCCTTTAGTAACTGTCTGTCTGTCGCCATTGCGTCCTTCTTTTATTTTACCTAGAACTACGTCCTTAACTGACCGACAATAACGGAATTCTCCCTACGAAAACAGTTTGACCCCAAAATACCTTATCTGCAGCGAGATGGACAGGTCAAATCAGTCACAGATAATTGATCAGGCGAAATTCCAGCAACAGTGGGATACTGCTAACGAGACGTGATTAATTGCTGTCTAAAATACAGTACTGGCCCAAATTGGCTCTTGTCTCAAGAGACTATTTAGGTAGTACCGCTCTAACGCTTTATGATAATTTCACACAGAAGGTATAAATCTCAAATTCTACAATACACTTTTACCCCAAAGAATTTGCATGCACTATATTCAAGTATACAAAAATAGCAGACAACGTTTGATTCACTCGATTCCTACTTAATAATAATAACAAATTTATGCCTTTGCTCAAAATACGCTCAGATTACTTCAATCGCAATGAAAATTTAAAATCCCGGACGAGCCCCCACTTTGTAAGGTGCTGCCGGTTATCAAAGTGTTATTAGTACAATATCGCACAAGCCCTGGTCAGAGGTATTGCGCAACTTGGAAAAACAACACTCGAACCGCCTCCCTCTAATTATCGTTATCGAGAAGATGATCTCTACGGTGTAATTTGCCCGGTTAATGGATATGGTAATCTGAGATGGTACTCTGAACAAGACAACACACGAGCCCCCGTAAAGATAAAATATGAATTTAATTAAAATACAATTAAAAGAAGAATGACACAATAAATTACAATGTTCTTTCCTTCTGACGATTCTTCGTTCAGAAGTAATTCAAAAACCCGAAGCTTTAAGATAGCAGATACATTAATTAAAATTCAGAACACTGATAAAATAGATGAATTTAACCGTTAATGACTGATAGTACTTTCATCATGGAATCGAATGTTCATTTAACATTGGACTGTTGGGTGATTCACAATGACCTTGTTAGTTGACTGGTTTTTTTCTTCTGCGTTCGTCTCAACTTGCTTGCCCTTTTGCTGTACGTGGGATTACACAACTCTGTCTTCCAACTTCTTTTTCCGTCTCTGAATTTTGACTTCCTTGCTATTTCTTACTCGATCTTCAAACAACTATTTTTCCTTGTAAAAGAAAAGGGTAAAACGTCCTAAGTATCTCGTTACTTTAAGAGTTGAGATTGTCCTTCCGTCATCAGGTTCGAACAATCAGATCTTACTATCAGTGTTATCATTTATACGGCTAACAAATACTACACAAGTCTTCAGATCAATAGAGCTATACTGCTAATTATCGACATCAGAATTCGGGAAAGTCATACATTCCCGTAAATCATTACGTAAAGTGAGGCAATATATCCTAACACACAATCCATATTCACTAATATGATAAATTCAAATTAATGTAACACTTTCCAATCATAAATGTACACAGCGGGTTTTCTACACCGCCCATTTACCTACCTATGTATATAAGGTAAAAAATGCTAATTCAGAATTCAAAAATACATTATTAAATCACTATAAAACCGACTATCCATACAAAAATATGAACACATCATGCATCTGTAACAAAGAAACATATCAAAGTACGTTATTAAATCAATGTACTACTGAATTATTTGTATCATAGTATCGATACATTATGCATCTATGACAAAGAAAAACATCATATACATTACATCGTGATAAAGGTGAATTTGAGTTAAATACCTTGTGTTTTTGACGTGCTTCCGGCGGACTTTCCTGAGCTTATTATTACGAAGGCACTGCTGTAAAAATACCTTCGGAGGCCTGGTGATTACTTCTACCTTTGGTTTCTCTCTTGCAGAGAAATTTTCAGACTAATTCAAACTCATTAACTCAGAGAATATATTCCCCAATTCTAGGTTTCGACCCAACCCTCTTTCCTATACATTTGACCAATCGGCATAAATGCTATTCTTGCGGATCTTTTGAAAACCGTCTATTAAGATGCCAAAAATGCAACTTAGGATCGAAATATCACCTTATCATTTGTCTCAATCATTTTTGAAAGCTCTGAGTGAGGAATCACCTAGTTTAAGCGTGTAAAATACTCAGTCCGTTTTCACTCTAAATATTGTAACAGTCTGACCGAGGTAAACTAACATTCTTTCCGTTCAAACTCTACTCCAAGACAGTTGGTTGTCGGCTAGCCTACGAATTAATTACTGGATTTCACTGACGAAAAATTTGGCACTTGACACGAATATTACCGGGTTTATCTTCTATTATCTTTCATATATACATTGATCATTGATTTATTAGTTATTAATAGTAATGATCAAATAGGTATTTCAATCTTCTGTAAATGAAAACTTTTCAAATCGTGTGGAACATGTATACAGACAACGTTTGACTGTGCGCTATGCAGATATCGTAACCTGTTTTGACACCCTTTTGTATTTAAAACATTTGCTCTGAGCGTATTGATCTTAGCAAGTGTACTTTGTGACAGTATTCATTTGTGGATCCAGAAATGTGTGTGGAGATCTTGGAGCATAAACAATGTAATCTAACCCTCAGGAGAAGGCCTTGATAAAGCCCTCGGACGCTCTGGTATTTATGCCTTGTTGGAACATTATGACAACCATATAATTGTAAAGATCGCTTTCTACATGTTTTTGCGATCACTTTATGGGAGTTGAAGTGGGGGAGAAGAAGAACTGGTTGGAGGAGGCGTGCGCCAGCTCTGCACCCGATTGGATCCGCCACCGGTATAGTAATGGAATGACTAATTAATATGGATATAACGATATAAATGTTCTCGTTAATTTCCTAATTGAATGTGCAGTGTTCATCCTGTTTTATTCAAATTGGTACACTGTGTTTAATATTATACATTGTTTCCTTAAAGTACTGCTAATATTTCAACTGTTCATTTTTCATGTACTTTTATAACTTACTGTTATTACTTACGTCAATGAATCGATGCTTCGTTCCATTCAGGCCTGTACTCGAAGGAAAACAATGATGACCGCTATCTTACGTGCAGAATATATCTTTATATTCTTTGACTACGCAATAGATAAATATAGAACTGAAGAAAATTTAGCACATGAACCGGGAAGTAACTTAGAAGTGTTATGAGGTAAGAATGATGACAACTTAAACGATGGGTTGTTGGTGAATGTGTTTTGGTGGTGAGTAAAGTATTATTAATTTACATGTACAATTTTAGTCACTGGATAAATTTTACTATAAGTATTTTAAATCAGGACAATCGGTATAGTAAGTAGTGATTTCTACGTAGTAATAAAGATGATCCAATGTAACTGTGATAACTGACAATCACTGACGAATATTATATCTCACGTTTTACCAGCTAAAATCCACTTGGAAAAAAGTACTTATTTAAAACGTTTATCTTTACTTGGATGACTTTAGAATGAATTTGCTGTGTGTCTTGTCAAATAAGTTGCCATCTTAAATATGTACATAGAGCTAAATGATAAAAATTGCACTACATCCGACAATCTGCCAAAATTATGTGCTGTTATTAGAAAGATTGTTGATACAATTAGGAAGTTTTGAGAGAGAGAGAGAGAGAGAGAGAGAGAGAGAGAGAGAGAGAGAGAGAGAGAGACTGCCTTTAAATATACAAAGCGTTGAATAACACGAAAACAAATGCTTAGTAGATTAGAGAAATTATGTAAATTTCAGACACAAAATAAACCACTTTCTTGAACATAATAGGATGCCTCGCGCTTTTACAAATTAGTACACAACGTAAAATCACTTTCTATTTCGTTCAACGAAAGGTTAATAAATATTTTTTGTTTGATTATGATTTTTAAAGTAGCTTGAACTATTTTCAGTCCTATCGCTACGATGTCTGCAGTGAGGCAGTTTATAGTGATGTCTAGCACTGGGACATCATGCTACAGACACGTAGCATGATGTCCCACCCAGTCACATTATCCTGACACCAGGCCGACCAGGCTCTTAATGCTGAACGCCAATTGAGGCAGCTGTTAGTACCATTTTTGTAAGTCTTTGGTATGACTCGGCCGGGGATCGAACCCACGGCCTCCCGTTTCCGCGGCGGACGCTCTAACTGCTAAGCCACAGTAGCGGTGTTAATAAATATAATTATATGCGTAATTTGTCAGAAATGCAACTATTTTTCCTACCCCTTTGAAGATGATTCTGTCCTAGGGAACATTTTTCCTACCCCTGTCCAAAGACTCTGTCTTTCTGGGAGATTTTCTCCTAACCTTGCCTGGAGGTTTATGTCCAAGGGGCTTTTGTCCTACCCCTCTTTGGGGGCTTCTATCTTAGGGTACTTTTATCCTGGAATCCTATTCATAGCCATTTGATCTTTCACATTTTCAGTACTGTTGTTGCTGTTGTAGTTGTTGTTGTTGTAGGGTTTAACGCCATTTTTCAGCACATGAAAGGCTATACATGGCGGCCAGTTCCAATGGTGGCGGAAGAACCCGGGAAAACCCCCCGGAAAGACCGACCGACCCACGAGAAGCTACTGACAAGCTTTCTCACATACTCACATTGGCCGAATCTGAGATTCGAACCCACGCAGACAGAGGTGAGACGGCAGCGATCCGTATTGGAGAACGCTTTAGACCATTCGGAACTCGGGGCCCCCATTTTCACTAATCACCTGTCTCTTCATATGAATGTCAGTGAAACTGAAATCATTCTGCGGACATTCATTCAGGCAGTGGACTCCGAGCAGGCTGGACCGGTCTCCAGCGGGCTACCGTGTGCGAGAGCGGAAAGTAGATAAATGGTGCCAACTAGGATTGTAGATAATTAACTGCAGCCATATGAGCGTCAAGGTAACCGGAGTAGTGTACGGAAAACCACTACTGAGCTACGCCACTAAACAACTCGTTAGAAGAATTATTCTTCATGGGCTCAAGAACATAGAAAAATGGCGGCGGCCACGTGGAAATCAAAATGAACGTTCCAGCACGAGGTTTATCTATCGAGTATGGACTTCACTAGTGGCGAGGATAGAAATGGAGAGAAACAGTTGATTGAAAATGCCGACACCTGAAAAATTTCTTGAATCCTAGGGAACTAAAAGGAAAACTGGCTGTAACATGAGATACTCTGTTACCGCTAACCTACAGCACTCCGAGAGATACGGCCTGCGGTGCAGATGTGAATAGCTTTCACATAGCCTTTCATTTGCCTGAATAATAGGGTTCTCATTTGGTTACGAGTAACCCTCTTTGAACAATCTCTATTACAAAACCTGACTTGATCAATTTTGAACCTCCGCTCAAAATTAACAATCTATACTACCTAACAGTGACTACACTTTTATATGTCGCAAAGACATTAGTTAAACAAATTTGTTAGGGACTTATGTGTTAAAGAAAATTCTACGACTTATTATTTGATACAATTGCAGAGGTGGCTAACACGATATTGGTTATAGGCTGTCCATTAGTATAACTGGACTGAATTTGAAATAAGTACGGCTAGGGCGTTCCGGGGCGTAAACGACATCCATATACGACAATGGATGGCTTTCCGGGATCTTTTCCACCTTTTCAACGACCGGACTCCAACAAAAATGACGATATGAGAAAACTATTTTTCTCTCGTCACCATTTGGTGCCATTTCACCCTAGTACAGTACTTCTGATTGGTTGATAGGGTTGAGTGTGTGTTGGGTCTATTCCCACTCACCCAGGGTCTTACATTCATGTCATTAGCCACTTTATAGTGGTATGACATGACGACCAAAATTAACAAACGCACTTTGTGCGGTAAATGCCCGTGGGGATGTGGCACTATTCCTTCCCCACTGGAAACCAACCACCATATTAAAATGATGGTTTAAACCAGTGAACATATGACCTTTAATGGCTGGTGTCACTATAATTGAAATTCATTCATTCATCCTGCGGATGACGTTGCCTTACATGCGATGAATGATACAATCTGTTATCTTCTACAGAATAAACAACAGGACGATGATGTTATACTTTTGGTGCGAAAAAATGAAAAAAGGTCAATAACTAACTTTTTCTCAACAGGGCGATAAATAAAGAAATTCGAGTACATGGATCTTTTCTTTATGGAATTAAATTAAATGCTATTTAAAATAAATAAAATTTAGGTGTGATTCTTGACAGGATTTTTTTTTATCGGAAAATCGAACAAAGCACATATTCTGTGTTTGTATGTGTTAGAATCTATTCTAAAAATGTCTATATTGGATGCATTTTGCCTTTGGTTGATTATGGAATCGTCATAGCGGAGATTTGGAATGTTAAGAATCTTAATTGGAAAATTAAACTCTATAAAAATCGAGCTGCTCGATTGATACAAAAATGGACTACCTGAGATCACAGTTACTAGTATTTATTGTTTACAGTGATTACCTTTTAATTATAGATTAAAATATATTAAAGCTATTTTGACACATGACTCTTTACATAACATGGCAACTCAATATGTCAATGATCCCCTAACTCCAGCTTACAATATCCATTCACACAGTTTGCAGTCTATTTCGGACTGTAATCTTCATTTGCCTAAATACAAAACATCATTGACAATATTTTACAGCAGTGTTGTGGAATCTCATTTTCAATGATATTTTAAAAAAAACACCAACACCCAATTCTTCTCAGAGCGCGTTCCTAACTTTATTCTGATTATATCAACTTTGAAACGAAATAAGATACATTATTTGGATACCGCCATTATCTTTATCACTATCAAATATGTATGTATGTATGTATGTATGTATGTATGTATGTATGTATGTATGTATGTATGTATGTATGTATGTATGTATGTATGTATGTATGCATGCATGCATGCATGCATGCATGCATGCATGCATGCATGCATGCATGTATGTATGTATGATTACATATACATTTATCAGAGAGTCTAGCAAAATAAGTTTTATTTGTACATATACGGTGCATTGCTAGATAAATATTCGATTATTATTCAGGAATATATGTACGATTCGTTGATTGATCAAAACCAAAAAGCATTATCATACGAAATATTGCTCCAATTCTTACAGTTAATTGAAATTTAATTTTAAAACTTTTATCAATAATTTCATTAATTGAAAACACCATCATTATTCACTATTGTTGACAAAAAATTTGTATCCCGTAGTCAACACTTTTATCATGTTCTTTAGCACACCACCACTCACATACTCAAATATGATGTCATGTGACCATGAGACGTTTTCCTCGATGTATCATTTAGTTGCATATATGTGAATAATGTCTTTACTCTCTTATTACCTGTACAATTTTTTAATATTTGCATAGAAACTGTTTTTGTATGGAACGGACAATAGACATGTAAGATCTCGAGATTTTGTAACATCGTTAACACGGCTATTAAGAATGGTTTGGCACATTGAATTAAAAAAAATTCTACCTTTTCATTAAACTACCTAATGACCTGTGAAATCCCAATGTATAAATATAGACTGCTGGGAAAACTCGTTATATAACATTTAAGATATACACACCGGGAAGTGAATATACATAACTGTTTGTAAGATCATCAGCCATTACTGTTTTCGGTCGGTAAGTATACATTTAATCTGCAGTAGAATTTATAAAATATATAAAAATATATTTTTGGTATGAATTGTTTTATAGCTTTAACTGCTAAAATGTGAATTCAAAATGTTCATAGGTTTAAAAAAGATTACTTTCAATCACTATTTGCATATTGGATTTTCTCACCCCATGTGATAAATGTGTATTTGTTATCTCACCCCATGTAATAAATGTATATTTACCATCCATTTTATAACTTCAAGTTAAGCACATCAATGTGATCAGACATATGAATGAAATAGAGGTTCGTATATAGATCTCTCCGCCAGTAAAACAATGGGTTACGAAGTCGATACAGATATTCCATTAAAGAAAGACCTTTGTCAAAAATGTCTAAACACTCCCTTTAATTTGAATAACTAATCATATAGTGTCTTTAGTAGTAAAGTAAAGTAGGGCATAGCGCGCAACTTTCTAATAAAATTTCAAATTTACCTCGCACTTTCCTACTGAACTCAATTTGTATGAGCTCAGGCGTCAGATGGCCGTCACATGTGCGCTTGGATTCGCTCAAGACACACATAACATCATTGGAAAACTATCAAAAGAAACAAAGAACACTTTAAATGTTACGCTAAAATTGCCATGGAGTTAAAGCGACTTTGTTTCTCTATAAGAAAAACACGACTGATTTGGTGCCGAGGCTTTGTTTGCCTCAATCAGACATTGAGTGACATCACAATAATAATAATAATAATAATAATAATAATAATAAAGATTTTATTTTGAGAAGGTAACTCAATTAGGTACAGAACTAATCTGCCTTGAGGCTTTCTATCTGTCATGTACAATATATACAATACATACAACATGATGTGAAGAGTCTGGCTCGACACAAAATAATTAAGGAATTTTTAATTTCAAAGTTTCAAGCCTGGAACACATGCAAAGGCATCTGTAAAAACGTAAACATACGAAAAGCATAAAATATCATTCTGCATTGAAAGATTCAGCTTTGAAAATGATGCATAATTAAAGAAAAGCACTAAAGCAGGCAGTATTTGTTTTGGTACTAGCACTGTTCAGCTTTCTAAAGATTTGATCAGTTTAAGGCATTTGTAAGGTGCTGCCGGTTATCAAAGTGTTATTATTACAATATCGCACAAGCCCTGGTTAGAGGTATTGCGCAACTTGGAAAAACAACACTCGAACCGCCTCCCTCTAATTATCGTTATCTAGAAGATGATCTCTACGGTGTAATTTGCCCGGTTAATGGATATGGTAATCTGAGATGGTACTCTGAACAAGACAACACACGAGCCCCCGTAAAGATAAAATATGAATTTAATTAAAATACAATTAAGAAAAGAATGACACTGTGAATTACAATTTCTTTCTTTCTGAATACACTTAGTTCAGAAATACATAAACTGAAGCTTTAAAACAATGGATACATTCATAAAAATCCAAACACTAATAAAAATAAATGAAGTTAGCCGTTAATACTGAGAGTAAATTTCATCATGGAATCGAATGTTCATTTAAGATTGGACTGTTGGATGATTCAAAATGACCTTGTTCGTCGACTGGTTCTTTTTTTCTCTTCTGCGTTCGTCTTGACTTGCTTGCCCTTTGGTTGTAAGCGGGATTACACAACTCTGTCTTCCAACTTCTTTTCCCGTCTCTGAATTTCGACTTCCTCGCTATTTCTTATTCGATCTTCAAACAAACTATTTTTCCTTTGAAAAGAAAAGGGTAGAGTTGAGATTGTCCGTCCGTCTTCAGATTCGAACAATCAGATCTTACTATCAGTGTTATCATTTATACGGCTAACAAATACTATACAAGTCTTCAGATCAATAGAGCTATACTGCTAATTATCGACATCAGAATTCGGGAAAGTCATATATTCCCGTAAATCATTACGTAAAGTGAGGCAATTTATCCTAACACACAATCCATATTCACGAATATGATAAATTCAAATTAATGTAACACTTTCCAATCATAAATGTACACTGCGGGTTTTCTACACCACTCATTTACTTACCTAAGTATATAAGGTAAAAAATGCTAATTCAGAATTCAAAAATACATTATTAAATCACTGTAAAACCGACTATTCATACAAAAATATGAACACATCATGCATCTGTAACGAAGAAACATATCAAAGTACGTTATTAAATCAATGTAATACCGAACTATTTGTATCATAGTATCGATACATTATGCATCTATGATAAAGAAAAACAGCATATACATTACATCATGATAAAGGTGAATTTGAGTTAAATACCTTGTGTTTTTGGCGTCTTACAATCGTTCCACATTCAGTTCCCTGGAACCACAATTTTACGAAGTCGTTCTTGCAACGAACCCTCGGAGTCCTAGTGGCAGTTCTCTCTTGCAGAGAAATTTTTAGACTAATTCAAACTCATTAACTCAGAGAATATATTCCCCAATTCTAGGTTTCGACCCAACCCTCTCCTTCTACATTTGGCCAATCGGAATAAATGCTATCCCTACGGACTTTCTGAAAACCGTCTATCAAGATGCCAAAAATGCCACTTAGGGTCGAAATATCACCTTATCATTTGTCTCAATCATTTTTGACAGCTCTGCTTGAGGAATCACCTAGTTTAAGCGTGTCAAACACCCAGTCCGTTTTCACTCTAAATATTATAACAGTCTGACCGAGGTAAACTAACATTCTTTCCGTTCAAAACTCTACTCCAAGACAGTTGATTGTCGGCTAGCCTACGAATTAATTACTGGATTTCACTGACGAAAAATTTGGCACTTGACATTACCCCCCTTGCTAAGAGTAAAATTGGTATTTTTACTCTCCCAAATTTTTCGGTGAACTACTTTGCTCCCGTTACATGTCCTTAGGTGACCTCTTCACCTCAGACATCCCTAATCGACTTAAACAATCCGCCCCCACATTATCCCTACCTTTGATGTACCGAACTAGAATCTGATACTGTTGTAGAAACAGCGACCATCTCATCAATCGACCGTTAATTAATTTCGCCTGGGACAAATAAGCCAGTGGTTGATGATCTGTTTCTAAAGTAATCTTCCTACCATACAGATACCGTTGGAACTTAGTTATTCCAAAGATAATCGACAAACATTCTTTCACCGACACTGAATAATTAATTTCCGCATTTGGCAGTTTCCTACTTCCATACGCAACTGAGAATAAGCTTCCCTCGTGTTCTTGCAGCAACACTGCCCCTAAACCTCTATCACAAGTATCTGTCCTCAAAACAAAATCCAGTGTCACGTCAGGTAACTTAACTATGGCGTCTGACGTCAGTCTGTCTTTTAGCGTCTGAAATGCGCGTTCACATGCGTCTGTCCATACTACTTTGGTCGGCACTTTTTTCCGAGTCAAGTCAGTCAATGGACTTGCAATAGCATTAAAATTTGCCACATATCTCCTATAGTACCCTGCCAAACCTAAAAAAGATCTAACTTCAGTCTTAGTAGTCGGTCGTAATGCGTCCCTAAGTTGTTCGACCTTTGAGCTCTCGGGTTTTAACGTGTCCTCGCTGAGGGTATGTCCTAGTTAGTCTAATTGTCTGAACCCTATATGGCACTTCGATGGTCGTGCGGTCAGTCCGGTTTGTCGTAGTCGTTCTAAGACGTTTTTCAGCAAAAGTATGTGTTCTTCCCATGTAGCTGTAGCTAATAGAAGATCGTCCATGAAGTTGGAAACTCCCAACCCCCGCAATGGTTCAAGGAATTTCCGCATCATACGGGTGAAGACACTGGGCGCATTCTGCACCCCAAATGGCATGACCACCCACTGGTAAGTCCCATCTTGAGTTGCAAAGGCGAGTTTTGCTCTGTCTTCACTACGGACTGGAATTTGACAGTATCCTTTGGACAGATCAATCTTAGAAAAATATTTAGCATGGGTTACTCCTACGAAAATAGACTCAGGGTCAGGTAAAAGTTCTACCTGGAATTCTGTGATTCGGTTTAACTTTCGGTAGTCGACACAAAATCTGTGTGCCCCATCCTTCTTCTGGACCAGTACAACAGGGGAGCTATACGCCGACTCGCTTGGTTCGATAATACCCAAGTCTAACATAGTTTCAACTTCCTTACGGACCGCTTCCAACTTCGCGTACGGCAACGGATATGGTCTTAACTTTACTGGGTTCTCGTCCAGCAGCTTCAAAGAGAACTCCTCCAGCTCTGTCCTCCCCGGTCTCTCTGTTAAGACGCTCGAATATTCTTGAAGTACCGACTCCACCTCTTTACGTTGGTGTGACGTTAACGTAACGTCAAATGTGACGTCGACGTAGGTTTCCTCCCTCGTCAACGGACAACTAGGGAGTACTTCGGCCTGCCCTGCGTTGTCGTCGGATTCTTCCGTCACGACGGTAGCCACCACGAACTCCGTGGGTGGTTCTCGCACACGGTACCGCTTCAAAAGATTTACGTGGACCAACTTATGCTTATCCCCTACTCGGATACGGTAGTTTTCTCCACCTTTCTTCTCTGTTACAACAAATGGCCCCCTCCATGAGACTTGCAGCTTGTTGTGCTCCAATGGCAAAAACAACAACACCTTGTCACCCACCTCAAAGTGACGTTCCTTCGCCCTTTTGTTGTAATACTTGGCTTGACGTCCCCTTGCGTCGCAGAGATTTTCTTGAGCCAATTTACAAACTTCTTCCAGTTTGTTACGCAAGTCGACAACATATTGGTATGTTGTACGCACTTCTTCGGATGCTTGCTCATCCGTCCATAACTGTTTCAATACAGCCATGGGTCCCCTTACCGTCCGCCCATAAACTAATTCAAAAGGTGAAAACCCCAAACTTGCCTGCGGTACTTCACGATACGCGAACATTATCGCCGGAAGGTATCGATCCCAATCCTTAGGTCGACCTTCACATAGCTTCTTTAAAGCCTGTTTCAATGTCCCATTGAAACGTTCTACCAACCCATTACACTGCGGGTGGTACGGGGTAGTCGTCAGATGTCTAATGGAAAGTAATCTATTTACCTCTTCCATCACCTGGCTCGTCAGTATCTCGTCTGGAACTCCGACTCTCGACCACACCCCTAACAAGGCCTCAGCCACCGTGACTGAGCCAAGGTTTTTCAAGGCCACTGCCTCCGGGTACCGGGTAGCGTAATCTACGACCGTTAATATATACCGATTTCCACTTTCGGCCGCCGGCTTAATCGGGCCTACAAAATCCATCGCCACTCTCGAAAAAGGTTCGTCAATTAGTGGGGTGGTTCCCAGTGGCACTGGGCGATGGGAGGTCTTCGGTGCCACTCGCTGACACTTGTCACATGACAAACAAAACCTCCTCACATCCCCATGTACACCTGGCCAATAAAACTCCCTCACCAACCTATCTCTGGTTTTCGCCACGCCCATGTGGCTTCCGAGAAGACCCTCATGTGCTACCCGGAGCACTTCGTCGCGCTTCCCTACGGGTACCACAACTTGTTTAAACGTATCGACCCTTTTCTTGGCGTACTGATACAAAATACCGCGCTTTGTCGCGAACTTAACCTCGCCGTCTGGCAATTTCCGTACGGACCCGACCGTCGCATACCTACGTACCTTGTCAAGAGACACGTCTTCTTTTTGAAGCTTCTCTAACTCACCAGGTACCAAAATGTCTATGGGCGAAGTCACGGATCTTAGCGGCTTCGACCCTGACCTTCGCTTCATAGCGCTCGTCTCCACTGACCCGACATGTATAGGGTTACACGTCATAGGGTTAGGTTGGGGCAACACATACCTACACCCTAATATTACGTCATGAGACAGTCCCGACAAACACGCTGCTTGAATTCGCCCTTTTACATATGGCGAATCAAGGTCTATGCTAACGACGGGAAGCGAATCCTTCGTCCTATTAGCAAACTGTACTTCCACCGTCTCACCTGTATAATCTCCAGGTTTAACGTATCTACGATCTACCAAGGCTCATCCAATGTTGAGAATTCGCGCTCCGCCAAAAACACAATTAAATCTTTTCTGTAGGTACTTAACACGTGTTCTTTTAAAATCTCTTCGCGAATACCTTCGTACGTTAACACGGTGACAGACATTTTTATCCATTTATCAAAAATCACGCGCATTCGACTGTGAAATTGCGCGTGTGTTTCGGTAGCCCTTTTTGACGATTCCCTAAAAAGTTTCCGGAACGTTTCCGCTGACAACTCATAGTGGCGAAGTAAAGCTTTCTTCAGATTGTCATAATCGTCTATCTCGGCTGGGGTCATGTTGTGGTACACATCTTTCGCCGCCCCCTGCGAAAAGGCTAAAATGTTGATGGCCCACTGGTCCTTAGGTATTTGGTGGACCAGGGCCAACTTTTCAAACTGCGTCAAAAAGTTGTCAATTATTTCATCCTTGTCATTAAACATCGGCATGGTTAATTGTATGGGTCGTCTGTCTTCCACGCGACTACTCGGGGTGTCCGGACGTACGTTCGATTCTTCACCCCTCCTGAACTCGGCTTCGAGCCTTAGTCTCTCCATGACTAACTCATGCTCTCGTTCTCTCGCCTTCCTTCCGCCTGTAGTCTGGCCCCCTCAGCCTGTAGTCGGGCTAGTTCACCTTCTCTCTCCTTCTCTCGTTCCATGGCTAATTGTTCTCGTTCTCTAGCTTTTTCTTCCTTATGTTCTTTCAAGCTACGTTCCATAAATTCAGATAGTTTGTCTCCGTCGTACCCAAGTTCGTCTTTGCCAATGGATTTAAATTCCTTTAGTAACTGTATGTCTGTCGCCATTATGTATTTTTTGTCTTTCCTTTTTCTCTAGAACTATGTCCTTAACTGACCGACAATAACGGAATTCTCCCTACGAAAATAGTTTGACCCCAAATACCTTATCTGCAGCGAGATGGACAGGTCAAATCAGTCACAGATAATTGATCAGGCGAAATTCCAGCAACAGTGGGATACTGCTAACGAGACGTGATTAATTGCTGTCTAAAATACAGAACTGGCCCAAATTGGCTCTTGTCTCAAGAGACTATTTAGGTAGTACCGCTCTAACGCTTTATGATAATTTCACACAGAAGGTATAAATCTCAAATTCTACAATACACTTTTACCCCAAAGAATTTGCATGCACTATATTCAAGAAAGAAAAATAGCAGACAATGTTTGATTAACTCGATTCCTACTTAATGATAATAACGAATTTATGCCTTTGCTCAAAATACGCTCAGATTACTTCAATCGCAATGAAAATTTCAAATCCCGGACGAGCCCCCACTTTGTAAGGTGCTGCCGGTTATCAAAGTGTTATTAGTACAATATCGCACAAGCCCTGGTCAGAGGTATTGCGCAACTTGGAAAAACAACACTCGAACCGCCTCCCTCTAATTATCGTTATCGAGAAGATGATCTCTACGGTGTAATTTGCCCGGTTAATGGATATGGTAATCTGAGATGGTACTCTGAACAAGACAACACACGAGCCCCCGTAAAGATAAAATATGAATTTGATTAAAATACAATTAAGAAAAGAATGACACTGTAAATTACAATTTCTTTCTTTCTGAATACACTTAGTTCAGAAATACATAAACTGAAGCTTTAAAACAATGGATACATTCATAAAAATCCAAACACTAATAAAAATAAATGAAGTTAGCCGTTAATACTGAGAGTAAATTTCATCATGGTATCGAATGTTCATTTAAGATCGGACTGTTGGGTGATTCAAAATGACCTTGTTCGTCGACTGGTTCTTTTTTTCTCTTCTGCGTTCGTCTTGACTTGCTTGCCCTTTGGTTGTAAGAGGATTACACAAATCTGTCTTCCAACTTTTTTTCCGTCTCTGAATTTCGACTTCCTCGCTATTTCTTATTCGATCTTCAAACAAACTATTTTTCCTTTGAAAAGAAAAGGGTAGAACGCCCTAAGTATCTCGTTACTTTAAGAGTTGAGATTGTCCGTCCGTTTTCAGATTCGAACAATCAGATCTTACTATCAGTGTTATCATTTATACGGCTAACAAATACTATACAAGTCTTCAGATCAATAGAGCTATACTGCTAATTATCGACATCAGAATTCGGGAAAGTCATATATTCCCGTAAATCATTACGTAAAGTGAGGCAATATATCCTAACACACAATCCATATTCACTAATATGATAAATTCAAATTAATGTAACACTTTCCGATCATAATTGTACACGGTTGGTTTTCTACACCACCCATTTACCTACCTAAGTATATAAGGTAAAAAGTGTTAATTCAGAATTAAAAAATACATTATTAAATCACTGTAAAACCGACTATCCATACAAAAATATGAACACATCATGCATCTGTAACGATGAAACATATTAAAGTACGTTATTAAATCAATGTAATACCGAACTATTTGTATCATAGTATCGATACATTATGCATCTATGATAAAGAAAAACAGCATATACATTACATCATGATAAAGGTGAATTTGAGTTAAATACCTTGTGTTTTTGGCGTCTTACAATCGTTCCACATTCAGTTCCCTGGAACCACAATTTTACGAAGTCGTTCTTGCAACGAACCCTCGGAGTCCTAGTGGCATTTCTCTCTTGCAGATAATTTTTAGACTAATTCAAACTCATTAACTCAGAGAATATATTCCCCAATTCTATGTTTCGACCCAACCCTCTCCTTCTACATTTGACCAATCGGAATAAATGCTATCCCTACGGACCTTCTGAAAACCGTCTATCAAGATGCCAAAAATGCCACTTAGGGTCGAAATATCACCTTATCATTTGTCTCAATCATTTTTGACAGCTCTGCGTGAGGAATCACCTAGTTTAAGCGTGTCAAACACCCAGTCCGTTTTCACTCTAAATATTATAACAGTCTGACCGAGGTAAATTAACATTCTTTCCGTTCAAAACTCTACTCCAAGACAGTTGATTGTAGGCTAGCCTACGAATTAATTACTGGATTTCACTGACGAAAAATTTGGCACTTGAAAGCATTGATTATGAAAAGAAGAAATGCTAGGAGTCTGCCTTATGTCGCTGGGAATGTTGTTCCATACTACTAGACCAGTATATTAATTTTTTTTAAAAAAAAGCTATTTCTTCTTTGGCCTTGGTATAATGTAATTTTTTCTTCTTATGGACCTTAAATTTGGACTACCAGCAGCATCTCTTTGGTGAAAGATATTGCTTAGATAGACAGGAATGGCTTTTCTGGATACTTTATACTTTCTATGATATATTCTTTCAGGTATTGTTAAAACCTTTATATTATTCATTGCATCCTGAGAATTGTCTATATATTCATCTAGAATTTAAATGGCAAGCCCTCTTTTGGAGCCTTATAAGTGTCGTTATGTTTGAATTAGAGGTATTATCCCAAATTACATTACATTAGTCCAGATATGACTGAATATAACTTTTTATTACATAAAAGATGACCCTATACTTAAGAGGAATGTACGTTTGGATTTTCCTCACAAGCCAAAGATAAAAATTAACCTTTTTTAAAATGTGTTTAATGTGAATAGATCATGTAAGATTGTTATCTACGAATACATCATCTTTGTTTTCTTTGCCTAAGTCAGATTTTAATATGAAAGATGTGGCAAAGTAAGTACCATCGTCTGCATATTTTGGTCTCTATTTGTTGGGGCATTAAGCTTCTCACATCGGAAATCAACATAGATCTACGCTCTGCTATAATATTTTCCACCGCGCAGTCCATTAATGAGGTCACATAGTGTCCTTAGTATTAAAGTAAAGCAGGGCATAGTGCGCAACTTTCTAATACAATTTCAAATTTACCTCGCACTATCCTACTGAACTCGATTTGTATGAGCTCAGGCTTCAGATGGCTGTCACATGTGTGCTTGGATTCGCTCAAGACACACAAAACATCATTGGAAACCTATCAAAAGAAACAAAGATCACTTTAAATGTTACGCTAAAATTGCCATCGAGTTAAAGTGACTTTGTTTCTCTATAATAAAAACACGACTGATTTGGTTCCGAGGCATTGTTTGCCTCAATCAGACTTTGAGTGACATCACAATAATAATAATAATAATAATAATAATAATAATAATAATAATAATAATAATAATAAAGACTTTATTTTAGAGAAGGTAACTCAATTAGGTACAGAACTAATCTGCCTTGAGGCCTTCTTTCTGTTATGTACAATATATACAATATATACAACACGATGTGAAGAGTCTGGCTCGACACTAAATAATTAAGGAATTTTTAAATTTCAACGTTTCAAGCCTGGAACACATGCACAGGCATCTGTAAAAACATAAACATACAAAGACATAAAATATCATTCTGCATTGAAATATTCAGCTTTGAAAATGATTCATAATTACAGAAAAGCACTTAAGCAGGCAGTATTTGATTTTTTTTTACTAGCACTGTTCAACTTTCTAAAGATTTCATCCATTTAAGACATTGAATATGAAAAGAAGAGATGCTAGGAGCCTGCCTTATGTCGCTGGGAATGTTGTTCCATACTACTAGACCAGTATATTTAAAGCTTTTTTAAAAAAACTATTTCTTCCTTGGCCTTGGTATAATGTAATTTTTTCTTCTTATGGACCTTAAATTTGGACTACCATCAGCATCTCTTTGGTGAAAGATATTGCTTAGATAGACAGGAATGGCTTTTCTGGATACTTTATACATCAATTTGGCTTTTCTAAGAAATATTCTTTCATGTATTGTTAAAACCTTTATATTATTCATTGCATCCTGAGAATTGTCTATATATTCATTTAGAATTTAAATGGCAAGCCCTCTTTTGGAGCCTTATAAGTGGCCTTATGTTTGAATTAGAGGTATTACCCCAAATTACATTACAGTAGTCCAGATATGGCTGAATATAACTTTTCATTATATAAAAGATGACCCTGTACTTAAGAGGAATGTATGTTTTGATTTTCCTCAATAGTCAAAGATAAAAATTAACCTTTTTCGAAATGTCTTTAATGTGAATAGACCATGTAAGATTGTCATTTTCGAATACATCATCTTTGTTTTCTTTGTCGAAGTCATATTTTAATATGAGAGACGTAGCAAAGTAAGTACCATCGTCTTCATATTTTGGTCTCTATTTGTTGGGGCATTAAGCTTCTCACATCGGAAATCAACATAGATCTACGCTCTGCTATAATATTTTCTACCGCGCAGTCCATTAATGAGGTCACATGGAGCAGGTACTATGCGCAGACAAGGTTGTAGTAAAAACATACCTACACAGGAATTTTGTTGTTCTGAATGTTCGGTTTTATATTTTGTTTCTTTAAAAATTGCTGGATTGAATTCCAAGACCAGAAATAATTATCAAAAATGGACTCCACACGATGCCTGTTGATATGATTCCAGTTGTTGACAGCACAAAGGGAACTGCAGCCAGATAAATAACAGGTGTAGATGATGCCTGAAAAACGGTTGAAATAACACTCTCATTTATGATAAGCAGATTAATACAACAATGAGGTTTTAACGCTCTTTGGCTGCAGGTCCTCGCTTTTGTGATTTACATCGATGAAATATTTTATTGTATACAATCGTCTCCTTCTCGTCTCATAGCAGTTGCTGTTGTGCTGATAGCAAACGCGCACCTGCAATTTTATTAATTATACTGTTGAAAACCTGCCCAGAGCGTTTGCACAACGATTTCTAATATTAAAAGGCATTGCAGACATTCATCTTTTCAGTTTTGCCTGTCGATCGTCTGAAAGCTCTGGTAGTCTAGCAAAGTAGCCAAACGGTAATTTTGGGACATCACTTGTTGCTGCGTCGAAATTATTAATCATATTATATTTTTATATGACAATGTTAATTGCCGCTAAAAGAAAATTGGCGTCACATTGCTGCATTCTTTTACGTCTAGCATTATGGTCAAGCGCATATGTAAGCTTTACCATTTCTATTTTAATTTTTATAAGATCAAGTAGCGCGAATGCATTATTCTACAGATAGTCTTCATAGAGCATCATATTAAATAATATTAAAAAATCTGGTTTTTAATATGCTTAGTCATGTTATTATCTGAGAGCAGAACGTTATAAAAATAGCCATTAGATATTTCAGCAAGCGTGTCACTAAACGAAGCAATGTATATATTTTTTTTAAAATAAGTCAGCCGTTAACGTTTGTCGTATGCAAGACTGAAATAAATAAAGATTGTGGATTTCATATTTCAAAGTGCGATAGTGTTCCTCAGCATTTTTGTGTTTCTTGATAATCTCGTGCATTTCATCTGCCTGAACCTCATCTAGTTGCAAATGTGGTTGGTCTGATTCATCATCTGCTTATTCAGGCAACAGTATCAAACCATCTCATAAAATACATTTTCAGATTCATTTTGCAGTTGCCGCTTATTGTTGAAACTCTTTCTCCTGACATATTGTATTCGTGTAGTTTTAGTCATTTATGTGATCATGATCTTTCAACGCTAACACTTTTATTGGCTGATACGTTATTTGATTTTTCTTGTCTTAATAATTATATCGGCAGTAGACCAGTGAAATTCATCAATGATATCAGTACGTCTATATTTGTTTCAAGCATGTTTGAGTCCTTATTGGTACAAAACGTTCTGTCTACGTGATACATATAAATTTCAGCTTTTGACAATTCTTACGTTAAATATTTTCAGCATTTTTATTATGTTTTCCAATTTCATGGTATTTGGTTGTTTTTTTTTGTAGTTATATCAATTTAGATGTTGTAAAGCGCTTAGAACTTCTAAGGAAGATTAGGTATGTACAAATTCCTAATTATTATTATTATTATTATTATTATTATTATTATTATTATTATTATTGTCAAATAACCACTTGTAAATTCCTTAATTTTCCTGGCAGTCACAAACAATTTACACAGGATCGTCGAGCTTGAAGATATGAAAATAACTCAGGATAAGGCTGAATGGCGGACCCGAAACGCAATATTGTTTGTGCCAGTATTTGCAATATCAAACGTATATACAGACGGCCAAATTTTAGTTGTGCTGGTATAAAATGTAGTCCAGTTTGATAAATCCTTCGACGCTTCTAGTTATTTATGTATTCGACTGGCAAGTTGAAAGTGTCATATTGTAACCGCGATGGGATACTGTGTCTGTATCTTCAAGTCGTTCTGAGCACAAACTCTCGCATACTTGTATCCTGGCTACAGTTAGCAATGTTGCTGTCAAATGCAACAAATTACGCTAAATCCGTTGCGGTCTGTGATATTTGAAAACAACGTTGGGATGTATCCAGTTATACGTACAGTTTTATTGCTTCATTATGGTCAGAATATACCTCCTTGTTTGTTTGCATACTACCTTCTGATTTAAAGAAAAGCATAAAAGGGATAAACAAATGCATAGAACTTAGTTTATTCACTGATTTTTAATTTTAAACCTGATTATAACCGAGGGGGGAGGGGGCTAATACTGTATTCGTATGCGCGTTTCGTACTGAACGGAAGTTTTCAGGGTAAAGACGACTCTGTTCGCTGGTCTTTTCCAGTTCAACGACAAGTCCATTTTCAGGAAGAGGTGGATGCGCGACTACGCGTGTATGTACATCTCAAGTAAATACTTCGTCGTCAGCGCACTGATATTTACAATGTTGAATTAAGCAAAGTAAAGGAATGAAAACAACAAACTTTGCCTTTCACGTGGATTGAACAAGCTATGTAATTCCTATGTACTTATATAACAGGAATATAACTCTCATCTCTTAATCTAATAAACGGAATAGGATGAATTACATCACTCTGTTGCATGAGGGCAAATAGTCTTGCCCACAGCGTACGCAATATGGCATCATGATAGTATGAACAGTCCGTTAAGCATGAAACGCGCAGACGTTGACAGTGTATGGACCATTCTGGTCACAGTCAGGTTAAAATTATAAATCAATGAATAAAATGACTAAATTCTGTGCATTTTTTAAAATGAAACTATACATTTTCGTATTTGAAATCGGTAGGGCATACAAACAAACTAGCGGGGATTTATGCGAAAACTAGTTTCTTCGCTTGAAACGCCAACATTGCTTATTACTTCTGATATTGCATTGATCCCCGTAGTAGCTACTTCAAACCCTGTATTTGTAACGTTCTCAGTTATTTTAAAACCTTTTGGCTCTTGCACAATTATTAGCTAGCTGTTTTATAATTTAAAAAATCTGCCTGGTCTGCTTCTCAAAAACAAAACACACAAACTTGTCTTCTGGTACCTCTGTCAACGTGCCAATATTTCTGTTTGCATCTTTTGGTACCTCAACAATTCAATCTTTTTTGAGTTCGAATGTTTTGTTAGGTTATGATTTGAATACCTCTTAGTTTTGTCAGTGTGGTTCATTGTTTAGTGTAATCCTTTTTTCACCCTTATTGATTAAATCATCCATGATGCCACCCTTAAATGACGATAAATTGGTACAGAATTTCCAAACCGAATTGATTAATAAATGCCTAAAAACCAAGGATCTTCCATAACTATAATAGTTTTGCATGTGGAAAACTAGAATGAGACCCACCCAGTAACAAGAAAGTTTGCTGCAGAGCAACTGTCGTCGACATACGTTTTTTCAGCGGCGTCTGTTTTATCATCTGGCCCAGCCATGTTTGTGATCTTTTGCAGATATTTGTTTAGCGGTCCAGAGATGATGTCAACACTTTCAGCACTCGTTTGTTAACTAGATGGTGTAAAACTCAATCTGCTGTAGTGCTGATGGTGCCACAAGAACAAATATATATTTGGCAAACATAAACTCTTATGTGCATAACCTTAGTGTGTATCAGACAAGAACTGGCCTTTTATATACAGGTTTCAAGGCAACCGTCTGAAATGGTCCTGACCATCCTAGATTTTTTCTTTGCTGTAGTCAGGGCATATCGACTTTATTAATATAATGACTTCCATTTGTTGCTTGAGATTGGGTTTCTTCAATCTGCTGGTAATATTTCTGAAAGATAAGCATGACGAAGCTGTCATTATACTTGACGTTTCGAAAACATCTTGTCTTTGATATATAAACAAAAACATGCTTCACTGACATTAGCCAAGCGCGTCTTTCAAAACCAGTTTATCACTGACATTAGATAAAAACGGGTTTCGAAAAAAGAATTTCACTGACATTAGACAAAAAGGTGTTTCGAAGCCAGTGTGCTACTGACATTAGATGAAAACGTGTTTCGAACCCAGTTTGTAACTGGCATTAGACAAAAACTTATTTTTAAAGCCAGTTTGTTACTGGCATTAGACATAAACGTGTTTTGAAGCTAATTGTTACTGGCATTAAACGAAAAGGCGTTTCTAAGCCAGTTTGTTACAGGCATTAAACAAACAAAAGGTGTATCGAAGCCAGTTTGTTAATGGCAGTAAACCTTGTGTTACGTGCTTAGGCTCGAATAAACAGTAACATAGAAAGAGTGAAAATAACAAGCTTGTAAAAACTTAATAGACACTTTATTGAGCACAAATATTTTCCAGAAAAGAAAAATAAACTTACGCTTTTAAGAATCAATTCGAAAATTAATCCACAAAAAAATAATTCAAAATATAATCCACTAGTGAAATTGCAAAAGTCCTGGTAATAAAATGTTGTAATAATTCCCAGTTCGAATCTTATAAAGCATCCAAGATGGAAGACGATGTCACGTGATGAAGTCAGTTCTAGTCTTATGAAATTAAATGAGCACAAATGTTTTCCAGATAAATAACAAAATAAATCCTCTTGATCCAAACGAATTGAAAAAATTTACAGTAAAAGGTAATTTAAAATAACTCAAAACAACACAACTTAATATTCTAACAGCCCAACTTCTACTAGATAATTTGCTCCAAAACATAACTTATATACCTGTTTTTACGTAATCAAAGAATGAGTCACATGATCTTCTAGAATCTTTAGAACAAATTTACGTTCAAAAAAGTCTCGTGCACACCGTATGACCCAGATGTGAATCAGTTATTTTTACTCTCAAGAACTAAAAATAGAAAGATGTTTACAACAAAGCTCCATAATGTCCCTGGAATCAACCAATCATTTTGAAAGCTTGTTTACAACTCTGAAGCCAGGTCAGAAATGAGGACAACATCTGGTGTTTGTTTGTAGAGTACAGGTCATCCCTTTTTATTAAAAAATATCTCCCAATGAATGAATCTTAAACTTAAAATATCAAATTTGAATCTTACAAACAAACAATTAAAACAAAAATAAATGACCTGAATCAAATATACGTAACACTTGTTACTGGCATTGTACATAAACGTTTTTCGATACCATTTTGTTATTGGCATTAGATAAAAACGTGTTTAGAAGCCAATTTGTTACTCACGCTCAGACAAAGCGCGTTTCAAAACATACACGAGAGTCAGATCTTATATCGCATTGCATGGTGGCAGTACCTGTACCACGTAGAAATGCTTGCTAAGATGGCAACTACCCACCTCGCTACAATTAGAACAAAATAGTAAAAGTGATAATACTACATTTCTCTCCTTAGTAGTGCTGCAGACAAATCAAGTACAATTCCCTTTCCTGCAGCCTTTTGTTTTTGCACCGTATCATGTTGCCATTTAGTCAACATGAGCTTGTTGATTCTGGAAGACAACTAATTTGATGTAACCGTAAGAAACGGCCATCGCAGTGTTTGTACCGTGTCTTTTACACACACGCACGCACGCACGCACACACACACACACACACACACACACACTTCAAGTTCCTGATATGACATTTCTGTTTATTTCGACTATTTAGACAAAATATTTTTTTCCGACTCAGTCCCCTGCGGCTGGATGATTTTTTCTCTCTCTTTCCTACTCAGTCTATCATTTATAAACACCCATTCATGTGCCCTAACTCATCTAGTGTGAAATTATTCAATTCTTCTAGGATCTGTTAAATGGGATAAAACCCTGAAATTCATAGGAATATATACTAATAGCTATATTACTAGTAACTATTAATGTAAACATCTTTTTATATATCATACGCAATTAAGCGTTCGAAACATCTTACAATGGACCATATGCACGTACAACGAATCTAACTATTGATAATCGCTACAGTTTACAATCATGAATAAACATTACATCAATTATAGTTAAAATCGTGTACCAGGCATTAAAAAAATCGAGATATCCGTAACAATAGAATTCAATGTTCTGACGCCATATTATGAAAATGTTCTCCTTCAGCTGATGAGTTACGTATCACTTATTTCCACTAATGTGTTTTAGGCACCGATGAAAGAAGGAAGGTACATTGCCAAGTGTTTAGTTTTCTCTCTCACACACTGAAAAAGAGAAAAGTAAAATATATTTATCTGTTTTAACCTACTTTGAAATAGCCTTAACTTTGTTAGAAAGAGCAAGTGCTTTATCATGCCTACATCTGTGAAATAGACTGATCCAGTACTCACAGGAAATAAACTTGAAGTTGCACAAAATACACTTAATCTGCCCATTCTTTAATGCATACACAATTTTTCATATCGTATGCAATACTATTTTCGGAAAACGCATTTATGAAATTTTACAATATCAAACAAGTAATTAAAATATCGGCTAATTTTAAATCTTTTCCTTTTATTATTACGAACGCAGTGAGCCGCCATCTTTAGCCATAGTTTATTAACAAAAAGGTGGAGGAAAAGAGGTTGCCATCTTGTTACTCATCTACGAAATGCCGCGCGTGAACAAAAGCTAGTTACCTGTTGACTAATTCTAAATCGGAACAGACATTTTATGGTCAGAGCGTCAAAGTATATCCCCGTTCAACCGAAGCAGCAAATACATTTGCTTAAATTTAATTTGTTTCTTTTCCCCAATAATTGTATCTGAATTGCCTACATAAAATGACTCCATTGTATTATTCGTGTTTATTACCTTAAGCATGAAACTGCGTTCCGTCGACATGTTTCCCTCTTGTGTCCAATAGTTAAATAATGTCCAGCTTTTGCTTGCCATGGTTCTCATAATCTGTACACTATTCAACTTGTTTCAAAAATTCAATATTAAATCGTTACCTATTTAGATATTCTCTATTTATTTGGAATACCAATAGAATCCTGTTGGAACTTCATACATTGGAATGTCCAGGTGAAAATCTAATATCATACGATTTCATACATTTTGACAGGTCTTTTAAGACTATTTGGGATTTAATTTACAATACTGTAAGTACTGTTTAAATTTTCATTTTTGATTCAAGATAAATAAATTATTTTCTGATATTTTCAAAACTTTTTTTATATATAGCTTGTTTAGGACTATGTGGTTGTACCACATATTCTTTCATATTTTTGTTTATATCTTCCATATTTTTACATAACTCCTTTAAACCTAATTTCTTGAAGTACATTTTCTTTTCATTTACAGTATCAAAAAGTTCTATACCCCAAAGAAACAACAACAAAAAACCCCAAGCATTCATAACTGAACTATATTATGAATGCTTAACTTGACATTGCTCCGGACTGATATTGCCGTTAAAAGATGTAAATATGGAACGAGCGTTAAAGATTGAATATGTATGGCCACCTTTTAACAACGAAAATATGTATGAATCTCTTCCTGAAAATCAATACGACTATATCCAAAGACCACCACTTCCGCTACCAAGGTTTGAGGCTAAAACTAGTCCTTATTACGATCAAGCATGGAACCACAATCAACCAGTTCAGAGTGATAATACTGAAGTGAAACAAGTGGTTGAGACCGAATCGGCTGAGACATTGTACGATAAAACTGGCCCTACCAAAGAGCGGATATCTCGGCCAACGAAGAGATTTGTTCATGGAGAAAGTCTGCAACCTACAGACGATGACCACGGTGTTCATGTTTGGGAACCACAATGTTACCCGTCAGGTATACCAGAGTCCTCATGTTTGGGAACCACTATCTTACACGTCATGTATATTGACCAGGGTCCTCATGTTTGGGTATCACATTGCTATCAGTAAAGTATATTGACCAGGGTCCTCATTTTGGGGTACCACAATTTTATCCGTCAAGTATATTGACCATGGTCCCAATGTCTGATAACCACTATGTTACACGTCATGTATATTGACCAGGGTCCTCATATTTGTGAAATGCAATGTTAACCGTCGTATATATTGCTCTATTACTAACTTGATGCAGTTAATATTAAGGAGTAATATTTTAGCTATTTATCATATCAGCTCCATTATGGTAAGTTGCTATGTTCCTACATAAAGGCTGGTTTCTTTCTCATATTATTCTCCGGATTTAAATTAACATCAAACCCATTAATTGTATTCATTCTAAAATATCAACACACATACATACATGCTGGAATAAATTGGACAATGCCAGGGGAAGCGCAATAGTCTAAACAAACCTGATAAGTCATAAATGCTAAAATAATTTGGCCACAAACAGAGTAAGCCCAATGGTTTAAAACAAAAATAAAAGCATTGAGTAAGATAGTTGGGCATGCCATCGTCCCTTTGGTGCCCAACCGGTGACCAGTCAATTTGGACGAAGCTTGTCGGACAGGATTATAAAATATACGTCTGCAGCTGATTACCTATACTTGCCCAAACATCAGCTCTGGTTTGTTAATCTTTCTTGATATTTGATATTTATTGTAGGCAAACGTCGGTCTGGTAAGTGGAGGAAGAATCTACTTATTTAGTTGCATGAGTAAAGTTTGTCTTTTTCAAAGATCACCAGACATTTAGATGTTGTTATTTCTCTATTGTCTTTCGACTGAAAATCGATCGATCGACCTTCGTAGCAAGATATAGGCGAGAAACCACGAAAAGACGACCGTTGAAGAATTTCGCTTGTCATACGACGTTGTTTCTGGAGCGATGAATAATTTTAATAGCTTAGTAAAACCGACCAGAGAGAGAGAGAGAGAGAGAGAGAGAGAGAGAGAGAGAGAGAGAGAGAGAGAGAGAGAGAGAGAGAGAGAGAGAGAGAGAGAGAGAGAGAGAGAGAGAGAGGATATCAGTCACAGTAGGTTATTAACTGCTTACAGTGATATTTTCTTAAGGTAATGTTAATTCTAACATAATAATGACTTAAATCAATTGTAAATATGAAAATATTTTTTTTATTTTCTCATGTTGTTCGCTTATTTTATATTCCACATTAATTTCCATGCGCCGGTATGCGAATCGCTCAGCGTTCAGTGTTCAACAATCATCTATGTGTTTGTAGTGCTCTGCTATCTTCAATAAAACTATCTATCGTGTTTAAATCATAAGTTTTGTCTTATATTGATTTATTGCATGTGAATTAAAAGAAACTAAAAAGGAAACCAATCAACTTATCAATATGCAAAGTGATTGTGAATTGCCACAAAAGTCACAGAACTACATGTTGTAGCAGACACCCTCTGCAAGAATGTGAAATATTCATGCATTCATTCAGTGCAGTTGCCTGTAGCTAATATTACCTCCGTTCAAAGGGCAAATAATTGTTCGATTTCAAACATTTTATAAATTAAAATTGAAAATTCTATGGAAATTGATTGACAACTTTATTACATATTGGAAGGATTTATATTAATGCCTGTATCATTTGGAACAAATTACGCCACCAAAGTAATTTGATTTTTGGTAAGTTACGTTTTTCGATGTCATGAAACCCTACATTACATTACAATGAGGATGGGTGGAGTAGGATGGAACATAGCATAATTTCTCACGCTATGTATCATAAGAAACTGTTATCAACCGAGCTAAGTTGCACATGGTTCACAACTGTAAATGTTTATATTTTATACTGTTCACTGGGTTATATCCCTTTTAAAATGAGTACCAGGATGAGAATGTTTATGATGAAATGTGTGTGTGTGTGTGTGTGTGTGTGTGTGTGTGTGTGTGTGTGATATCCCTATAATATCTGCAGTGTGGCAGGTTATAGTGATGTTTAACACTGGATCATTATGCCGCATATATGTAGCATCCAGTCACATTATCCTGACACCAGGCCGACCAGTCCTAACACTAACCTCCTAATGCTGAGCGTCAAGCGAGGGAACTGTTAGTATAATGTTTGTAATTCTTTGGTATGACTAGGCCACCGGAGCGGTCAAGATGAAACTTGTATGTACAACATAGCGTCTTAAGGAATTCACGTGTAAGGGAGGTAACCCAAATGTTCAGTTTAAATCTTTACATGGAAGCTTGTGGAGTCGCGATGGCACAGTGGTGAGGGTGCAGGACTCGCAACCAAACGGTTACGGGTTCAAATCCTTATATCGAATATGTCTGGGTCAGTTTGTATGTAAGGTACAAACTCAAGGTAATTTGCTACAATTCTCTTGGCACAAAATAACCTACGTGTGCTGTGCTGTAAAACACCAAACAGAACAACACACACACACACACACACACACACACACACACACACACAAATAAACACACACTCTAAAAATAACATGTAATTTAAACTTAAGGTATAAAGCAAATATCCGCCCATAGCGCAATAATACGAATATATAAATCACAGGCCTATTAAAAGTTAAATCAGTGATAAATTTCCCCTCATTCATTAATCATAAATGTGATAAGAAAATTACGAAAAAAGTAGTCCCTGTTTTATAAATGATATTAAAATGGTACACAATTTCATCGGAATCCTTTCTTTTTACTTTCTCCTTTAGTGCGTAAATGACAAAATAAGCACAAATCTGGAGCGAGAGAAACGCATACTGTATTGTGTTTAAACCCTTGCTTTTTTCTTCTTCTCAAACCTATTATAATGTTCTAAATCAATTATTAATTATTAAATATAGAATTGTCAAATAGTTACCCCCTTTCTCTCATCTTAATCCATAAAAATACGATCGTTGGGGATTTTCGCTTGTCATACGATGAGATCTTTTGACCGATGAATGATGGTAATGTTAGTCAATAGTCAGGCTGTCCAGAGAGAGAGAGAGAGAGAGAGAGAGAGAGAGAGAGAGAGAGAGATAGAGAGAGTAACGAGCCTCGTTTTCTTTTAATAACATATTTATACATCTCGTGATATTTTATTGATATGGTGTGCATACTATACATATGCACTCTTTCTATATATTATATCATATATATTATAAATTTTTAAACAGTGATTTCATTAAAAGTTCTGGTCGCATATATATATTTGTTTACTTTGAAGGTAACCATGATGTTCCGAAAGACACGGATCGCTTGGTTCAGTGGTTCAACAACTCGTCTGATAGTGACAGAGAACCCTTTGCCAGCACCATCACGTCATGCGTCATACCACAGTATTACAAAGAGAACAATACAATAGGACTAGCCAAATTGTCCCGCTGTAAATGTAATGAGATTCAAATTCTAGCTCTAAACAGAATAGTCGATCTGCTTTTCCGTCATCGAATCAGTTCTTGTCCAGGATATCAGCTCCTTGACTGTGCTGACGTCGTGTGGGATTCTTTGAGGAATAATCTTAGGCAGTGTTATATTAAACATTTCTCGTATGTCTTGGTTCTTCTTCTGTCTACAGTTTACCTATGGGGAATTTCCAATCCTGAGAAATGGGATAAAGAGGCCCCTAATGTGAAGGCTACTTTGAAACGGTATATCTCTGGGTTCCCTGACCAAAGTTTGTGCAGTTCTTTGGACGAATCGTCGAAAAGTCTTCTTTGGGCATTAGAATGTTTCATACATTGTCTCGAAGCAAACTGTTGGCGTCCAAGCATCCTTCAAATTGGCGAATGGGAGCAGTCTATGCTATTGGAAGAAAACAGGAGTATAATTGAACGCAATATTTTCAAAATGGTGTACAGTGAGATGATTGTTCTATCTGTTCTGCTTCTGAATCTGGTAAGATCTTTTTTTAAAAAAACGCTTTTGTGTCGAAGGCTATCGTTTCATCTCAGATATATCTATCATGCCTCAACTTTTGCGTAGAAAAGCAACATATCTTGGCAAAGCAGTTTGCATGATTTAATTGTATCGCGAGGTAACATGCCGTGGCAAATAAATTTTCATGTTTTAATTGTGTCGAGATATTGCCTGTCATGACAAATCAAGTTTCATGTTGTAATTGTGTCGAGGGGTTGCATGTCGTGGCAAATCTATTTTCCTTTTCTTATTGTGTCGAGACGTAACACTACATGGCAAATCAAATTTCATGATTTAATTGTGTCCAAATGATGCATGTCGTGGCAAATCTATCTGAATGTTTTAACTGTTTCGAGAGGCAACATGCCATGGCAAATCAATTTTCTCTTTAATTGTGTCGAGAGGTTGCATATCATGGCAGACATATTTGCATTATTAAATTATGTCGAAAAATAGCATGTCATGACCAATACATATACATGTTGTAACTGGTTGATAACTTAAAACATAATTGTTTCCACAATGCAACTCGTTTATGACTTTATGCAATGGTTAAGGCCGTACTGGTAACGTCTGCACTGATTAAGGGCGTACTGGTAACGTTTGATACGGTCAAGACCATACTGATAATGTTTGTAATGGCCAGCTAGTTTTCTTATTGCCTAGCTGACCCATTGTGAAGATTGTTCCTTGTCCAGAAATCTGGATCAACGGAACAGTTAAACTGAGATGCCTGTTTTATTGGTTGAAAAACTGTTTCTATTCAAAGCGTGCTTGAGAACTGCGCTTCACTTTCTCGTCTGGTTGTAAAATCCAGCTTTACCTATAATTAGATCGGGAACCTCAATAGCGTCATTATCTTGTGCTCCTTCTTTGAACATGCAGAAAACAATCGTTCATTCGGTTGGAGAAATTGGCTGTACATTGAATTTATTGTGTATATCGTCCATTAACCCACAGTTCCTTTCAGGGTTGTAACTGTTGTTTTACTAGTTTAAGATCAAATCTGTCTTTTGTTGCAGCACAAGTGGTTTAAAGTGTGTCGCACGTGCAGACTGGACCACTGCTATCTACTTTCCAGTGTTTATTCGTATAGCGATCGTATTTAGTATTGAAATGTTATCTGTTGCTAACAATATTGTCTTTCCCGTCAAAAGTGAGCGATTTGGACTTCAATAGTTTATTGAACTGTAATTAAACTATTAATGCATCGCAACATAGACATGGGTAGTTGATTGAATATTAATTATAAATTTTTTTTATGGCAACAGAGGCATGAATATATTGCAAGTTCCTGCTGAAAATAATTTATTTGGAACAATCTCTGCGATAACTCTGAGTTACTATCAATACATTTCTTCGTAATTTTAGAGCAACAAATATGCGTTTGTGATATTAGAGACTTGGTAATCTAGATCGGATGGCATTTACAGGCAGGTAATGAGATGTTTTCCTCGTAAGTTGGTGAAATACAACTATCATGTAATGGTATATCCGTTATACTTTAACCATCTGCGTTATAAATCAAGCCTTGATAAACTGGGAGGAACAAAATATTTTTCTGTTTCTTTTAAACCAAATTAATGTCATATTGTCTACTCAACGTTGCTTTTGAAATCTAATAGGTTTTAAAGTTTACTAGATCACTCATGTATCTGTCTGATAGTTTTCACCCCACAACATTTATAAAATTATTATCTACATTTCGTTGTTTTAGTTGAACAGAGTGCCTGACAGTTCCGGTTTTATTACACTTTTGCAAAAAAACACGATTCGTGTCCTTCAGAGCACAAAATGCAAACTGTGCAGTTTGAACGTGAAGAACAGATTGACAGGAAAGAATGATAAACACTATCAACAACATAGAGGACACCTGTCAGCAAATCTCGTTGTGACTGGTTTGATACGAGCCATACAAAACATGATCTGTGAGTATAGTATTGGCATAGTAGTATTCATATTCGTGTGTGACCTTGGTCACCTTTCAACCGCTCAGAGTTTTTATAATAATAATAGTCATGATGCCTTTATAATTTACTATTAATCTATACAATTTCTTTTACAACAAAACAATAATGTAAAATTATTAAAGCTAGTTCGGCTTCGTTTACGTCATTTCCTTTACAAACATCTCATGACAGATAAACATATTTGGAAGCAGTAGTTAACCACCCTAAAATAAATATCAAACTCTTTGTCTGAAACATTCTCACAGATAACTATTCGAAAAGCTTTGATCGTTAAAAAAACCCGGAAATAAATCGTACCTTTAGGCTATAAATCTGATAACACTGACAATTACAAATACATTAACTTTTAGAAAAGGTCATCTTGATCGAGGCCATAACATCTCAGCAGGACCATATCATATTCATTATCAGAGGTCCAATTGATCGAACCATAACACGTCAGCAGGACTAGATGATATTCACTATTAGTGGTCCTATTGATCGCGGCAATACTTCAGGAAGACTAGATGATATTCACTATCAGTGGTCCTATTGATCGCGTCCATAACACGTCAGCAGGACTAGATGATATTCACTCTCGGTGGTCTTATTGATCGCGTCCATAATCGTTTAGCAGGACTAGATGATATTCAATATCATCGGGCCTATTTATAGCGTCCATAACACTTCAGCAGGACTGGATGATATTCACTCTCGGTGGTCATATAGATTGAGTCCAACACATCATCAGGACTAGATGATATTCATTATCAAAGGTCCTATTGATCGAGTCCATAATACTTGATATTCACTGTCAGAGGTCCTATTGATCGAGTCCATACTACTTGATATTCACTGTCAGAGGTCCTATTGATCGATTCCATAATACTTGATATTCATTGTCAGAGGTCCTATTGATCGATTCCATAATCATTCATCAGGCCTCGATAATTTTCATTAGCAGCCCCTGAAATAACTAACACACGGGTTTTGTAACTTTCTTTCCGTATATTAGACACCTTAATGAGAACTGCGAAAAAGACATGAACTAAATACAAGCCGTGGCAACAACCAATTACCAGCAGGACTTCCTATGGTTCTACAAAATATCTAATAGATCTAACTTCAATCATGGTTCGACTATGTACGGTTCTGTTTCAGAAATCTGTATCTCCTACTTCTATTTAGAGAAACCCAGCTTAGTGTAAATGTTTGGGTTAGGTCCTTACAGTTTCCCTTTGAACTTTTGGAATCGACTTTTAAAGTGACAGTAGACAGGCAAAAACCATGGGTAATGTGTATTCCTCTTTGATGGTTGGCATCGGGAGTAGCTTGCACAGATATGGATGGGATCCGCAAGGCCACGTTGCAACCTGAAAAGTGCGTTGGTACATTTCTGTGTTGGAACAATGGTAACCTTAGGGTGAAATGGTATCCTTAGGGTGAAATGCGAAAAAGTCATCAACTAAATACAAGCCGTGGCAAAAACCGATTACCAGCAGGACTTCCTATGGTTCTACAGGATATCTAATAGATCTAACTTTGATCATAGTTCTACTGTGTACGGATCTGTTTCAAAAATCTGTATCTCCTTCTCCTAAGTAGAAAAACCCAGCTCTGACTAATTGTTTGATTTTATGACCTTCCAGATATATAGACAATTTCCCTTTGAAAGTTTAAAATCGACTTTTAAGGTAACAGTAGCCAGGCAAAACCATGGGTAATGTGTATTCATGTTTGAAGGATGGTATCGGGAGTAGCTTACACAGGGATGGATGGGATCCGTAAGCTGAAAATTGCGTGTGATACACTTCTGTGTTCGAACAGTGGTAAATTTAGTAGAATTTAAGAAAATGGTTTCTCCAGATCCAAAACATAAAACAAGTCCACGCTGACTTCAGTTTCTGTCAAAGTGGATTCGTTCATGGTGCGATGACAAAGCTGGTCGTTATTACAGCCTTTGGCACAAGTGCGGTACAATGGAAACATACGTTTTCATAGGTAATGGTGGAGTTAAACGCAATGGTACAAGACAGTTTGGTGCAAGACTTTGCATTTGATCAAGCCTTCGTATTGACGAATGTATTTCAGGTCGATGGTAAAAAAAAAACAAGACCACGAGCAGCAAGAGAGGACGAGGAAGAAAAAAAGATAGTGAAAAAAAAATAGACTTTTTGTGATTTGTTGTGAAATTTCATTGCAATTTCAACAAAAGAAATATACCCGAACGAAAAAGTTTGGGCTGGCACACACACACACACACACACACACACACAGTGCAAACACGATGGTAAAAGCATTGCCAAGTTTTAGTAAATATCATTGAGAGTAAAACGCAATCTTGTTAAATTTATCTAGCTCTACGCTGAAAAAGAAAGCCTTTGAAATGAACAAGTGTAAGTAGCATTGTTAAGAAAAAATACTGGACATTTAAAAGATCGATTTAAATAAGAAATTTCTAATTTATATGTTAATGATTATTATCGTGTTTTCCTTTATATTTTAAATACCTTCTAGAGAGGTTTAAATGAAACCTCTGTAGAAGGTATTTAAAATATAAATATTAAACCGTTTCATATATTTTTTTGTATCTTGTATGAGTACGTGCTAACAGCTATATTGGCAATTTTAAAATTAATTATGTTAGAACTAATTATGTAATCAGCACTATATAACCATAATTGTTTCTGAAGTACCTTAAAATCCTTCACACAACACTCACCCACGCACACACACACACACACACACACACACACACACACACACACACATATATATATATATATATATATATATATATATATATATATATATATATATATATATATATATATATATATATATTACATATACTTTTCTATAAAAAAAAAACATTAGAAATAGTGCTTTATTAGGCAATTAAATGAGTCGTCTCATTTTGCCTGACATTATGAGTGAATATTTTATTTTGATAAATTACCTTTATCGTTTGCATCACTTAAAACAATTTTCTTTTCCAGATAACAAGGAGACTCAAGACGTTATGAAAAACATAATAGAAAGCTGTGCTACTGCTTCATCGCTTACACAACAAATGCTGTTGACTGAACTAGAAAAATTGTGCTTCAATAAGCAAGATTTTGTGCGTTTTTATGGTATTGAACTTTTGGGCATTAAAGGTAATAATATGAAAATCTGTAGAGGCTATATCGCCAGGAGTCTTTCTGCAGCAAGACTTAGTTTGAGGGAGGATGTGATCCAAAGGTCATCAAACGTCGAACATCCATTTTGGATAGTAATGTTTGGCAAGTTGGGTGAAATTCAAGTGAAAATTAATTGTCTTATTCCAACAAAAGATTGCGTTATTAGACACTTCTCAGAGGACTATAAAAGTAAAGCTGACCGACATCAAACAGCAGACAATTGGAACACTTTTGTGACCTTGAAAAAACTTCAGTGCAGCGGCGGCCATGGGAACATTGTCAAACTCTTGGCATACCAATATTTCCCACTTCCGTTTTTCTTCATTCTAGAACATCAGCCAAACACAAATTTCCTTGAGTGGCTTCTGAGTCATAGGAACAAAGCTACTTGGATCAGATCCGAAACCCTTATTTTCATGATCAAAGATATTGTAAGCGCCGTCAGGTTCTTGCATATGAACGGCATTTTGCACAGGGACTTGACAGCATGTCGATGTGTCATATTACATCAATCTCTCTCCGTAAAACTCCATCAGTTTCGACTGGCAAAGATAAGAACCGTAAAAGGTATGAAGTAAGATGCAATATATTTTGTTCATGTCGACCGACCATTTTTTAAAAAATTGTTTTTCATGATGTTTTATGTACGAAATAAAAACTTTTATCAAGGTTATTTTATTTTGTCAAATGAATATGGCTTTGAAACAGCAATGCAAATTAAGTTCAGCAAAATGAGATAGGTACACATCTGTAGTTTACTCAGATATATTTATAAACTGGTTAGGTAATAAAGTTGTCACAGAAATTGATGACTACCATTAGATTGTGTTCTATATGCTGATCCATAAATTGTTTATATCACTAAAATTTCTTTTAAAAATTGAGATGGGATCTTTTTGTGCACAGGTGACGAATCCAGGTTTGCAACTAGGTGGATGGCACCAGAGAGTATGATGAATGGAACGTTCTCCCAACAAACTGATATATGGATGGTGGGTTTATTCATGTGGGAAGTTCTAACTCATGGCTGCTGGCCATTTACAGAGCACTCGGACAAGACAACTGATGTGATAATGCAGTTGGTGAGATATTATCTTATCTTTTGCCATGGTTGAAATGATGATTGTAAGTAACATAAACTGTATCTATAACGTTAGTGATTGAGGGATTTTCAACAGTCTGATGTTGTTACTTTCATTTTGATCGGAGTTGGGCTACACAACACGCTTCTCTTTGTCGCTTACTGAGATGGTGAAGGTGTTTTTGGCTTAGTTCTGAGATTATGGCTATTGCAAGATGTTTTTTGTTTTGTGTTGATTTAGTCACGTTTAAAACCATATTCGCGATAATAATAACGGATATTTAACAAATCTGCTTTCTTTCAAAATAATAGTAACACCTCAACTAAAGTCAATTTAACAACAAATATTGCCATCAATACAACAACCATCCATCTCTGGCAAAGTAAGGCAAATTTTAATATTACATATGGTAAATTCCCCTGGAACCATTCCAAAAAATAGGATTTCAAACGACTGTCTTTTAAATTGTATTTTATTATCAAAAAGAGTACATAGTTTCCAGTATCGTTCAATACTACCACGGTTGAGGCGAATTGTTGCCAAAGAGACTTTACATCGCGTTTACATGTTATGGAATTTCAGCTGTTAGTTACAGTGATTCTGATTTATAGATGATATAAATTATACAAAGCGTCATGTATTTTATTTCTCAGGTACTATACAGACACCTCAAGCCCGCCCAGTTTCCGTGTATCCCCGATAAATTGTACGAATTGATTCTGCTTTGTCTGCACCAGGACCCCAATTCACGAATCACATTGGACAAACTTGAAGATGAGTTGATATTCATTCTACAGGCTGAACCACCTCTATCACCAGGTATATTTCGCTATTTATATACAACTGCTATGCATGTCTCCATAAAAAACGATTTAAAGTTAAATTTACTTTTATTTTAGATTACATTATATTTCCATCCATGCAATATGAAACAACATCTCTGCTTCATAAAATTTTAAGTATATAGATCAGGTTACTTTTTCCGTTGTTTAATTCGCCAAATCTGACACGACTAGCCATTCTTTTTCGACAAAACTGCCTTTTATTTTAATACTTATGAAGATGAATCAAGACCGCTTGTAACTACCTTCCATGATGTGTTCATCCCAAAATCGACATCTCGACATCTCGTCTGCAGCTGATTTATCTGCTTTCGTCGCAGATGCTATTTGTAAATCATGTCACAGAAGAGGAAAATCTTTATGTAGCTATTGGAATGTTATATAAGCATACGCGTACATTAAGGCTGATCTGTCAGTAAAGTGCAGAAAGCAAAGTCTCTGGCTGGGCTATTTACGTAACGAGGGGTTTATTCTTGTACATCTTTTGGGTTGCAACACTGAAGCTAGAAGACTCAATCATTTGCTTTAAAAAGTCTAGCTCAGGATATGTTTGTCTCATGACATATTTATCTAAGTGTCAGAAGTCTAACATTTAATTTTACTTCTTTGACTTATTGACATATAATGAACTGTATAGCTGTCTATTGAAACTTGGAGATTTAAAATAAAATAAACTCTCTTATACACTCACTATCCAGTGACGAATTCTAGTTACATGTTGTTGAACGCAGTTATTAAATTATCCATGTACTTATGTCCTAATAGCAGTTTCTGATTTTTTTTTACACTGTGGTCATTATGGTGCTATTACCGAGGACATTATTTGACAAAACGTATAATATTTAGAGTTTATCTGTCTTTCGATCGACCTATCCTAGGAATGACAGGGATCATCACACAGAATTGGAGTCAAAAGCAACGTAGATATCCATACATTTTAAAGGAACAGAAGGATAGATGTGAAAAGGAGGACTTTGAACCAGAAATGGTATGTATAAATCAACACGAATCTTGATCCTACTTAACTATAGGTATTAATCTAGATGTATCACGGGTGTTTTATCAGTGTATGTCATGGAATGGAAAGTTCGTTTATAGCGAAACCGGTCATAAAGGTCATTTGTTCACTGGTTTGACCATCAATTTATATTGATGGATGGTTTCCCGTGGGGAAGGAATGGTGCCACATCCCCACGGGCATTTAACGCACAAAGTGCGTTTGTTAATTTTGGCAGTCATGTCATACCACTAAAAAGTGGCTAATGACATGAATGTAAGGCCCTGGGTGAGTGGGAATATACCCAACACACACTCAATCCTATCAACCATTCGGAAGTAACGTACTAGGGATGCAGTGGCACCAAATGGTGACGAGAGAAAAATAGTTTTCTCATATCGTCATTTTCGTTGGAGTCCGGTCGTTGAAAAGAAGGAAAAGATCCCGGAAAGCCAGCCGTTGTCGTATATGGATGTCGTTTACGCCCCGGAACGCCCTAGCCGTTCTTATTTCAAATTCAGTCCAGTTATACGAATGGACAACCTAATACCAATATTGTGTAGGCCACCTCAATTGTATCAAATAATTGAGTCGTAGAATTTATATTTAACATTCTAACTATACCAATTTTCTAGTACAATAGTGTACGTATCATAAGTCCCTAACAATTTTGTTAGCTAATATGTCTATGCGACATATAAAAGTGTAGTCACTGTTTGGTAAATAGATTGTAAATTTTGAGCGGTTTTCAAAATTGATCAAGTCAGGTTTGTAATAGAGATTATTCGAAAAGGGCTTCTCGTAACCAATTGAGAATCTTATTGTTCAGGCAATTGACGGCAAATATGAAAGCTTTTCAATCCTTTGCGCAGGCAGGTACCGGGGTGTAGCATGTCACTGGCTCCAGAGTTTCTCATGGGCTGCTATTATTCCATGCTGCTGAATTATTATTTTCCAGGATGACTTGGCTGGTTATTCAGGAGACGATATGCTATCAGGTAGTGCCTCCATTTAGGTCCCAAAAAGCTAGTGACGCCATTAGCATCGTGTTGAGTCCGCCATCTTGTTTCCACGTGGCAGCCGTCTTTATCCTATGTACCAAGTCTCGTAGAAATGTTACTACAGGTAGCTTTTTTGGTAACCAGCGTTCACACACAGTAGTATTCCCGTCATAGAATCCAGGTACATAGAAGCTCCTATGGCTGCAGATTTTCTGCAATCCTAATGGTCTCCATTTATCTGTGGCTTCGCTGTAGTACACCGCCTCTAGCTGTAGTCCGGTCCTGCCTGCTCCGTGTCCGCTGTCCGAATGGAATGAATACGATAATGAATGAGTGTATGTCATTTAATATGTTGTACATGACGGCAAACACACACACACACACACACACACACACACACATGTATATATGTTTTTTGTGTGCGTAACCTTTGGCATATGAATGAAGATAGCCATGAGCTATTAACAGGTGTTTACAATTTATAATATCAGTCTTAATGATTAACCTGTTCACAAGTTTGTAGTTTGTTTGAGAAGTATTTATTCAAACATTTGGTGGCCTAGTGACCAGAATAATGTGACTGGGACATTATACTCCGTGACTGAGGCATGATGCCCCAGTGCTAGACATCAATGTACACTGCCGCGATGCAGACATCGTAGCCATATGACTGAAAACGTGTTACAGCTACGTTAAAAATCGAAATCACACACATACACACACATGCGCGCGCGCGAGCGCGTTTGGAATTGCAAAGTTATCATAAGACTGTCTGGATTAAAAAAAACATGTTGGGACTTGTAATTTTATCTAGACTGATTGTACATCAGAACAATTCAGGACTTGGAAGTCATTCGGAACACTCTAATGTCTTGGGACTTGTGATAGAAAGGATTTGTTTTTTATTTACCTCATAATAGAGTATATTTCTCTTAATTTGCCATTGATGTTATTAAAAAAATTAAATTTATTTGTCAAATTTTCAAATATTTTATATATATTTACATATATGTTGTTTGGAAGGGGTTATTGTTCTAAAGTTTAAAATAATTATCACCGTTGCATACATACATACATACATACATACATACATACATATACACACACACACACACACACACACACACACACGCACGCACGCACGCACGCACACACACACACTTACGTACGTACGTATGTTTAATCCACGCATACGACATACCTATATTTTCGAACCAAATTTTTCCTTGAAGTACTTATTGTTTCAAATTACTCTGCATTCCAGGAAATTCCTCAGTGTATAATCAGCCAGACGTCAATAGGTGAGATTCCTGAAATGTTGAAAAACAGTTTACTAGTTTGTTAACTGTTTAACACTCCTATAAAATTACTGCAGATGACACACACACACACACACACACACACACACACACAATATATATATATATATATATATATATATATATATATATATATATATATATATATATATATATATATATATATATATATATACATTCGTTCCTATATACATAGATACACTTATTTTCATTTGTGTGATGGGCTTTTTGAGAACGTTAATAACCAAAAATATTAGTCACTATTTACTTAGTAAATAAAGTTACTTAAGCTGGGAACTATCCTGTTTTAAATTATGTAGCCTCTTTTCCACTTTTGCACATTTCAAATCAGTGCTTTTCAATTCAATCCATAACTGTTTCTTTGTAGTACCATATGTCAACCTTAGATTCAGTCGCCTAAATATCAAGACTGTCCTGGCAATTACGGAGGTAGACCTCATCTCAGCTGACCAGCCGCAGATACAATGGGTAAACAATCTTTTTTGCCTAAGTCCACATTTAATCAACATTTGTCATATTTTCAACTCTAATTCCTATTCCAGTATTGTAACATTTAGGTTCTGGACTGCCAATAGAAATAATTCAAGAAACCTTTCTAACATTATTAATTTTTATTCACACCAGTGCTTGAAAAAAGTAAGCTTTATCCTACTAAATATTTTGAAAAATTTGCATTTATGTTGCCAGGTCATCGTAGTCATGAGTACAATGTTCGCAATGTGTTTCTTCTGGGACCGATATCAGTGTATATGGTATAATTTTGGAACTGACATTTTATTTTAAAGAGAAAATTATTATTCTAACTAAGAATAATATAACTAGTTGATTGAAAAATTATATTTAGCACAGTGTTGAAATGGTGATATGTATCATATATTAAGATATGAATACTTTGCACTTGAAAACTCTGATTTTATTATTCAATTTAAATTCAAAGTTCAATGTTATAACATTTGATCAATATGAATGTCGTGTTTATCGTTCCTATTGTACAGGGCGCCAGGGTGCATGTGTCTGAACCTGTTCAAGATGGAACCGTTCTTTACAATGATGACTTGAAGAGAATGTCGGGAGCTCTAAATCTCGAGGTGAAGATGGAAACAAATAGGGACAAAATTATGGTGAGGGGATTATTTTACTGCATATTTACAGTTTAAAATACAACCTAGGCTTTGAAAGAGCTACAAAAATCATTTCGAAAATGGTGAACAACGAACAAAGATGTAATTTAACACAAAGCAATCACATTTATAGGTATTATTCCGTTAGATTTTAAAAAATCCATAACGCTCCCATATGCCACCTGGCAATCACTTTATCGTTTAGTGAAGAATATTGTCTTAAACTCGTTCTCTTTAGGCAAGAAATGTATTACATGAAACTCGTTGAATACAATGCAATGCATTAAACTACTAGTATCTGTTATTATTAGCCTCGTTTAATAAATTTTCATGTGTAATAAATATTCATTAAAGATCTTTTGTTATATGTTTTGTTACAGCTAGACCAATAAACTGAAGAAATGACGACAATGACTTTTTAAATGATACATAAAAAACATCAGAATGGTTTTAGGAAACTAGAGGAAATGACTTGTTTATGAAAATTAGAAATAATAATACAAAACATAATTGTATAGGTAACTACTTAATTTGATGCTTGGTAAGCAGAACAAATCTATTTGCTTCGAAAAAAGATTATCTCACAAACATTGATGGCGATGGGTCCGATCAGTTTTTATCAAACTTGTAAATTCCAGAAATATACTTACCCAAATGGAGATACCCTGCTAAATCTTGTGCTCAGGCGAGAGTATGGTACCAATATTGACAAGTACATAGAGATCCTGTTGAATATCGCAAAGTGTGTTGAAAGGTTTCATTCTCACGGATGGATTGTACGATGTATAACTGCTCGGGACATCTGCGTCACCCAAGACAGAAAGGTAAACGCAGCAAAAAGAAGCGTACGTGGTTGAATCATACATTTTTTTAACACTAGCTATGAACGGTTCGTTAACAAAATTTACTTTAGCGCAAGAAAATGTCACCTGAACGCGAACCTCAACAGTTTTGATTTTATGATAATAAACTAATCAAAAGAAAGTAAAGCAAAACCAACAATTTTTTAAACACTTAGCAAATAGCTGTATTGACAAGGTTATAAAAATGAACATGTCAGATGAACTTAACAGTATAATGAATCGAATCTACAATAATCTTGAAACGTTATATCATGTTCAAAAGAATCGAACGCTCCTAATGAATTTCAGAATAATGTTAGTACGAAGTATTGATGTTACGACATAATGTTCTTAAACTATGTAATGGAAATTGCAAAATCAACAAGTTTTGTCAAAATGCAACAACCTATTTCCTTCCCTATGTTTCATACTGAATATTTCAGAGAAACTTGCAGTATCTTTAAATAGATCCCAACTATTCCTAAATGTTCTATCATAATTAGTGTTCCGAATGAATTTCAATATTGAATATGCTGATGTACAAATAGTCTTGACATTTCCAATGAATGCCAATAGCTTTGATGTATCAGAATGATATAATCTATAATGTCTTTAAATGAATTCACAATAATTTCAAAGTAGTGTTTACGATATTTTCTTTTCTTTAATCTAAAAACAATTATTATTCTTCAAATAATATAATGTATATACTATTATGATATATGCTGTAACTCATGGTGTAATTTATACCTATATTGTTTAAACTTTATTATATGACTGTATCCATATTTGATGTAGGCTTTGTTCATGATTTTCAAATATATTAATCTTTGCTAGTAGTAGTAGTAAAGCACGTTGTCAACGCTTATACTTGTATATAAGTAAATGTTGCTGGACAGTTTAAGTCAGTATTATTTCTTATCTTCTTATTGTAAGAACAGCCTTCACATAAATTTAATGTCGTGTTTAAATAGTATCTGAAAGGAAATATTTGTTTAGAACTGGGGTCTCAATCTCGCGGACTTCCTAGACGTACCATGTGGCCAGCAAAATGACTGGCGTCACAAAGTGTAATGAAATATATAAAATCTATGTTGGGGTTTGGACCGAGACACGGAAATCCAAGTCAATGTGGACACATATAATGTAACCCAGCGAATGGAATTTCCTGATTTACGTTCAAACTCCAAAGTAGAATATTTTCCTCACCCAATATTTTCCTTCACACAGCAGTGAGAATTTAATCCTATCTGTAGCATAGTCAATTTTCAGGTCATCGCCATTAAATGTAGCTAATAGTATATAATTTGTTTCACACGAAATATTTAAAACTAATTAAATTACTTTAGGTACATTTAATGACGCTGATCTGAAAATATATAACATTGACCTTGATGTGTGGAACGAACTAGCATAATATCAAAAAGCTCCTCATGTATGCGTGCGTGTCTTTGTGTCTCTCGAAATGCTTTTGTATAGTTTGTTCTCAAAGATGGATTGACATTAAGTTGCGATGTTTTTGCTAAATATTTGTTGATGTTGTTGTTATTGTCGTTTGGTTTTATAACAACTACGTCAGGCACAGCATATGACAACAAGGTTTTCTTTTGTTTTTAAAAGTAGTTTTGAGCGCGTGGACACCTTAAATGAGATGACTAGACCGAGATAAGAAAAGTAAGGTCATCCAAACAGCTAGATGTCTCTGTCGCTTGCGTGAGAAATATAGAATCTATGTTGGGGTTTGGAACGAGACAATGAAATCCCAGCCTTGGGGTTATATTATTTGTGTCCCCACGAGGCTTGTTATAATGTAACCCCGCGGCTGAGATTTCATTGTCTCGGTGCAAACCCCAACGTAGATTATTTTTCTCACCCAATATTATCTTTTAAAGTAAAAATAATACTTTACTAGTGTTCACGTCCCAATGTTTACATGCGGCGCATGAATACAAATATGCTAATGAGGGCTATGGTGTTACCGTTGCGTCCGAAGTACACCGTTCATACGCGTGAGCAAAGAAAAATAACAACATAAAACGTCGCATAGTAATGAGTTATTATCACATTTCATATATGGATGTTATATGAAATTAACAATAAATAGTTATAATTTATTACAAGAAAATGTTGCATTTTAATCAGTTCCAATTAGACAATTATATTGAAAAGACTGGAACGATACTGTGCCCACACCTCTTTTGTAGTATATAGGCTATTATTATAACGAAAAGTAACAAGTAGAATGAGTGTCCGTGCTTTGGTTATTAACGGGTAATTATAGATCCGTGTCACTATCGTAAATAACTCTCCTTCTCTTTGGAGGTGGCGAAACATTTTGTGACTTACTTGTGTTGTAAGTCATATTGATCGTAAAATTACCACCCTGTATGAAACCACTTTGTATGTAAGACCCTCCAAATAGAGACGCTAACGGATAACCATGCGATGAAGTTTCAAGTTCGCGATTGGAAAATTTGTATTTTCTGTCTTGGAAACATGACAAGTGTTGCGATTAGTAGTGGAAGGAACTGCTACATGGAAATTTGTTTGTGGAGTAAAGTATCGACGGATAAATGATTCCATGATTACCTCTGGCTAGTAAGTTCATTATTTGTCACCAAAGATTGCATGCAAATGTTTGATTCAACCGGGGCACAATGGGGATGTTTAACAAAATTAGAAGAAAGTATGCTTGACATAACACATTTCTGGCTGTTAGTAAGTTTTCTGTAGTTGTTGAGAGAGTTGGGATTTTTGTGACCAGTGATGTGTATATGCAGAGTGTCTAGAACATTGTTTTCTGTTAGTTTCTGATAGAGATATTTTCTCACGCTAGAGTTCGTTATGCGTTTAGAAGCCAAATCGGGCAGGTTAACTTTCATAGCCATTTTTTCGTTAGCGAGTTAATCTTTCGGCACCAACTGTTGCACGTAGAAACCATTGCTCATTTGGCACAGGCGCATGCACATAAGTTACAGGGAAAATGTATAATGAATGGTCAGGGTTACAAAAATCACTTGTTAGCGTTTGTTTGATCGGGAAAAAAACACCATCAGACCAAGCATAAGACAACAATGGTTGCGTCCCTTGATAAAGTAGTCCGTAGTGCGTGGACACCATGACTGAGACGATTGGTCTGAGATGACTAGACTGAGATAAGAAAGTAAGGTTAGCAAAACAGCTAGATTTCTCTGTCGCTTGATTGAGAAATAATAAGGTCGCACAGCCCGTCCGTCATCGAAAATGTATTCATGCTGCCCTCATGGTGGTTTGAGTTGGAGACCGTTTGTTTCGAGAATGTGCATTGAAACATAATGTGACTAAAATATTACTAAAACATTTTTCTGGTACCTATATTGAATGACGCCATATATATATATATATATATATATATATATATATATATATATATATATATATATATATATATATATATATATTCTTTTTAATTTCTTTCAGATATATTTCCTGAGATTAGGGAGAACAGCACCGCTAGTTGATCCGAATGAGGACTGGCTGTTTGATGAGGTGTTGTTTGAGGACAGATTTAACTGGTAGATCTACTTGAGAGTATTTTCAAGGTCATACAACATCATTATAGTTTGGATCAATATCTAAAATGGAACCTTTGGACACATGTTGTTTTTTTTCTTCTCACAAAAGAGGGATCTCCTATACTTTGAATACTTTGCTGAATGCATACTAATGTTATCAGAATGTGGATATTATATATTTTAATGTACCCTAATGACAAATTGATTGAAATGTACAGTTATTACTCGTATTGTAAGAATTTCATATTCGGATTAAAATTACATTCGTTCTTATGAATGCATGCTGGTAATATGTACTATTGTATCTGCTATCACTATATTGAGTGAAAGCAGTATTTTAAGTTATGAAGTTTCATTTTTTATTTGCTTTAAGGCTTCCACTTGAGGTCATTCGAGACAAAACTTACTCACGTAAGTCGGATGTTTATATGGTTGCCATGACAGCATACGAGATGTTTTCAGCGCTCGATCTCTATATATCTAGCCCAGTTAAGAATGAACTTGGATGCATCCCTTTTGCCATTCATACGAAAGACATGGTGATATTCTTTAGTCTTATTTTGTCATATCTTATGCTTTATTATATACACGGATGAAGTCTGTCCGTCTTAATGTCTAACTATTCTATTAAGCAACGGCACACACAATCATTTTCCGTCTTAATTATGTCACTGTCTCCTATACATTATGCTGCTATCTCGAATAAAAGTGCATTTATTGGTTTGCAAATAAGAAATATTTAAATTTCATAACTAAAGTATAATGCTCTCGAATATTCAAGGATAAAATAAAGCCATTGTGCATATCTTGTATATATACCTTCCTGATGTCAACAAGTGTAACAGTGTTTGGAAGTGGACTCATCCGAGATTTGATGAGAGCTCTTTTGGTTTGGAAGTGGACTCATCCGAGATTTGATAGGAGCTCTTTTGACAAAGACTAAATAATTTAAGTTTCTACAAGGAAATATTTAACATGTAATGTTAGCAGCTCTGTTAGAGCTATCGATGCGGTCCATACATGTAATGATGCTCAGCATACTACAAAAATTCTTATGAAAAAATTCAAACAGAGTATAAAACATGTTTCAGCGGTTTTGATGCCTTTTGATAATTGCATTCTTATTCCACGTCCTTTTTAGACAGTTTTAAATTCGTCTTAATTTAATTTCATTTTTTTTTCTCTTGTGATAAGGTAGATGATGAAATGTAATATTTAAATTGCCATTGGATAAATTAAGATATGGATAACATAAATCGTATCTTTAATGTTTTCAGCAATTAACTATAGTTTACAATACAATAATGAGCATACATATGCCTTTAAACTGTTTTTACATCTTATTTCTAGAGAGCTGAATACCAAACGTTTGCATTTCAAACAACTTCAAAAGAAAACTATGTATCGTAGAGAACAACAACGAGTACACGTTTTTAACAGAATTAATCTGTTGAAATTTAGTAATGTAAGTGATAATCTTAGAGCAGCGGTTTATACTTCAGGGCTAGATTCGTGAATAAAATTACATAATGGGACACTTATTTTTGTAAAAACATTATCGCCATGTAAATATGAGATTCCTTAATATCAGAACACGTGACTTAAATTACACAATGTTGACAATGTCATATGCCCTCAAAATCGTAATATGGATGGCACAAAACAGATGCAGTCGTACATTACATCCAAATTAGGCCCAGCAATACTGTCTTCACTACAAAAACACAAAATACCCTAAAAGCTATATGATTCGTATAAATAATGCCATATATCGTTTTATATTTATTAATTTAACTGAACTTTCATGCAAAGTATTGAATATTTATATTGCCTTTGTTCAATGCCTACACCGAGATTGATAGAAGTCAACAAGTACAGAGTACACTGAGATGTTTGCTACCGTAAAAAGACAACATATATTGGGAAAACAGAACATTTAGATTATTGAAATAAGTACACTGTACACTTTCATAAACGTAATCCCTCCTGAATTTCAGATTAAAGAAGCCCTAAAGTGTGATGAAGTACCAGATCGTCCCAATAGCTGTCCTAAATGGTTGTATGAAATACTTCGAAAATGCTGGTACAGAGAAAAAATCAGACGTCTCACTATTACAGGATTGATCAATCAAATAGAAAAAGCGTAAGTCTTCTTGAAACCAATGTAGGACTCGTCATTTTTAAATTATCTTTTGCATGTCACAGGTAAAATATGTGTATGCCTTTGTCTAAAATGAAAACAAAGTGTTCGATTAATTTACGCTAATAGGTTATATAAACACTGAAGTCGCACTTGTGTCTTAATAAATATATCGAAGATACAATGTTTATTGCTTGATACAATGGGTACAAAGTTACAGTTTTTATTCAATGTGCAACGTGAGAGTTATAATACGGCTGAAATGTGTATTAAAACATACATCGCGCTATTTACTAGAAGAGCGCAGCTTTAAAACACACTCAGGTATAAGTCTAATATTCAGAATTGAAGATAGGGTGCGTTTCTAATTATTTAAATTAAATGAGATTATGCCGGTTAGTATATGATGTACATGTTGAGAACATTTTGCAAACGTTTCAGCTTTATTAGATCATTAGATCTGACTATCCGTGATCCATCTCTTGTGCTTTATTCATCCGGGAAACTGGCGACCACCACAATGATGTCTATCAGTCCTCAATTAATTTAAGAAGTAATACTTCTGTCCCTCAATGATTTGACTTGAGGAAACTCTTACTATTAAACATCAGAGTCCCACTGTAATTCATATCTGACAGCCGTTTATGAAGAAATATCAGATAGATACTTTTATATACTAACAGATATATACGAAAATATCGGCAATTCCTCAACGATTCGACACTATGAACGCCATCAGAGACAAAAAGCAGTTCTCAAATTATAAGTTTTGTATAATAGATAAATTGATTTGTAAAGTTCCATGTTTGAATTTTACTTTTTAGTTTGATGTAAACATCACGTTATCTAGCTTCACTTCAGCATATGACCCCGAAAGGGCACGCTAAACGTATGATGTTGTTTATAATTGATATTATTCTAGAATCAATTGCGAAGCCTTCAATATTGCGTATTAGCTTTATATATATATATATATATATATATATATATATATATATATATATATATATATATATATATATATATATATATATATATATATATATATATATATATTACATTACATATAATTAGATATTCTTAGTAGCATTATCATTCTTGGAAGTTACTCAGTTATAATGAGAATATGATTCTTTTATTCCATTAATCACTGAGATGATAGTGCTCAGTATATTTAGATTATTATTGAGTTGAGGTTTGTATATGTTTAATTTTAGGTCTTCGGCAAAGTGTCATTATGTCCAATATTACTATTTAATGCAAACACTTCGGTTTATAATTTTAGATGATGAATTTTACATTGAAGATTCCTGATCGTAACTTTCAAGCCAGTAAGAACATAGTTTTTCATGGCAATGTGACTTTGTATTATGTTTGAAAGAACTTTCATTATCATAATCATTGTCGTTGTCTTCTATACGTTATGTGTATCCAGGTAAATACTGGTTTGGAGATGAGCTTTATAGTTTGGTACTGGGCGGCTTGTATCTGCCTGTGCATGTGAAGGTGTAAAGAGCTCGAGTCTTACTTGGCTGGCACTTCACGGATTATAATTATTTCGATTGTCTTGTACACTTTGATGAAGAGTGTCTGGATCTACCTAGAGTTTGGAATAGGGAGGTATTAAGTATGTTGGTACAATTGTGCAACTGATGGCGTGATGAACTATGGTCAATTTGGCTGGCCATGATAAGTGTGCTGCTTACTGAAAATGGCTATGCTGAAGCAGTGTAGATATATTGTTTATGATTTCACACAGTTACAAGAAATCTATTATAAGTCAACGGCAAACAGCCACTGTCCTGATTGGAATGGTACATGTAACTTTATTTTTCTTGTAAAGTGGTGAATTCGTACATAGAGCGTTTGCTTTGAGTAGTAGTAGCGAGGGAAATTCGTCATGACACCTTCATTCACCTGCTTCAGTGATGAGGTTTTGTTCGCTGGTTTAATTTTGTTTGATGTGGACGAGTTTTGGAATTACCTTTATGTAACAGTGGTTTCTAAAAAGCTGAATATTTCCTCATATGGGTATCATTCAAACAATGGCATGTGTTTATGAGCGATATCAGCCTTTCTTGGGGTCTTATTCATCTGGTTTTGCAAAATATCAGCAAAAGTAATTGCTAATGTAATGTCCTTAGAATTATATATTAACTTGATAATGCACATAAGTAACGCATCTTCTTCTTTTAGGTGGCCATTACACCGCAAGATGAATGACGAAAAACAGACACAATTATCTGCCAACCATGATCAAGAAGATTTGGAACCACCCTATAATATGCCCTCTGATGTGCCACTACAAAGATTTCACCAAAAGGCACTTTTTAGATCATTTGGAGGCACAATGTCGTTCGCTCCATTACCTCTACCCTGCATCAGTTCAAATGATAACGGAGACCGTGTTTCTGGGATTCTTAGTGTGTCCGATGTTAATCAGTTTACGCTTGGAAGCAACGATTCATCAAGTGATAATTATCCTGATGAAACAGACTCTTATGATGACCTGTTGTCTGAAAAACCCATCAACAAATTTCGGAAGGCCGCTACTAATACATTGAAAAAGAATGAATTTTCATCTTTGACTACTGATCAACGATTCTCTGACATGAATTCGCCGGTCCGAATGAGATCAAAACGGGGACGGCGCCAAAGACTCAATGAACCATCAGTAAAATATGAATCGGAAATAGAGAAGCATGTTCTAAATCTAAACGATACACGTGAAAAAGAACGTCTTGAAAGAAGGTCTGAATTACTTTTTAATTATGAGATAATGGATACCTTATCGCCTTCTATGTCAAGTCAGGAGGACGTTTCTATACATTTTGAGAACGATTCAGAGTCAGATACGTGCTCATGCACCTTAACAACACACGATTCTCAGGGTACCAGTTCAACCGATTATTGCACAATCAACACTATGCCTCCTAATCTATCCAGCGACGCCAGTACTATTCATATTAATTCGAATTTCTCAATTTGTCATGCTCAGAATTGTACACCGAGTGACGAATCATCCTATGAGGTGGTAACCGGTAATCAGAATTATTGAACAGAAAAAATGCAAATTAATAATACTGGGGACTCGTCATTGGAGGGTCTAAGTGATGGATATCTTACGGCAATTAGGCGATCTCAGCAGGAATAATGCATTTTAAATATGATGGGCAAATTATTCCGAGTGAGCAAAATCAAAACCTTACGTTGAATCACTGAGTAAAGTACTACCAGAAAAGTCTTGCTTTCACATAACCTATAAACAACAAAGAATTTTTGTACCAAAATGTAGTACCTGGACTGACCAGTTGATTTTCTGTTTTTATTGATGTAGTTAGAGTCAACGTCTTTCTCTCAAAGCTTATTGTCGACACAAAACTTAGAGATATTAGTTTTGTGTGTTTTATGTATAAAAATCATCGCTGCATAAAGAACAATTCAGAAAGAGAACTTTTGGTCTATTTTGGAGTGTTCACGCGCTAGAAGCATCTTTGCTGAACGCAGGGTTGGCGCTTCCGCTAGGCGAACTAGGGCGCTGCTGGGCTAAGGGTTTATTTCATGATGGGCGGGTGGGGGAGGGCGTAAGTGGAAGGGGGGGGGGGTCCCACATATCTGATCTCGCCTAGGGCACCAAAATGCCTTGCACCGGCGTGGATGAACGGTCAAAATGAAATACCGATTTGTAAGCGATGGTATCTTTACTGGAAATTATTCAGGAAATGGAAAGGAACAAATGATTTAAAGAAACAAGCAACATATCAAGAAATTTTGAAAACAAGTACGTTTTCGTCTCGCATAGTGTATCGCCAGATTGTCTTACTCGCCCAAAAGGCAAATACGCTCGTAGCTGAAGCACTTTTTTATTTTTCGTATATAACTAACTTAATTGACCTTACGCCAGATGATAGATTGCTCCGCCTACCAATCACGTGACATGTCAACCTATTAACCTCCGACAAACATGCAGTATTTGGTACAAAGATATATATCAGTCTGAGTGATATTTTTATTAAAAATGATTTATATTATTCTTAGACATATAAAATTACAAAATTACATCCATTATACTGCATTAGACAATATTTTTTTATTTGTAGTTTAAGTTCGTATAGTAATAACCTAAGTGTTTCACTTCAGTAAGTAATAAAAATATTTAATTTCAGTAAATAATATAAGTGTTTGATTTCAGTAAATAATAAAACTCAATTTCAAAGCTGCCTGAGAACTTACTCATGAAAACTGAAATTCGCTGCAAAAGGATACTAATGTACTTAGGAAATAATCGTATCCTTATTTAAAATAATGCAGTATAGGGTTGAGTCCATTCTATACAAGAAAAATAATATACATCAAACCCACAAGTTACGGGGTTCTCCACCCATATTCTAGAAGCGTTTATTGTTACACACATTTTTCAATTTCAATTTCATTTTTCTTTCTCAAGACGTCGATGAGAAGTACTTGCTACATAAGTTTATGAAAACAAACATGATATTGACATCAATTGTTTCCACATTCACCTGACCACAAAAGAAGACTTTATCAATGTTTCGTGAAAGGAATAAATCTAATTCCTCCATTTAGACGATCTGCGTATCGACTGTCAGAATTACGAGGCTCTCACTGACCTCTTTTCACCCTTTTCGATGGAAAAATTAACTAATCATTGAAACATTTGTACATACTTCTCATCCTCAATTCATTATTGCCACAACCAGCTTGTCGGAGGAAAATGGTGGATGAAAGCAAGGCTTGAATATGTGTCAAATTTACTTTCGGTGATTGGTTAGTTGATAAGCATGATTGACAAGTGGCGATAGGTCAATTGTTACAAAGTGGCTATAACGTGCTCCCGCTTTCTATCTAAAATTAATGAGTACACAGATCATGCTGAATGGTCTCAAATATATCACTAAATATTGTAGCTTGTATAAATCAAGACCTAGGCAAAGTACTTTTGCGATCTATTTACACTTCTCTTTGTCAGAAACATCTTTGGTGAACATTTAAGATGACTTTTAGATTTATTGACAATTGTATCTTGTAAAACAAATGGCGTCAGCAAAAAAGTATCGAGCAAAACAAAATTTCAAACGAATGGCGTTCTATTCAACATTAATTTCCATTTTATGATGTTATAATAGTAATCGTGACTTGCAAAGTAATATTAAAATACGATGACATAGAGAGAAGTAATATTTAGTACATAGTTGTAATTGCATTTCGCATGAACTGTACGAGAGAATGTGTTCCTCATGTACTCGTTTAAATGGTTGGTATTTGATGACTACAATCTTTTAGTATTCGTGAAAAATCAGTTTCACAAGAATAAAGCAACGATGTATGTGACCTTGTAGAAATGATACTTCAGACTTTTGAACTGTTTGACCTAATATCAGAATCACACATTCTAAGGGGTAAAATAATAAGCAAATACATTTTAGAACTTCTCATAAACAAATTTGAAATTTGAGATTATAAAATATATCCCTACGCTGAACCATTCAAACACCATCTTCAAACTTTAGCATCTTGGCTAAATTCCTGAACGTAAGACACGAGCTCTTAGCCAAAGTCACCTGCGCATGCGCATGTGCAATGTGCCTTTTCATGTCCAGTATGTACGTGGTGGTAGCATGGAGATGATTATATAGTTTCCATAATATTACCAAGAGGCAAACCAATATTACCTGCCGGCCTGGGATACGGAGAATTTGTAATGAATTTAACGGTATTTAAATGTGAATGTTGTGTAAATGCATTGACAGTCAATGGGTGGTAATCTCAATAAATTTGAAGCTTTTAACCAATGGCAGCATGCCAAATTGCATGTCACATTTGGGAAAACAGTGCCCGAAATATTTCATGTAGCTACTAATTGATCTTACTTTTGAACTTTAAGGTCTCCAACTTATCAGTTGTAGACGATTCTAAATATTATATACCATTATGCAGATAGACAATTCTCTCCCTTACACCACATTTTGCATGCATGCTCTGTCGCGGAGAATCAGTTTCCAAATTGTATTCGTACAATTTAAGCCATGACCTGTTTGAATCCGTACAGACTTACAGACGTGAATATTAAATAGAAAATTATATCCCCGAGAAATGTTAAATATCAGGAATGCATTTATTAAAGTGCATTTTTAGTATGCTGTATTGAAAATTGTTTAAATCATTGTTATTTATCTCAGTGACTTGTATTTTTCAATGAAATGATTACATCCATTCTTAATTTGCTTGTACATAACATTTAAATCTGCTAGAGCGACCATCTAGATTTAAATATTATCTGTGTATAAATAATATCTGTGTATAAAGGCCAAGTAGTTACCTGTAAAAAAAAGACTGCCTGTGTATAATTGCAACGTTTTTACCCCTATATATAAAGTATATTTATGTATGAAGTATATGTGTATAACTTCCAAGTATTTTCCTGTATATAAAGATTCTCTGTATATAAAGGCCAAATAAGTACTTGTATATAAGACTTCCTTGTGAATAAAGGCCAGTATTTACATGAATATAAGGAATATCTGTGAATAAAGGTCAGTAGTTACATGTATTTAAGAGATATTTGTGTATAAAATATATATGTCTATAAAGGCTATCTATATTTAAAGGCCAAGTACTTACCTATCCTATATATATATATATATATATATTTTTTTTTATAGAAACGCATTCTTACACAGGTATTCAGATGATCTTTACTGGCCATTGTAATACATAATAATAATGATGTGAATAAAGGTCAGTATTTACATGTATATAAGAGATATATCTGTATAAAATCTATATGTCTATAAAGGCTATATATATATTTAAAGGCCAAGTAGTTACCTATATATATTAGAAACGCATTGTTACACAGGTATTCAGATGTTCTTTAGTGGCCATTGTAATACATAGGTTGATTGTATATAACTTAAGGTTAAGATTATTTATAGTATTTAAGGTTTTTAATATCTCTATACTCCAGATGATTCTTTAGTTTTTTTTTCATTGATGTCCATCTTTTTGTTTATTGTGCTTTTGGGCATCAGCTGGTCTAAATAACATAAATGCCTATTTTGTTCAGTACGCAAGGCATTATGTACCAAGTCATCCCATACTTGTCTTGCCAGATCCTCCTTCTCCCTCACTCGTGCTGTCTGTCTTTGCCTGTCTGTCTGCTTCTCTATCTCTCTCAGGGAACTACCAGTAAATAAACTTGTAAGGTTTACTGTAACAGAATAATCAAAACACTTTCGTCTTTTGATAATTATTATATCTTTTCTATGATAGCGCTGTATATGTGTCTTCAACGTTCCAAAATTTTTTTTGTTTAATCTAGAATGAATTCTTAACCAACAACATTTCAATCTCACTAAAAAATATATCAACTGTTTTTCAATATATCCTTACTCTTGTAATTATATAGATCTTTATTATGTGTTAATTTGTTATGATCATAAATTGTAAGTCGCATTTTAATAAATAATATTAAATAACTAATTTTGTTCATGATTGTACATTGTACTTTACGATCAAAGTCAGTTTTTGTGGTATTTGACGAATGTCATGGTATTTGAGCTCGGGTTTGGTTAGCTTTTATAGGGCGTGACTTTGGTGGCAAGTGTTGGTGTATTCGGTAACGGAATATCTGACTCTCATCCGGGTTCTTTTATTCTTTCTAAGAGTTTTATTTACGTTGTCTTCCCGAAAATTCATTATTAGTATCTTAAACATCGGTTTCAGTAGAATCAGCTTTAGCAGTGTTAAGCTGAGAGGAATTATTTCAATTATTTATAGGTATTTCGGCTTATATCATTGTGATACGTCAAGACTATTAGCAATTTTCGAGAAGACAACGTAAATAATACTCTTAGACAGAATAAAAGAACCCGGATGAGAGTCAGATATTCCGTCACCGAATACACACTTTTAGCACCTGATAACAATGTTTATCATCTACGCTCGGAGCAACTAAGTATAGTTTGTCCCACTTCATCCATTTCATAATCAAGTTAAGTAACAGTTGTGTTTTATCACTCCCTGAAGGACCAATGATAATCATTCGTATTGAATTTGGTAACATCGGATGATGTTTGACGGGTATTCGTCGTCTTAACGCGGAAAAATTATGAATTTCCATTAGATATAACGTAAATATATTATGGATTTATATTGTGTTAAATGTAGGACGCGTACAGCGACACTTGATCTAACACCTACCACGACAAAAACTAACAGATGCGATTAATGTTAAGTGTGTGCACAGTGCGGTATAAAATATTTCAGATTTGTTTTTCTTAAAAACCGGTGTTGATATCGCCTCCAAGTTAGGTAAATTAGAAAGAACACCGTGGGAAAAATACCCAGGAGAAAAACATCTTCCTGGATATAGTTATTGTGGTTCGGGAACACGATTAGATATCAGACTAGATGACCAATATAACCCTCGTCCGGGTGTATATTTGATAAACTCTATTGATGAAGCCTGTCGTATTAATGATATCGCATATCGAAGTGATGATCTCGAACAACGTCATCTCGCAGATATAAGATTGATTCACGCGTTAAATTCAATTCCAAACAAAACTTTCAAAGAAAAAATAGCATCTTGGATATAAAAACCTCCATGAAAGGTAAATTAATTTTAGGTTCTAGTATTTGATATGGAAACAATTTATTATTCTCCAACCGGATACTACATGGGTAAATCAGCCATCGATAAACTCTCCAACGCTGCTAAAGTAAAACATGAAATATCAGCTGATTGGTTAGCCAAACAAGCTATATGGCAAATTTGTCAACCACGTCCAGCAAAGATTCAATATGCGTCGTTCGATGCTTATACTCCAAATGAAGTTCATCAGGCCGATATATTATTTCTGCCACATGACACAATTAAAAAACGTGTTTACAAAGATGCATTAACCGTCGTTGATGTAGCAAATAGATACAAAAAAGCTGAGCCGCTATCCACAAAATCGTCATCTGAAGTTGTATCCGCGTTCAAAAAGATTTATCGTCGAGGTCCCGGTAAAGAATTTCAAGGTGAAGTATCATGAACGATGAAGCAGCATAATACTACGATACGACGAGGACACACTGAAATCCATCGTGATCAAGCAATTGTTGAACGATTTAATAGAACGCTTGCGGATAAATTGTTTTATTATCAGTACGCGAAGGAATTCATCAATGATAAACGATCTCGTGAATGGGTTAAACGATTACTAAGAGGTGGTTGTGGCGATCAACAACGAGGTCACCAGAAACATAAATATGAAACCTGCCATCGAGATAACAAAAAAATATATAAAAACATCAATCAAAGATTTTCAATCAGAGATATTACCTAGCAATGTCACAGTGAGATATTTATATGAACCCGGCGAATTTGAAGATGGTACTATAAGGTCAACTGATCCGATATGTAGTATCACCACATATAAAATTTTTTCCATGGTAAGATCTAAAAATAGACCAGTGCTATATAAAGTAGATCCAACTGCACCACAACGGAGTTTTACCCGGGAACAATTACAGGTAATTCCAGATGATACTCAATTGCCACCAACTAGTCTTAATTAATACAATGATTTCGATTACATTCCAGACATGTCAATGTTACATTATCTCGGGTATGACCACGACTATTATCTTTTCTATCTCCGGTAAACTGTTGGGGAGATTTTACTGACCATGTCAAGATACAATTACAACTCGTACAGTGATTATTTTATTGCTGTTTTAGCGTTAATATAAAATTGAGATCAAGATCATATTCTCTGTTATTGCTTTTATCTTGTTTTTTTATATCCAGCTAGTTTTTTTCTTATCGTGGTATCATCGGTTACGTCAGTGATATTTTTTTCGTCGTTGAAATCAACATAAACTCGTTGAAGTTGATTTATTATTCGTACTCGTGACACCGCAAGATAAATTAAATTTGACCACTCGATGAAGTCATCGATGATCCACATAATAGTATCAGTTATAGTTAATCCATGTGATGAATGTATCGTCATCGCGTATCCTAGCACCCATGGAGAATTATCTGCGTTTACTGTATTTCTGACCACGGAGATATCAACCAACACAATATCATTTAACACTAGTTCTTGACGCTCAGATTTCCCTGGAATATGAACAAGGATGTTTTGTCTTCGTGTATCCTTGGGTCGGTAACATAACGGAACCGGTTCCATCGGGAATTTTTTTTCGTGGAGATAAAACAATTTCATCTGGAGAAGATTTCATATTTTTTTCCTTCTCGCTACAATTAAATCTGATGGTTTCCATGTGTCCCAGAAATCATCAATGGATGTCGCAGGAATCATCTTACGTGCTTTTTCGCATTGTACGCTATTTGATTGTAACCTTATCGCGGATTTTAATGATTTTAATTCTTCATCGAGTGATCGATGATCTGTGTTGATTTCTTCGTAATAGTTTACAATGTATTTCAACCAGCAATGAGGAAATAATCCGGTAAATGGTGGTGGTTGACCGTGATCGCCGCACATTATCACCGCGGTGTTTTTCTTTAGCAACCAACCAAAATGTTTTAAACCACTTCAACGATAGTGTATCGATTTCATTCCATATAATTATCTCAGGAATATGTTTTGTTCCCATACGATCGAGATTCCACTCGGTTCCACTCCATCGAAAGAAACTATAATATGTACTCACGTTAACTCCTCGTGATGTCATCTCTGGCAATACGATGAGTTGGAGTCAACATGATCATGTTAGTGGTTTTCTTAAACAGATCGATTACTCGTGTTGCCTTTCTACAACCTCCTTAACCATTCAAGTAAATGGTTTTATATCGCGTTATTGGATCATACACAGAAGGATACGGTGATATATCATCGTTGATATCACCGCGGTAATTATCTTCGATGGGAACATCGGCAGATTCGCAGTACTCGTGTAGTGTTTCCTGTTTTACTCTCCATGATTCCCAATCACCTTCCAACGTAGTATACTCCTCAACGGATTTCCGGTATTTTTTGTCAAAATAAAATGAGTCCGTCGCAACTCTTACCGCGATATCAGCGAATCTATTGATCATCGATAATAGATTTATCGAGACATAACCGAGCAGATGATCTTAAATGAGCATACTGCGTGATTCCACCTCAAAGTATTCAACGATGGTTCCGAGATTTTTTTGTTGGATAAATATGTGGTACTTCTCGACGTAAATATATCTTTGTTGGTTGTATCCGCGATGATAAAATCCAATTCGGTGTCATCGAAAAACAGTCTAGTACATTTCCGTTTATGATCACATGATCCACCCTGGGTAAATTTTGCAAATATTTTTCTTCCTAGATCTTAAGCTTGTCGTTCTAGATATATATTCATGTCCCATTCATCGTGTTTATCTGGTGAAGGTAACCACACATCGGTTTGTTTCCGGTATGAGATTATCGCCGTAGATATAGTCAACGAAATCAACATCTGTTTGTCTAAAAAAATCTCAATAATGGTATCGAAGCCCATTTTTTCGTTGAGAAATGTTTTCCAAACCATATATAAGTTACCGGATGGAGATTATCTGCGAGTTTAAACGACGTTATCTCGGCAAGCCTTGTTAAATAAAAAATCGCTACCCTTGTCATTTCGTGTGTTGGGTGGCCAAATCGTTTAAAGTATTCATGTCATTCTCCGTATCCGAGAAAGCTTCCTGGGTAACATGCTGCCATGTCAAAAGATATCATATCATTGATGTTATATTTTGTATTTCATAGACCACCATGACCAAATACTACACAACTATCCTGAACATCTTTGAGAAAATCATATCTAGTTGGTTTCCATGAATTTTTTTCTCTGGCGAAATCGGCTGCAACTGATACCACCGTAAAAATTTTCGGGTAATTTTATCGATGTGTTCTGTGCACTTCGCGGCAAAATTATTCATTTCCGTTTGAGGAGTTTCTGTTTGATATAAATCTCCATTTGTCTTGACGAATTGATCGTATCCTCCTTCTTGTTCATCACTCTTAAATAACCACACAGAAACAGGATTGGTTTTACTCATTTCGTAGATAGCATCGAATATATCTCCATGATAATATTTTATTGTTATTGATACTGAAAATACTTTTACGGAATTACTCCATGCATGAGAATTATGATCGATAATTTCGATACGGATTCCACCTTTTTATAAAGACCAGAATCATATAAAATATCTCCTGTGATCTTTTTACAATTATTGGAATTTTTATTTTCTTCTCCAACGTTGCAATATAGCTTAGTGATGCTCATGTTTCCTTAACAGATTCACCCCACTCAGATATTTTAGATTTTCTTAACTCGGTTAATCCGTTACCTCGTTTGGTGTTTTTAAAATGTTCTATTACTCGTTCAGCAGCACAACTTAACACTGTTGAAACCTTCATCCGGGATAATTTATCTATATCTGGGGTATTTATTGAAAAGATTCCATATATTGCTGCGTTAAATGGATACTATTCATTGTAATATTGGTTATCAATTCAGACCCATGTACTTAATTTGGTTTAATCGCTTAAAATTAAAGGTTGTTTCATCGAATCATATACGCGTTTACGATGATCAAATATTTTCCATGTTTGTTGATCTCCTCGTTGAAATTTTGTGTACTTGACCAACATGAAGTATTTGTTATTATTGCTAAACTCTATCATCGATAATATTTCTTTTAGCTCGTTTCATCGTCATAGTTTTATCGTCATACGATGACGTTCGATACGTTGAAAGGGTATAATCGGCACCATCTCTGAGAAATTCATATTTTGCTGCTTTGATACTATTTATGATTCTTGATTTATAACGTCGTGGTTTTATTTTATCATCAAGGTCAAATCTTTTTCTTCGTCATGGGTATGTTTCGATGACATCGATGTCATGTACGTTATACATATATATATTAAGCAAATATATGTTCAGTTAGATGTTACGATGTTATATATATAATATAGCAATGGTGCAAAATAAATGTAATTGGTTATGGAAAGGTAATAATGGTTTATGTGAGCGAATATGTGTTGGAGAATATTGTGCATTTCATAATCAGCAGATCAGGAATGGTTCTTCTGGTCTCGTGAAATGTATCAAATGTGGATTTGGAGTTCGAGGAAAATCTAAATTATGTTTTGGTTGTGGTGGTAAGAATTTCCGTGAACTAGCTAGACACTATGGACGAAAATATAACATCGTTATCTATGAAATGGGTTATATTACCGGAGATTATCAGAAAAATCATTTAAACGAGTAATTTTACTTAAAAAATACATGGATCAAATTGAATTCACTTCTCATCCGATTTATACCGATTACGAAGCATCCAGACGTGGAATTGTTAGACATCGACGATTAAAGAAAAGATTGGTTCGATTGAAAGAAAAGGTTATATATTGATTAATGTTTATAATCTTGGACAAATGAAAACATCTAGCTCATAGACTTTTTGGGAAGTGCTTCAATGGGATAATCGCAAATGGTTTTGTTATTGATCATATTAACATAAATACACTAGATAATCGTATAGAAAATCTTCGTGTGGTGACCTCAAAGCGAAAATAATCTAAATTCTGCACCGAGAATTAAATCACAACAACGTCGACCTGTAATAGCATATATGGATAATACAACATTATATTTTCCATCGACGTATTTCGCCGGGAGATATTATGATATTCATACACAATCTATAAAATATGTAGCTGATGATATAAAACTAGCAGCATATTCAAAAAGATTTCATTGTTGGGTTTCATTTTTCTACGACAATCAATCTAAAAAATCTTTGATTTTCATCAACCGATTTAAAAAAAAATACCAACAAATTGTTTGAGACACACTATCAATTAAACAAATAATTTCCTATAGGTATGTGAACGACGAAAATATTAACATGTTGTTACTTGACATTGATCTCGTCGGTGACAGTAAAACGTTTACTAGTGATTTTATCACCGATGAATATACAGGTGTTAAATCAATGCGAGGGAAGGGAATTCTATCACATAAAAACGAGTGTAGAATCATAAAATTAATGATAGAAGCAAGAAATAGTATCGTTTATACAAATCATGACAAACTAAAATTGTTAGTACCCGCTTCCAAACTAATCAAAAAGATTGACAATGAAGAAAGGTTGTCATTGATGAATTTGGAAAGATGTTGCTGGTTGATAAATCATGTGGATTTTTAGGACCAAGTAGCGCTAACCTCATTTTTTCTTCTGTGGAGATTTTATCTCGAAAGTCAAAGATTTTCCATTCGTAGAATTTTCAATCTCTGATTTTCCCGGGAACATCTCTGCGATTTCATCATCATCGGAGATAAAAAAAATGTTTTGCTGCTCGATTAAATCTTTTAGTTGTTCTGTTTTTTGTTATCGTTTATAGTTTTTTCGTGTTGTTGTATTGTTGCAATTTGTTGTTGTATTATGTTTCTGTTCTGTTATCGTGGCTGTACGCTGTATATTTTGTTGTTGTTGTTTAATAATTTCTTCTAACGTTTTTTTCATTTTGCTCAAGTTTGTTGTAAAAATCTAGCATTGGTGTTATTTTTTGTTGTTGTTTAATACTTTTTTCATTGGTTTGTTTAATCGTTGTAATGTTTTTACCATATGTGGTTATTAAATCGATGAAATGGTTTTTTTGGTTGTTTTATGTCATCATTTTTTTTTCAATCTCACCAGTTAAGTGTTTACCAGCTTCTGTACCAGCTAATACTCCTGGGAACTTTTTATCGCTTGACGCGGATGTCCATATTTTATACAACCGAGTTAATCCAATGCTGAACATCCGAGCAACATTTATTGGTTTTTCTTTTCCTAAAATACTAATTATCGTTGTTATATCTTCCGTGGGTAAATATTGTGATTTGTTTGGCATATATATATATATATATATATATATATATATATATATATATATATATATATATATATATGTATAAATAACAATGATTAATAATTATAACGGTAATCATGACATGAATAATCATGATCGATAATTATATTGGTAAATATGATTGATAAATTATTTCTTTTTGAAAATGGATTTTTACGTGTTATTTTGATCATATGAACGTTGCTATGATTATTTAATATTGTTACTACCGGTCATTGTTACCTGTCATTGTTACCCATGTCATGATTACCCATCATTGTTACCTACATGATTATCGCGGGGCAAAAACAAATACAATATACATGGTTGCTCCATTGAAAATTTCCGTCGGGGGGGGGGGGATTTTAAACCATAGCTCATGGATTTGTAGAAAGTAATAATCGATTATGAAGCGATTTGTTTCAACTAGGATACATTCCATCCTGGAAATTTAAATTCAGGTAACGTTCTATTTGTCAATGAAAATATTTTAAAATTTTTCTTTTAGGACTGTTAGCATCAATCATTAACTTAACTAATCGATCATTGAGATAATCCATATCGGACATAATTTGGTTTAACTCTTCAACGTGCTTAATAAATTTATCGCGTGGAGTTGTTAAATCAACAACGAGAGATCGTTGAAAAGATTCTCTTAGTTGTTGTAATTTTGTTTGAAATAATTGTTTCATATTATTAAAAATATCACTTAAACCATTTGATGTACTAATAACCTCTCCTTGATCACCTGGAAGATCAAAACGCCATATCATATTACCATATGTGTTATATTCATAGCTTCCAAGTACATTATAAACATCATACTGGTATGGTAATATTTCATTGGTTTTAATAAACGAAAATTATTATAATATCCATAATCGAATTCAATTTCCGAGACGGGTTTATCAGTTGTGAAAAATTCGGATCTTTTGGGCTCGGGTAAACGTGAATGAACAGCAGGTAACGTTTATAATCATGAGTCGTGAATCTGTGGGAAATATTCATCGATGGCATAGTTGAGTTTTTCTTTCAGCGCTGCTACATCGGTGTATCCAGGAATTTTAAATTGAGATATATTATCTTCTGTTAACGAAAACTCTTTTCAAATTCGTTGTCGTTGTTCTCCTGTGCTATTGATCACCGTTTGCAATATTCGTTTATTAAGATAATCTGCATAGGATATAATCTTATTTAATATTTCTACGCATTTGATGATTTCATCATATAAACCTTTTCTCCCGGCAAGATAATTTCCAAAAAACAGACCTAAAATATTTATATATCTTCCAAATTTTTCAGAAAACTCTTCAAATCACGTTTAAAAATCGACAATTTTATATGAACGAATACGATAATCTTGTTCATTTATTTTCCCCTTAAAAAAATTAAAAATAAGATGATTTCTTCCACCTCTGTTATAAATTTCAACTTCTTCCTTATCTGTTTCTTTTATTTCATTTATATGATTCTTAATCAGATTAAGAGAGCTTATATTTTCACCTTCATCCCCAGAATATGATCTGTGGTAAAATCAAATCTTCATGCCAACCCCTAAGATGGTTTTGATTGAGCTTATATATATATATATATATATATATATATATATATATATATATATATATATATATATATATATATATATATATATATATATATATATATATATATATATAAAATCGGGGGAATGTATCTCGATGTTTGTTGATAGCAAAGGTTCATGTCCAAGTATCTCAATGGGGGAAACTTCCTTATCATCTTTTTTATCTTATTTTTTATCGTGATCAATTCTAATCAATTTTTAATCTCGGTGTTGATATCTTCGATGTCATAAGCACCCTTTGGAAGATATATTGTTTACCGACAGTGAGTACCATCGGGATTATTCTTGTACGCGAATACAAAACCGTTTTTGGGTGGTTTACCCCCGAATGGTGCTGATCTGACATTGGGCCAGCTGTAGTATAATCGAAGTTGAGTCAACGCGATCTCTTCTTTTACTGGAATCGGAGTTGGAAATTCAATGCTGAACTCTGGGTTTCTCGATAACATTGATATCAATGTAGTTTTTACCGCGAATGTATTTTCCGCTATTCGTTGAAGTAGTTCTTGCAATATTGCCATTATATTCGTGTTGTTTTTCTAATTTTGACATCGTGGAATCATAAACGCGGACCATCGCGGAGATCTATTCATCAGATATTAATGTGTCACGACGATATCATCGAGGACAATTGTGAATACGCGTTTGATACCGTATGAAATTTAACAACGTAGTCTTGTAGTTTATGTTGGCTACACGGTGATATTTTTTTTGTTATTACTCCCGCGATGGTTGTCGCCGCTGATATACAAATTGTAACAGCTATCGGGGTGACCATTGTCACCGAGGAAAGTATTATACCAGCTCCGGTAATTACACCTGAAACAGAATGCACGATAACGTCAACGGTAGTAATTTTTCGTCGATATCATTTTTTATTTATTTGGTATTCTTCGGTTAATGTTTTGATTTTTTGTTGTAGTTTGCGGACTTGATTATAGCGATACTGCTGTGATGTTTTGCATCGATGACGTTGTCATTGACGATACCAGTGTTATTGTTGTTGTCACTGTTTTATTTACAATAACAGATTTCAATTAAGTTGTATACTCAAATCTACTACAAATTCTACGTACCACCATATCTGCACCCGAACTAAATTTTTATTATCGGTTATTATAGTGATATTTGCAGTTGAATCTTTTTCGATGAATACTGATATCATATTGTTGTATGCAGAGAGGAGGATATTTTCTGAAAGACTAGGACCTATACTGGTGGATTTCGTCGATAAAATAGTAAAATGATACTAAGAAACTAGTGTTATTCGATAAATACCTTTGACGGTCGCGGTGATATCTAAATTTTTATTATCCTCCGTCCAATCAAATGATCCATATTGTATCGTGTATGCCATATTTATAATATTTTCAAGCGTGATTATAATCCTCTGGAAATAATCTTTGATGGCCTCGTGAGTCTTCTTGATCTCTTCGATGGGTGTTTTAATATCTGGGAGTTTTATATCAATGTTATCTATTGAGATTCCAAAGAATTTATTAATGATGTTTCTACGAAAAACTACAAATTGTTTTATATGATCTTCTTGCGGATTGGAGTGTTGCTAATTCATTGATACCGGTTTTTATTTATGTGACCTTTGGTTTGGTTACAGATGGATCCCCAAAGAAATTATCAACGGAAAGTTGAACATCGTTAATACTTATTTGGAACCCTGCAAGTTTTTTATATGATCGTTATAGTCGGATCTCAACGTTGTTAAATTGTCAATAGTGGTTTTTATCTCTGTTAGTTTTGGCGTGGTTACAGGTGGTAACCCAAAGAAATTAGCAATGGGAAGTTGAACATCTGTAATAGATTTTTGTACCCCTGCAAATTGATTTACTTGGGCTTGTAATTTGTCACTGAGCGTTTTTAATGATTCCGCCGATGATATATAATTATCATCTACTGCTGTTAATCTATCTATTACTTCTCCTTCGGGTTTTTCTATACGCGGTAATGATCTTTCCCAAATATCTACCATATTATGTTATATGATCTCTCTTTATTAAGTTATTTTACTGGTGTACTCGTGTACGGTTTTATGAGGTAGTTTAGAAGATGTTGAGATCGCCGTTAACACGTTAAGGACTTCTCGACCACATATCGGAGGATCAGTTAATGTTTGCGTGGGTAACAGTGAATACCAAATAGGAATTTTTAACGGAGATACATATTTGAGAAATTCTTTCGGTGGGTCTAACCCATACGAGTCAAAAAAAATAATTGATTTAGGATGTATCGCGTACCCGACCCAATGAGTTCCAGGTCCGGTGTTATCATCGAGATTAATTATACCAGTTTCTGACGTTCAAGGTTGTTTTGGTAATTGATCTTTCATGGATACACCTCTGAAATGTTTCATTGGGGAGTTTTTTTTTTTACCGCGTTGATTAAATCAAAATTTGACATTGGTGTTATTGTCTGGTTCAATAGTGTCTTGTGAATCTGCTCCCTGGTAGTCTGAAACCTTTCCCCTTTTTTGTATCCTTTTCCGGTAATCTTATCTAGAATTTTATGTGCACCCCAATCAGCAAGACCAGAAAGCGCACCGGTTCCAAGTGCATACATACATACATACATACATACATACATACATACATACATACATACATACATACATACATACATACATACATACATATATACATACATACATACATATATACATACAGAACGAGACAGGAGATGAGAACTTGTATAAAAAAGCACGCCAGAAACAAAGGAATAGAAATAATTGACTCTCAGATCTTAAAGCACTGGCGTGTAAGAGGAGGAAAGGACACTTTTACTGCTTTAGTCACGGTAGATGACTTAGACTTTGAGAAGGTTTTAGAGAAAGGTTTTTGGCCAGATTTTGTATGGGCAAGAGAATGGTATGAGAATTACGGTGATAAGGACGCCAAGAGGTTCAGGTGGAACTATATAAAGGGGTAGTAAGTCGCATATATATGCATAAATTATGGTCAACTATTTTATAGTCATTGTACTACTTGTGTTGAAAATCTATTTTTTAAGTCAACAAATGTCTAGTCATATATTTCGTCTGATGACATGGAACGTAAAAGGAGCCATGTATGGTGCACCATATTTGTACTCTTTGCTAAATGAGGTAGATATTGCAGTGCTTACTGAGCACTGGCTTCTTCCGGAGCAACTCAACTTTCTAGACAATTTACATCCACAGTTTAAATCTTTCTCACGCTCTGACAATAGGTTAAAAGTGAATTTTGAAGAAAGGATAAGACATACAGGGTTTGGGGGAATAGCAATCATATATAGGAAGTCACTCTGCGTTAATCCTTTGTTGAGCGTCGGCAGTGATAGAGTCTTAGGGATAGAAGTGATATGTAATGATAAATTGAAATATTTTGTATTCGGAGCACTTTTGCCATCAACTAATTTTCCTATTGCAAGTTACTATGAAACAATGGAAGAATTAAAGGACCAGTTTGATATGTTCTGTAAAGAAGGCATTCCCATACTCGCGGGTGATTTCAATGGCCAGTTAAGTTCACTGCTTAGCTTCAAAACGAACTGTCTAACAACAAACGCTAGAGGTGCTATTCTAGAAAAGTTTCTGACCGATAGGCACTTAATATCCGTTAATAGTCAATCTATTTGTGAAGGACCTGACTTTACATTTTTCTCAATCGATGGTAAATCCAAATCGTTGATAGACCATATACTATTGCAAAAAGACAAATTCGATTTAGTGGTTAAGGCCGAAATAATTGATGACCATCCTTTGAACATTTCAGATCATCATCCTGTAAAAATAGAGTTGGTCATTCCTCTTGCATATAATATAATCATGGCTGACAAGCATATAATTCCCTCCATAAATTGGAAGAAAGCATCGGCAGAACAAATAAATAAGTATAAGGAAGCAACACGCAATGAATTTTTAGCGCAACTGCATAAGGCAGAACTAGTGACAAATGTCGATATTGATAGTATTATTCAAGACACGGTAAAGATTTTACATGACGCAGCTTCTAGGTTTCTGCCCATAAAAAGGTTTTGCCCATACGCTAACCCCTATTAGAAATTACTAAACATAAAAAAGTTTCATACAGAAATGAGGCTGAAACGTAGGGTATGGATCTCTGATGGTAGGCCAAGAGGATGGGAATTTCAGTCGTACGCGAACTATAAGAAAGCGAAGAAATGTTTTGGAAAAGAGTTACTGAGAGCAAAAGAAATGTATGACAGAGAACAGTTCAGTGAGCTTGAAAAGGCTGCAGAGCTCGATATTTCTACTTTCTATAAGTTTATACGGAATAAAAGACATAAACGTGGTTACATATACGAAATTGAATCTAACGGAAAAATTGTACGTGCCCACGACTCTATAAGAGACTTATGGGCAAATCATTTTTCCATTTTATCACTACCTGACAATTCCTATTTGTACGATAAGAATCATTACCAGATGGTCTTAGCAGAAGTTAAAAAACAGAGCATAGAAACCCATTCCCACTTTGATGAAGTTCTTGACAAAATTCCCACTAGAGAAGAAATCAGTAGTGCAATTAGTTCTCTCAGTAAAAATAAGGCATGTGGTCACGACGGTATTGTTGCCGAGCATTTACTGTTTGCGGACACTCAAAGCAGTGTACAGTTACTTGAAACTGTCTTCAAAAAAGTGTACGAGGCCGAGGAGTACCCATGCCATTTTAAACAAGGTTTAGTAATACCAATATTTAAAGGAGGGGGAAAAAGCAAATTAGATATGAATAACTACCGTGATATAACTATAGTTCCAGTGCTTCAGAAAATCCTAGAGCAAATTATATATAATAGACTACTTATATTTTCTAAGCACATTAATTTTCCAAATCCAATGCAACAAGGTTTTAGGAATAATTGTGGCAGTATCACTGCAGCGTTTTGTATCAAAGAATCTATATGCTACTATATGGATAAAGATACTCCTGTCTATGCAACATTTCTTGATAATGCTAAGGCATTCAATACAGTCTGGCACAATGGGTTATTTTACAAGCTGTACAAACTTGGCATTAAAGGGAAGACGTGGCGCATCATGAAAGACTCGTTTAAGGGAGTAACTAGTTCTGTTTTATTTGCGGGCAAATTGTCTAAATATTTCAATATTAAGCAGGGTGTAGGGCAGGGTCGTATCTTGTCCGCTTGGTTCTTTCTCGTTATGATAGACGATTTGATCACTGATTTAGATCACACTTTGCGAGGCCTAAATCTTGTCGATCTCCACCTGCCGTGTGTCTTATTAGCGGATGACACAACTGTAATGGCTAATTCGCATCATTCGATGCAGCATCTGCTCGATACAATCTCTAATTATGCGAAAAGGTGGAGATTGAAATATAACGCAGATAAAAGTTGTATCATCCTCTTTACAAACAAAAGAAGAAATGATATCCCTGCTTTTCTATTCGACAAATCGCCAATTCCAGTAGTCAAAAGTAAGAAATATGCCGGCATACCGCTAACGTACAACTTTAAACCTAACGATGCGATAAAAGAAGCATGCGATAAAGGTAAACACTTATTAAACTCTTTTTATTTTATTGGTATCAGAGACGGAGGAATGAACCCTTTAACAAGTATGAAAATCTGGAAAAGAATCATTCTACCTTCAGTCCTATATGGATGTGAATTATGGTCGAATATGACAAACACCAATATAGAAGAACTTGAGCTATGTCAGAGATATGCAGCGAGACGTATGCAAGCTTTCGATAAATATTCGCCCATAGAGGCAACGCGTAGTACCTTAGGACTCTGGTCAATGGGAGCATACATTGATAAGATGAAATTGTACTTTTTCAACCGGCTGTGTAGGGGCGATTGGACTCTTATCTGGAAAAAGATTTTCATTTTGCGTTTATGTCAGTACTTGACCAACCCAATTAGACAGACGGGGTTTATAGCAGATATTGACAAAATATTCAAGAAATATGGTATGGGAAGTGTTCTCTTAGACTATGCAGTAAGAGTACAAACCGAAGGTAAACTTGTTTGGAATCGGAATATTATTGATAATATTCAAAACATCGAAAAATCTACCTGGAATACAGATATTGAACTAAGGAGCGATTTAATTCACTTCAGAAACATTCATTTGGACTTAAAACCAAGCAGTATATGGTTTCTTGGACGTAAATTTCCATCTATGTTATGGCCTCTCTCTGAAATAGTGAAATTATATATCATGCCTGTTGGAAAAGTTATGATATGTAAACTCTGTGGAAAAGAGACTGACGACAGAGCGAAACATCTTATCTTAGGTTGTGAAAAGCTCCTTGAAGAACGAAACGTCTTCTTTGAGAGGGTGATTGACACTTTAGAGGTGAGAGACGGGGTTAATTTATTTAATCAAGAAGACGATATACTATTGGAGACACTTCTTGGAAGAAGAGTAGATTGCTTGTTGTCTATCGACGATGATGTGTGGGATAAACTCATGTTGGTAACGGCAAAAAGCATAACCTCATTTTACAATAAAATGCATGCCCTACTCTCAACCAACATGTCATAATATAACAGCAATAATAAGTAGTTAATCTAGATAAATAAATAAATTAATTTAAAACAAAACAAACATAAACAAATATTCTGCTGTTGTCAAATTCCGCAATTTTGATGTATTACAGATCACGGAGATATAATGCTCTCTGGCTCATATAATATACGAGTGTCACCTTTTGCTATCTTTATTCCTTTGAGAAGGATTTCATGCTGTTCATCATATATATGTATAAATGTGTGTATATGTGTGTATATATGTATGTGTAAATATGTGTTTGGGTGTGTAAATATATATGTATGTATATGTGTGTACATTTATATGTATGTGTGTGTGTGTATGTATGTATGCATAAACATATATGTCATGTAGAAAGAACTACAATGATAATTACACTGGTATACGTTTCCAATTTGTTTCATTTATATTCTTTTGTGTTGTATTTCATGATTTTGTATTATCCTGTATTTGATTAATCTGATGTAATCTCTATTGAAGAGGAAATAAAGTCAGTCAGTCAGTCAGTCAGTCATACATACATACATACATACATACATACATACATACATACATACATACATACATACATACATACATACATACATACATACATACATACATATATACATACATACATACATACATATATACATACATACATACATACATGCATGCATACATACATACATACATACATACATACATACATACATACATACATACATACATACATACATACATATATACATACATATATACATACATACATACATACATACATACATACATACATACATACATACATACATACATACATACATACATACATACATACATACATACATACATACATACATACATACATTTTGAAGAAAGGATAAGACATACAGGGTTTGGGGGAATAGCAATCCTATATAGGAAGTCACTCTGCGTTAATCCTTTGTTGAGCGTCGGCAGTGATAGAGTCTTAGGGATAGAAGTGATATGTAATGATAAATTGAAATATTTTGTATTCGGAGCACTTTTGCCATCAACTAATTTTCCTATTGCAAGTTACTATGAAACAATGGAAGAATTAAAGGACCAGTTTGATATGTTCTGTAAAGAAGGCATTCCCATACTCGCGGGTGATTTCAATGGCCAGTTAAGTTCACTGCTTAGCTTCAAAACGAACTGTCTAACAACAAACGCTAGAGGTGCTATTCTAGAAAAGTTTCTGACCGATAGGCACTTAATATCCGTTAATAGTCAATCTATTTGTGAAGGACCTGACTTTACATTTTTCTCAATCGATGGTAAATCCAAATCGTTGATAGACCATATACTATTGCAAAAAGACAAATTTGATTTAGTGGTTAAGGCCGAAATAATTGATGACCATCCTTTGAACATTTCAGATCATCATCCTGTAAAAATAGAGTTGGTCATTCCTCTTGCATATAATATAATCATGGCTGACAAGCATATAATTCCCTCCATAAATTGAAAGAAAGCATCGGCAGAACAAATAAATAGGTATAAGGAAGCAACACGCAATGAATTTTTAGCGCAACTGCATAAGGCAGAACTAGTGACAAATGTCGATATTGATGGTATTATTCAAGACACGGTAAAGATTTTACATGACGCAGCTTCTAGGTTTCTGCCCATAAAAAGGTTTTGCCCATACGCTAACCCCTATTAGAAATTACTAAACATAAAAAAGTTTCATACAGAAATGAGGCTGAAACGTAGGGTATGGATCTCTGATGGTAGGCCATGAGGATGGGAATTTCAGTCGTACGCGAACTATAAGAAAGCGAAGAAATGTTTTGGAAAAGAGTTACTGAGAGCAAAAGAAATGTATGACAGAGAACAGTTCAGTGAGCTTGAAAAGGCTGCAGAGCTCGATATTTCTACTTTCTATAAGTTTATACGGAATAAAAGACATAAACGTGGTTACATATACGAAATTGAATCTAACGGAAAAATTGTACGTGCCCACGACTCTATAAGAGACTTATGGGCAAATCATTTTTCCATTTTATCACTACCTGACAATTCCTATTTGTACGATAAGAATCATTACCAGATGGTCTTAGCAGAGGTTAAAAAACAGAGTATAGAAACCCATTCCCACTTTGATGAAGTTCTTGACAAAATTCCCACTAGAGAAGAAATCAGTAGTGCAATTAGTTCTCTCAGTAAAAATAAGGCATGTGGTCACGACGGTATTGTTGCCGAGCATTTACTGTTTGCGGACACTCAAAGCAGTGTACAGTTACTTGAAACTGTCTTCAAAAAAGTGTACGAGGCCGAGGAGTACCCATGCCATTTTAAACAAGGTTTAGTAATACCAATATTTAAAGGAGGGGGAAAAAGCAAATTAGATATGAATAACTACCGTGATATAACTATAGTTCCAGTGCTTCAGAAAATCCTAGAGCAAATTATATATAATAGACTACTTATATTTTCTAAGCACATTAATTTTCCAAATCCAATGCAACAAGGTTTTAGGAATAATTGTGGCAGTATCACTGCAGCGTTTTGTATCAAAGAATCTATATGCTACTATATGGATAAAGATACTCCTGTCTATGCAACATTTCTTGATAATGCTAAGGCATTCAATACAGTCTGGCACAATGGGTTATTTTACAAGCTGTACAAACTTGGCATTAAAGGGAAGACGTGGCGCATCATGAAAGACTCGTTTAAGGGAGTAACTAGTTCTGTTTTATTTGCGGGCAAATTGTCTAAATATTTCAATATTAAGCAGGGTGTAGGGCAGGGTCGTATCTTGTCCGCTTGGTTCTTTCTCGTTATGATAGACGATTTGATCACTGATTTAGATCACACTTTGCGAGGCCTAAATCTTGTCGATCTCCACCTGCCGTGTGTCTTATTAGCGGATGACACAACTGTAATGGCTAATTCGCATCATTCGATGCAGCATCTGCTCGATCCAATCTCTAATTATGCGAAAAGGTGGAGATTGAAATATAACGCAGATAAAAGTTGTATCATCCTCTTTACAAACAAAAGAAGAAATGATACCCCTTCTTTTCTATTCGACAAATCGCCAATTCCAGTAGTCAAAAGTAAGAAATATGCCGGCATACCGCTAACGTACAACTTTAAACCTAACGATGCGATAAAAGAAGCATGCGATAAAGGTAAACACTTATTAAACTCTTTTTATTTTATTGGTATCAGAGACGGAGGAATGGACCCTTTAACAAGTATGAAAATCTGGGAAAGAATCATTCTACCTTCAGTCCTATATGGATGTGAATTATGGTCGAATATGACAAACACCAATATAGAAGAACTTGAGCTATGTCAGAGATATGCAGCGCGACGTATGCAAGCTTTCGATAAATATTCGCCCATAGAGGCAACGCGTAGTACCTTAGGACTCTGGTCAATGGGAGCATACATTGATAAGATGAAATTGTACTTTTTCAACCGGCTGTGTAGGGGCGATTGGACTCTTATCTGGAAAAAGATTTTCATTTTGCTTTTATGTCAGTACTTGACCAACCCAATTAGACAGACGGGGTTTATAGCAGATATTGACAAAATATTCAAGAAATATGGTATGGGAAGTGTTCTCTTAGACTATGCAGTAAGAGTACAAACCGAAGGTAAACTTGTTTGGAATCGGAATATTATTGATAATATTCAAAACATCGAAGAATCTACCTGGAATACAGATATTGAACTAAGGAGCGATTTAATTCACTTCAGAAACATTCATTTGGACTTAAAACCAAGCAGTATATGGTTTCTTGGACGTAAATTTCCATCTATGTTATGGCCTCTCTCTGAAATAGTGAAATTATATATCATGCCTGTTGGAAAAGTTATGATATGTAAACTCTGTGGAAAAGAGACTGACGACAGAGCGAAACATCTTATCTTAGGTTGTGAAAAGCTCCTTGAAGAACGAAACGTCTTCTTTGAGAAGGTGATTGACACTTTAGAGGTGAGAGACGGGGTTAATTTATTTAATCAAGAAGACGATATACTATTGGAGACACTTCTTGGAAGCAGAGTAGATTGCTTGTTGTCTATCGACGATGATGTGTGGGATAAACTCATGTTGGTAACGGCAAAAAGCATAACCTCATTTTACTATAAAATGCATGCCCTACTCTCAACCAACATGTCATAATATAACAGCAATAATAAGTAGTTAATCTAGATAAATAAATTAATTAATTTAAAACAAAACAAACATAAACAAATATTCTGCTGTTGTCAAATTCCGCAATTTTGATGTATTACAGATCACGGAGATATGATGCTCTCTGGCTCATATAATATACGAGTGTCACCTGTTGCTATCTTTATTCCTTTGAGAAGGATTTCATGCTGTTCATCATATATATGTATAAATGTGTGTATATGTGTGTATATATGTATGTGTAAATATGTGTTTGGGTGTGTAAATATATATGTATGTATATGTGTGTACATTTATATGTATGTGTGTGTATGTTTATATATGTGTATGTATGCATAAGCACATATGTCATGTAGAAAGAACTACATTGATAATTACACTGGTATACGTTTCCAATTTGTTTCATTTATATTCTTTTGTGTTGTATTTCATGATTTTGTATTATCCTGAATTTGATTAATCTGATGTAATCTCTATTGAAGAGGAAATAAAGTCAGTCAGTCAGTCAGTCAGTCAGTCATACATACATACATACATACATACATACATACATACATACATACATACATACATATATACATACATATATAGATACATACATACATACATACATACATGCATGCATACATACATACATACATACATACATACATACATACATACATACATACATACATATATACATATATACATACATATATACATACATGCATGCATACATACATACTTACATACATACATACATGCATGCATGCATGCATGCATGCATGCATGCATGCATGCATGCATACATACATACATACATACATACATACATACATACATACATACATACATACATACATACATACATACATACATACATACATACATGTGTGTGTGTGTGTGTGTGTGTGCCTATTTTAAACGTTTTCTGTGCATCCACTATTTACCTGCAAATGGATACGATATGGACAGAGTGGTGTGTAGATGAACATCAGCAATACAATAAGCTTTATTTTGTTTGTTGTAGTTTGTTGTAGGGTTTAACGCCATTTTTAAGCACACGATAGGCTATACATGGCTGCCAGTATTATTGGTGATGGGGAAGAACCCGGTTAAAAAAACCGGAAAGAACCACCTACCCACGAGAAGCTACTGGCAAGCTTTCTCACATAACTACATTAGCTGAATCTTAGACTCGAACCCACACAGACAGAGGTGAGATGGCAAATTGTCCAAATATTTCAATATTAAGCAGGGTGTAGGGCAGGGTCGTATCTTGTCCGCTTGGTTCTTTCTCGTTATGATAGACGATTTGATCACTGATTTAGATCACACTTTGCGAGGCCTAAATCTTGTCGATCTCCACCTGCCGTGTGTCTTATTAGCGGATGACACAACTGTAATGGCTAATTCGCATCATTCGATGCAGCATCTGCTCGATACAATCTCTAATTATGCGAAAAGGTGGAGATTGAAATATAACGCAGATAAAAGTTGCAGCATCCTCTTTACAAACAAAAGAAGAAATGATATCCCTGCTTTTCTATTCGACAAATCGCCAATTCCAGTAGTCAAAAGTAAGAAATATGCCGGCATAACTCTAACGTACAACTTTAAACCTAACGATGCGATAAAAGAAGCATGCGATAAAGGTAAACACTTATTAAACTCTTTTTATTTTATTGGTATCAGAGACGGAGGAATGAACCCTCTAATAAGTATGAAAATCTGGAAAAGAATCATTCTACCTTCAGTCCTATATGGATGTGAATTATGGTCGAATATGACAAACACCAATATAGAAGAACTTGAGCTATGTCAGAGATATGCAGCGCGACGTATGCAAGCTTTCGATAAATATTCGCCCATAGAGGCTACGCGTAGTACCTTAGGACTCTGGTCAATGGAAGCATATATTGATAAGATGAAATTGTGCTTTTCAACCGGCTGTGTAGGGGCGATTGGACTCTTATCTGGAAAAAGATTTTCATTTTGCGTTTATGTCAGTACTTGACCAACCCAATTAGACAGACGGGGTTTATAGCAGATATTGACAAAATATTCAAGAAATATGGTATGGGAAGTGTTCTCTTAGACTATGCAGTAAGAGTACAAACCGAAGGTAAACTTGTTTGGAATCGGAATATTATTGATAATATTCAAAACATCGAAGAATCTACCTGGAATACAGATATTGAACTAAGGAGCGATTTAATTCACTTCAGAAACATTCATTTGGACTTAAAACCAAGCAGTATATGGTTTCTTGGACGTAAATTTCCATCTATGTTATGGCCTCTCTCTGAAATAGTGAAACTATATATCATGCCTGTTGGAAAAGTTATGATATGTAAACTCTGTGGAAAAGAGACTGACGACAGAGCGAAACATCTTATCTTAGGTTGTGAAAAGCTCCTTGAAGAACGAAACGTCTTCTTTGAGTGGGTTATTGACACTTTAGAGGTGAGAAACGGGGTTAATTTATTTAATCAAGAAGACGATATACTATTGGAGACACTTCTTGGAAGCAGAGTAGATTGCTTGTCGTCTATCGACGATGATGTATGGGATAAACTCATGTTGGTAACGGCAAAAAGCATAACATCATTTTACAATAAAATGCATTCCCTACTCTCAACCAACATGTCATAACATAACAGCAATAATAAGTAGTTAATTTAGATAAATAAATAAATTAATTTTAAAAAATAAACAAACAAAAACAAATATTCTGCTGTTGTCAAATTCCGCAATTTTGATGTATTACAGATCACGGAGATATAATGCTCTCTGGCTCATATAATATACGAGTGTCCCTTTTGCTATCTTTATTCCTTTGAGAAGGATTTCATGCTGTTCCTCATATATATGTATAAATGTGTGTATATGTGTGTATATATGTATGTGTAAATATGTGTTTGGGTGTGTAAATATATATGTATGTGTATGTGTGTACATTTATATATATATATATATGTGTGTGTGTGTGTATGTATGTATGCATAAACATATATGTCATGTAGAAAGAACTACATTGATAATTACACTGGTATACGTTTCCAATTTGTTTCAATTATATTCTTTTGTGTTGTATTTCATGATTTTGTATTATCCTGAATTTGATTAATCTGATGTAATCTCTATTGAAGAGGAAATAAAGTCAGTCAGTCAGTCAGTCAGTCAGTCATACATACATACATACATA
>JARLTB010000219.1:1212500-1382500 GCA_030141615.1 Unio pictorum | reverse complement strand
TACCTTTATGTACATCATAACATCGAATGCTTTCTAATAGCACTGTAGTGACCTGGTAGGCTGCATATCCAAAATTATCAGATATTCGAGATAAGATGTGATGAACTCCTCACTAAATTTTAGGCCGGCTAAAATTGTTACCACTGAAAATGATTAAATAAAATGCAAATGGGAAGTTAATCCTTGTCATTCGGATAAAAATAGCAACGGTGCCGGTTGTGTCAACATTTGTCAATAAACGTCTTGCAAAGATTAAGCACAAAACAATTATTTTGAGACAAAACGTACCTTGTTAGGACAGCTGGCTCAACAATATTCTCTGATTTCAAAATTGTGTTTAATCTCTAATTATGTGTTAAACTCTATATAAGTGATTAGTCTCTATAAAGGTAATTGTGTAATACGTCTTTCTCGTGACTTTCATTGTTTTTAGAATGAAATATTATATTTTTCGTCACACTAAATGTAGGAAATTTTCATATCTAAAATACAATGCCTGAATGATGGTGGCTGGGTGTTTAAAGACTTTTAAAAAATCGTTTTTTTTCTCCTATGGACCACTGTATTGCGGTTGGTTTATTTTGGATGATGAATTCCAACTTACTAACGCTTCCCCAAGACAAACTTTGATTGAATGAATGTTAGATTCGTAGTAGAATCTTTCCTTTTAATGATACATGAGATCAGTGTTCCACTATCTAAAATTAAAATTATTAATCCAGAGCAGGGCGATTCGTTACGTTAGACCTTCCATTTCAGTAAATATCATATCTTGTTTATCTACTATTGACGGTAAATAATCTAAAAGGTTGATTGGCATGAAGTAATTTGCCATTATACTTTGCCTGGTTTACAAGAACTAATTACATTCGATGCGGATAAGAACTCATTATTTTCCGCTAAAAGCACCACAATAACGAATACAATTAAAGTCACTATGCTAAAAACAATCTACATACGCGTTTTTAGCTCCGTGTGTTGAACTATTTAAAGTGAAACTATTTAATGATATCTTAATGATATTATTTAAGCACATAAAAATCACGTGAATACTTAACATAGGGTACTAAATTATGACGATTTCCTAAGGGATAAAGACTCGAGTTTCATCTCGGCTTTAAGAGATCTCAAAGTATCCTGGTGTACAAACTGTCCTATATCGACATTGATCTACGACATCACGACATTAGTGTTTGCAAACTGTGTTATGAGGAAAAGTGAATTATATGGCCGAACAAAATTGCTATCCACTCTATTTTAAAAGTAATACCTTGGAAAAAGAAGGCTGTATTATGGAAAAGTAAGGTTTGGTTGTATAACGGTCTATTAAGCAGAGAAAACAATGCTGATGGAAAAGTAAGGTTTGGTTGTATTACGGTCTATTACGCAGAAAAAACAATGCTGATGGAAAAGTAAGGTTTGGTTGTATTACTTCCATTAAGCAGAGAAAACAAAGCTGATGAACCTCTTCGATGTTGGACAGATCGTTAAAGAAGGAGATGATCTAATTGCAATGTGCGCTATGATGAGTTCTTTGGTCTTACCATGAACAAGAACAATACTCTTCGATCACTCCCAACTGTACTTCGAACACATTGTTTGGTAAAATGACGCCGCGAAAATGGAATGTAAGTGTCTTTTCCAACGATACACTGACGATAATAACATGGTCTCTAATGTGTACCATTCTATGGGAAGTACTAAGAGTGGATAACTGTAGCCTCGTACAATTTATTACCAAACTGGCATTATATGTACTATAGCTGGTTATAGCACGTGACGCTGACAAGATTTTTAGAAGTATGAAATCTAACGATGAATGTATTTTGCACATGTGAAGAAAACCAAAGAATGAAGCAACGTTATATATTTGCCTTCTAGAACAATGACGAAATTGTATTCTCTACGAATACTTTATTCATTACACTGAATGGACTATTGCTTATAACTTACCAATGCTCGTATATATGTACCACGACTTAGAAAAGGGGATCTAGCTAAATAGCATATAATAGCAAGGCAAACCAGTAATTACCTCTCCTCAAAGTACCCATAAATTAAAGCGTGATATAAACATTTACAAGTATATCACAGAATATAAGCTGTTATCCCTGGAATATTACGGGAGGATTCGTAATACTATAAGGTGAAATTATATGTGGAGAAAGAATATGATAATAAATTTTAGACAATTTGTTAAAAATTCATCCTATGCTCAGATTCGAACCTTGATCAACGGCACCCATCGCTTTACCTGTATGCACCAAACCCAATAATATCTCTGCTAAGTGCATGTCCTCCAAAATGATTTGTTCTTAGTTGCGGACAGTAATTTTCAGACATAATCTGCTGATATGAGTTTGAATCTCAGTAGAGGACAAAAAATAATGTCTATGACAACAATTTTAATCCTTGTACAATTTAATATCACGCTTCGTCTTGTAGGATCCAGGGACAGCCTTTTCCATTTGGTCTAGTATGTATTTGAAAGTACCTTGATTTCTGTTTCACGAATCCGAAGTAACTGTTACTTAAATGAGAGTTAATTACTAATCGCAAAACGAATGTATGTATCTGAAACACTTAGATGCCTGAATGCACCATGTTCCAGCTATTTGAGGGGATGTATGCTTAGTCTAGATTGCGCCGAAGTGTGTGCGTGTAGGTAATTGTGCCATTTACCGCGGACCAGGGAACGGAAGTATAGAATGGATAAGACTCAACGCTTCTCTTCACGTGCTATTAATTTACAAAAAGACGTCTTGCTCACAGTGGTAACTTGAAGTTGTTTATTCCCTTGTTGTACGATTGTTTCACTCGGATTATGTTCCCTTCATCACATACACATTGCATTACACTTCTCCCTTCTCCCTGAAAAAACCCAGATCCCACATAAGATGAAAATATTTGAGGCAATTCTGTAATTAAGTAACTTACGAAAAACAAAATGGTTTTGACTATATTGCTTTACATCATAAACTAACAATATTAGTAACTTAATCATGCACGATGTAAGCCATATTCACAGTCATTAGTCAGTTCATATAGCATGATAGCCTTAAGGCTTTCAATCTAGAAAGATGTGAACTTCTAAACCAGAAGAATCAAAACATGAGACAGAACCAGATTTTAGTAACATTATGATCGCTAGAAGGACCATGCTTTTAAGTTGCATCCGTCATTAATAGAAGATAGAAGACAAATGGTCAGTCATCAATTGACTGATCTCTCGATGTATTGATTAATTGATTTATTTAGAAATTATATTAACTAACTAAAGGTTGACATACGAAGACTTTGACGAGCCTACCATTTTATCGTCGTCTGAAAATGCGATTGCAATCCATTGATTCGCAGGTCCCAATGTGACAGCCCTCATTTTAAAAATCACATGATCATCTTGTCTAGTCCAAGTCACAACGAGCTGATAATCGAGTGCGTTACAGTTCTGAAAGCAGGATGTCCGGATGCCGCATTCAGGTTCACGTGCGATATAGATTTGCTGTTTCGGGAATGAAAATGTTTTAAGGCTTCATTCATAAATGAATGGTGTCTAAGTATGATATCAATTCATTCTTTGTTTCTTGACTACTTGAAGGCAATATTAAGTCAGACGTGACACAGATAACAGAAATTATAATACTTTTTTTGTAATACTGGTTTATGATCAAGTTGTCTTAAACAAAAAATGAGGTTGATAAAATACGATTTTTTGTAATTTTTTTACCAGGCCGGCATTAAGCTAAAAGCCAAATGTGAGCGGTCGGTCAGTATATCTGGGTATTTGTCAGATTCTCGCGGGTCATGAGCGTTATTCGTATAATATTGTATAAGCCCCACTTGTCAAAGGGTAAGTGTTACGTCCACCTTTCTCAAAGGGTATTGCACAACATATAATAACAACACTATAACTAACTCCCCTCTGATACTCGTTATCTAAGAGATGACCGCCCACGGTATAATTGCCAGGTTCGAGTAAGATAATGTATATCGTAACCTGAGCTGGTATATTGAACAAAACAACTTCGAGCACCAGTAAAGATAAATAAACAATTTAATCAAATACATACAAAATGAAATTCCCTTTTATTAGGAATACACGCTGTTTAGAAATAAACATTCACCGAAATACAAATAGATTTGAAATAGCATTAAACAAATTTAGCCGTTCTTTTACTGATAGTTAAAACTCATCATAGGGTCGAGTGTCCAATCGAAGTCAATGCTTTTTGTTCGATTTTCATAACCTGTTATCCTCGAACCACGTTCTCTGCTCAATCCAATGTTGCACTAGAAGTTCCTGTCCCTCGAGATACTTTTCCCTCGTGGATGTTCCGCTTGAACTCAGACTTGTCCACTGTATCAATGTAATTACCTCTTGATTTCTCCTTCACAATTCTCTTTCTCCCGTGCTTGTACTTTCTTTATTTCTGTACTTGACTTTCTTTCCCAAAACTGTTTTCTTCCATGTTTCTGGCGGGGTTTTCCACTGGTCGGTTCTTAATTTTACGAATGTATTTATCTCAAATAACATTCGGAGCCTTTTCAAAACTAATAATAATAATACACTGGCTCTATTGCAGAGTACCTTTTTTTGAAAACTGAATTCTAATTCAGGTAGTCCGATATTATGTTCGAAAGATTTATCGTGTAAAGCAAAACCCTTATTCAACCGTGACCAATCAGAATCAAAATGTATTTTCTCCCGCTTCTCTCTAAGAGTCGCTTACGTCATGGGCAATATGATACGCTTTGGTTTTAAGTAACGCAATCTCTGTTTTAACTCAATCCTGACATTTTCGTGATAAAATGAAACTTTACAAGGTCACATCGGTCAGTCTGGCTCTGAAAAAATACGGTTAATTAGCACAACGGCCACATTCTAGTATACAAATCCTCTCTCTCTCTCTCTCTCTCTCTCTCTCTCTCTCTCTCTCTCTCTCTCTCTCTCTCTCTCTCTCTCTCTCTCACGATGTCTCGTAAATTTAACTAATGGCTAGCTGGCTATAACTAATGGTTTATTAATATATCGACCAAAACTTTGGCACTTCACAGTATTTCTATCACATTTAGAGCTCATAGCTACTCACAGTAGCATAAGTGGTCAGTTTATATAGACTGGTTTTCTAGTTTAAGGAGTAAAAGACTTATTGAATAGCAGAGCGGTAAAAACTGCGCAGGATTTAACTACTACTAGTAAACCATGTCATCATTCAAACTCGACACTCGACTCCGTGATGTTTGCTCCTAGTAATTGGCTAGTTATTTCGGGCTAAGAATATTTACATGGCGCCGATTCCCAATAATCACACAAATCTAAGAATTGCGTAAAACGGGGCGCTATCAAATGCACATACTCCAAATTTATTACATTATGCCACTCGTACAACACAATGATGTAACTTATGGGCCCCAAAGTGTTCATAGCGTAAACAGTCGGATCCTTCTCTAGGACAGATTGAAATTTATTTACTTCTTGACCACACCGTAGTAATGAAACTATCTGACATCCACCGCCTCACGCCCCCGTCACTTGCACGAAAAGATAATAACTAAATTGAAATCTGATTCAAATCTCTAATTTTTAAAAAAAAAAATTGGAATTGCTTAGTCACCTGGAAACTTGACATGTGCGTAGAGATACAAACAAATGTAAAATCCTGAATTAGAAAGAAGCTGCAGAAGATCAACATCTTTGACGTTTAAACACGAGTTCAAATTTTGTGTTCAGATAGTTCCGTGACTATGGAGCCTGTCGTAGAATTTATTAAACTTTGGAACTTTATTTTCAGTTAGACTAGTCACAATTGGCTGTTGCTTTTGATAACTCGGTTTTGATTGGTTAATCGTGATAATCAGTCTCAGACTCTAGCTCATAGTTTCCAGATCTCCAGACCAGATCTGTCATGGCATAATGAGCTGAAAAATAAATGCTTATGTCGTTCATTCTCATTATGATTGCTAAGTCTCATGAAAACTCCTAGAGTCCATTCATGTTTTGAACCTTAAACAGTCAGTTAACCAACCCACCCATGAACTTGGTCACATTTTAGACTGGTTTCTTCATAGACCTGATGTTAATATTCTGCAATAAACAATTGTACCCCAAGAACTTGCATGAGATCACCTCTGCATTATATGCCATCTTGACGTATCAGTCATTAACGCTCTACCTTTATTTGCTACTAAGAGAAACCTCCGTATGATAAATAGAACCAAATTAATGCATGACATCCAAGAAAACCTAACAACTTACTTACATCCTACAGCAATACAACTCGATAACTGCCTGCGTTCATTGCTTGAAAAACATGCCCCAGCCACCAAATGCAGAGTATCAATAGAAAAAAGTGTTCTCCATGGTATAGCAGTGTTAGAAACCAGCTTCGGACTACTAAAAGACATCACCGAAAAGTAGAGGGGCTTTGGCTCTCCACCATACTCAATATTCATAAACAAATTTACGAAGCCGCTAAGAAGACCGTTACAAACATATTCCTTTTAGCAAATTATCCCACCACAGTACTAACCACATGGAGAGTTATAGCTGCAAAGAGCTGTTCGAGATAACTAATACACTAATGACTAGGAAATAATGTACACCATTCCCAACTACCTTCTCTCCAGCAGACCTTCCGGACCTATTTGCAAATATCTTCCGTGACAAAGTACAAACCATTAGAGATTCGCTTGACAACACAATTTCAATTGACTCGTCACCATATAGTTATGATACAGAATTTCAGCGACAATCATTAGGAACATTTGAACCTGTCTCTATTGATTTAATACGGACAATCGTGATGAAGAGTGCACCAAAGTCTTATGAACTTGATCCAATTCCAACATCACTGCTGCTTGAGTGCTTAGACTCAGTTTTGTCTTCACTAACTGATGTTATTAAGATCTCTTTCTCACCGGGGAAATTCCCATCTTTTTCAAAACTGCCATCGTAAAGCCTCTGCTGACGAAAGCAACACTTGACCATAACGTTTTAAAGAACTACCGCTCAGTTTCTAATCTCCCATTCATTAAAAAATATCTTATAAAACGTTGTTCTAACTCAACTTGTATCTATATTGAATTCACACAGTCTTTCTTTTTAGCAATATAGAGTCTGCATATATTCTGTCTGCTTTAGATAGTGGAAAGATTACAGTACTCACCATCCTTGATTTGTCTGCAGCATTTGACACAATATACCATGATATATTACTTCACCGTCTCCAGCATGTATTTGGCATTCATAATATAGCCTTGCAGTGGTTCAAGTCCTACTTAGTCAACAGGACACAAATTGTATCTGCAAATGGAATACATTCCTGCCCAGTTGATCTATGTTGTGGTGTCCACAAGGGGTTTGTTCTCGGACCTGCTCACTTAATTCTAAACACTCAGCCGATCTCAAGTGTCATAGATCATCAACAAGTGTCTCACCAATTGTACGCTGATGACACCCAGATATACAAGTCTAGCCACCCAACTGAAGTTGATGCAACAATCCATGGAGTAGAGAGGTGCATTTCTGATGTGATATCATGGATGACATGTAACAAGCTGCAGATGAATAATGCTAAAACTGAGGCCATTCTGATCACAACACAAAGACTTTCTTATTCACATCCTATCCTTTACTTCAGACAATAAATGTCAGCAACACCAACATTAATTCACAGTCAGTACGAATACTGGGTGTTACTCTAGACAGTACTATCACATTGCACCAACATGTCATTAACATATGCAAGGCTGCATATCTTGAGCTGAGACGCATCAGTTCAATTCGCAAATATCTTTGCCACTAAAACACTTGTGTGTTCATTAGTACTTTCAAGACTGGACTATTGTAACTCAATTGTGTCTTGTTCGTCAAAATATCTACTCCAGAAACTTCAAAAGTTCAAAACACAGTTGCTCTGATCATCTTTAGAGTACTACGATCAGAGCACACCTCCCCGCTGCTCTATACCCTACACTGGCTATACATTCGATCCAGAATCTAAACACAAAAATTTGTTCTCTATGCTACGTTTCGCTGACGGACTCCAGTCCAACATACCTATCCGACCTCACCCATGTTGACACACCAGCAAGATACTTACGCTCATCTTCTTACAATCGTACGAAAACGGATACATATCAACAACGTTCTTTTGCATACCATGATCCAGCAACGTGGAATGAATTGCCCATTGAAATTAGACACAACAACACAGTGATCCCTTTCAAAAGTGCTCTTAAAATTCCTTTTTCGACTGCAGGAACAAACTTAATGACCTAATAATGTTTCCTACCTTAAATATTTTTAGCATTTTTTATGTTTTCCAATTTCATTTTTTTTTGTAGTCATATCATTATAGATGCTGTAAAGCGCTTAGAGCTTCTAAAGATTAAACACTATACAAAGACATTATTATTATTATTATTATTATTATTATTATTATTATTATTATTATTATTATATTGGGGAATATTTTTATTTTACTTGAGCTTATTTCACATTAAGGTACAAATTATTTTATGCGTTTTTTAATTTTAGCAAAGCTATTGATTACATAGTAAGGGATAACGCATGCCATACATACGATTAAGTTTGGTTAAAGGGCATTTAATTGCTGCTGTATGAGTACTTTGTTCAGTTCAGAGACCCGGTATTCACTAGGATCGCTTCTGTGTGTAGTATGCTTGAAGTAGTTGGTCAGCACACCGGTGCTACCCTTACCTCTATCCCCGCTCTCGGTGCAGAAAATTCTCTACAGAGCAAACGTTACCTCATACTTCCCATTTTCTGCTGACATCCACAAATGTGAAATACTTCCAAACTGGAGATGTCTTGGAGTGGTTTTTCTGACATTTGAATATGACCGGAATTCGATGTTACGCCATGTTTTTATGCACTTTATTTACCGTTTAAACGGAAGGTGATGATGAAGTTGAATTATAGTGCTGTATCGCCCACTAGGGGCATGTAGCACTGTTTTAATTTTCCAGCAAAGTTGGATATTTAATCACTCCTGGGGGGAGGAATTGTTCTGCTTCCTCCAGGCATTAATGTACTCAAGTCATGTTTAGGTCCCGAATTTCTGCGATCGTCTCGAAGTTGCAGTATCGCAATCTGTAGGGACTTTCAATATGGTTCGTTATCAGTCTTGGCAAACTTCGCCAGCACAGTCAAATACATCACAGAGGGAATCTGCGTTATCCTACTCCCCAGAGTATGACTCCACCTAACAAGCTACATCATCATTTATAAATCTTAAAATGACTAATGAAAACCCAGCTTTCGTACACTGATTGATGTATTTAGCCTTTTCAGAGCAGTGTCTGACTGCCATTCAGCTTTCACAAAGAGTGCTATAAGATACACTCATGTGTTTCATGCAGAAGTCCGCCGACAGAAAAGTAATAAAGTAATAGGTCTGGGCTTCTATTTCAGATCCTCACCATTACAGGTGAACCGGAAGCATTTCGTTGACACACATCAATTAGTCGAGAACAGGCTCTGTGCTTCATCTTGTATCAATGGCAACCACTAACTACACTCGCCTTATGCCCCTAATACCCCGGCCACACTTGGATATCAGTTTTACGAATGGCACCTGTGTTGAACAGGACGCTACGAAACAAATTTGCTAATGCCAGTTATAGACCTGAGGTTTTGACCCTCGGTCTCTCATTCAGTACAGGTTTTTTTTTCAACTGCATATACACATACAATATAGATCCTTAATAAACAGAGAGAGAGAGAGAGAGAGAGAGAGAGAGAGAGAGAGAGAGAGAGAGAGCGGAAGCATTTTAACAAATAAAATCTGTTACTGATATATTCACCAAGCTTCTTAATCGCATCGAACACAGTGATTACTCATTTTTAAATATAGTCTTTTCTAAAATCTATTCTTATCTCACCTGGCCATACACTAGTAGTTAGTTTTACCCAGAAGTAAAATTTATTTTATTTTACCTGGCTTTAGATTTAGTTAAATCGAGATGTAAATTTAATGCTCATCTCATAAGAAAAATAACATTGAGATTATATGTGAATGATAGTTGTGCCGCTGGTAAGTAATTATTATATATTCTTTAACTATATTATACAAAGAAAATACTTTTTCAACTACAATCGTTTTCATTTATGTACATTGGTATCATTGGCATGCAAGGTGCATGACTTTGTACAGCGTATGATTTAAATCAAGTGCGCTTGTTTACCAATGCTAAACATTTTCAATTGTGAGCATACTAACTGAAGTGGTTTGTATATTTAAGAATTTTATTTCTAATTTCTACATCAAATCCTAAAATGCGAGGTTTACCATTGGCTTTGTTATTGAAGATTGATGTTTTTCTTTTTACATTTTTGTGGAAAAATTCTGTCAGTCTTACATGTCACTATTGTAGGATTTGATCAGCGGTACGAATAGCGACTTGACCAGCCGATGTTGACCGAACATCTTCATCAAAGCATACAGTTCTAGATGATACGAAGAACAATACACGGGACCACGACCTGATTGTAATATCGGCGTTTCATGTATGATAATCATTTAAAGCGTTCTAATGGGAGACAATTTTGAGTTACAATTGTGAAATAGCACAAGCACTCAAAATAGAAAGTAAGTTAAACTGGCCGCAGCTCGAGAAAACCCCAATAATTTAATACCTTAGATTCCATGAAGCAAACTGACACGTATAAACTAATGTTACAGGGCATACTTTGGACCGCTTCGTGGCCTAAGAGCGTCCGCCTCGGATGTGGGAGGTCGTGAGTTCGAACCACGGCTGAGTCATATCAAAGACTACAGATGTCTCGGTTGGAGCTCTGCATTAAGAGGTTAGTGTTAGGGCTGATTAGCCTGTTCTAAGGATAGTGTAAATGGGTGGAATATGATGCTACAAGTCTGCGGCATAGAGATCACTATAAACTGCCACACTGCAGACATGGTACCAATATATCTGAAAAAGTGTTAAATCTACATTAAAAATCCAAATCACACACACACACACACACACACACACACACACACACACACACACACTTGTGTCCCTTTGGTGACAAAGATGACCAGCTTGCCTATGTTCCACAGGTCGGACAGGAACAGTTGATTACTCATGCCCTCCAAAACACCTGCCTCCTCGATTACACTTTCCTAAGACTTACACAGGTAGTAAAATTCCCCTCTTATACCAGAAGTAGAGTTGACCCCACTTGTGACAGAGTGTTTTTCAGCGGAACAAAAAGTTCAGTAGTCACCACTGGTGGCATAAGTATCTCCTTTTTTTAATACTACTCCTTCCTTCCTAATGCACAATAGGTAGGATAGTATACAATCATAAGCCAGTGGAGTACCAAGATCCAAAGTGATCTACCTGAATCAAAGCAATCTAGTGGGTTTATTCTTCACAATACCGCACATGTGTGGTTATATAAAACACCAACCGACACATTATACTTGAAGGGATTGTGCTTGAACTAGTATAACTAAATTATTATTCCACCGTCAAACGTTATAAGTTACAATGATATGACATAGCAAACACTGGTATAACGCGCATACTTAAAAACATTTATATCTGGTATGTTGTTTTTGTAACGTCATCTATAAGTACATAGCAGGCTTTATAAGTTGCGTCCAGTATATTTAGTGGAAGATGAACCCAGGAAAACTCCGGGAAGAACCACCGACCCACGGGAAGTTACTAGAAAGCTTTCTAGTTGGCCGAGTCGATATTGGAACCCACGCGGACAGAGGTAATATGGCAGTGATCTAGAAAGGCAAACACCTTAGACTATTCGGTCAACTGTGGCCCCATGTGCATTAGGAAGTATATCCCAAGAGTTAAAATAAACGGATTTTACTTGGGAATTGTGCATAGTGTATTTTGGTTTCATTCTTATTCCGTTTCTTAATAATTCATCAAATATATTTTTTAATATTATTAGTTTAAAACCCTATTTATTAGTCAGTTCTGATAATCTGAAACACAGCTGTTTAGTAAATGAATCTCTTAACTCTTCACAATACGTTTTACGAAGAAAATGTGAAACAATGTAAAAGCAATGAAATACAGATATCTCTGAGTGATGTAACTTTGGCTAAGTACCACGGGTATCATCATTTACGTACTATTCACACCCGTCTGCAGTACCTCAGTTACGTACTGGTCACACCTGTCTACAGTATCACGGGTAACATCGGTTACATACTGGTCACACCTGTCTCGAGAACTACATATACCATCAGTTATATACTGGTCACACTTATCTCCAAAACCACTGATAATATCAGTTACATACTGGTCACACTTTTCTCCAGAAATATGGATACTATCAGTTACACACTGTTCACACCTATCTACAGAACCACGGATAATATCAGTTACATACTGGTCACACTTATCTCCAGTAATACAGATACTATCAGTTACATACTGTTAACACTTATCTCCAGAACCACTGATACTGTCAGTTACATACTGGTCACACCTCTCTCCAGAACCACGGATAACATTCAGCTACATATTGGTCACACCTAACTGCAATCAGTCAGTTCAGTTTTGCCCGTCACCCATGACGGGGTATAGGCCGCCCACAAAAGATCGCTAGCCTTTTGTCCTGTGCCATCCCGTCGAGCTGACTCCAGGTGTGACCTAGTTTAGTGATGTTCTGCCCATCTATTCATTTCGTTTTCTCTACTTGCTGGTATCTTTCCCTGCTTGTCCTTTCTCTTGTCTGTCTTGAGTCTTCTTTTCACTTCTCTGTGGACGTCAGTGTACTATTTTGCACCTTTATCGTTCTTGTTCCCGACTGCAATGGCACGAGTAACATATTTTACTTATTAGTCATACATATTTGCAGCATGTTTGCAATGGCTGGCATAATATACAATACTGCTATAAAATAACGCCATACATAAGCTTTTGGAAAATACATAGATATGCTAGGTTGAATCTTTCAAGTATGGAAGCACTAAAAATATATAAATATCTTTCACCACTTTTTTCCCTGGTTTTTCTTGTTGATAAACTGACACATACCATATTTTTTATTGTATTGTGCGTGTGTGTGTGGTAGCCATAGACATCCTATTAAACTTCCAGACGCATGTTTATAATTTTGTATTACTAGCTGACTATTAAGTATATTTTCAACATATCCTGCCTCATTATTCTCGAAAAGTAACTGTACACTGTTATAAATCTCCTAGCAAGCAATCCGCATATCCAAGAGACGGAAACGTTCATTTATCTCATCAATAAAAAGGTGGTAATAATCAAAAGTAAAACAAAGCTTCGAGCTTTTTTTTTAAAACCCAGGTCAAACACAACCAACCAAAATTAACATATAATCACCAAATCATCGTCATGAAACATCATTTGGCTAAACCGATATTCGAACCCACTCGAATATGGCTGTGATCTAGAAATAAACGGATTTTACTTGGGAATTGGGCATAGTATATTTTGATTTCATTCTTAATCCTTTTCTCAGTAAGAACAAAACCATCTATTTGTGCATTTATGATACGAAGTATAACACATGGGATTGTATATCAGTCTTTCATGTTCTATAATCGTTTAAAACGAAAGTTGATAATTGGACTATACATACGTTATGTTGGAAACGCTCTAGATTTCTTGTACTTTTCTTTTAAGATGTTTCTGGGGATAGAGTATGTGCAAAATACGATTTAATTGCTACATTTATTTCGACAGAATGGATGGAAGGACGGTACAAATTTTAAAGATAATTTCTTTTGGTGATATGCATGTATCTATAACTGTCAATCATACAATTATAACGAGAGCACAATTTAGCGACAAAAGAAAAAATTGTTGTAATGTTCTGAAAATAGAATCAGCAATCTATGTATGACCAGAATAAAGTGTGAAGAAAAAAACAGGTCTATCCAAAAGAGGTTGAATGAAATATTTACAATTGTACAACGTGAAGTTTGAAGGAAAATCTACCATTGGCATTTGGTAATGGGTTGCCGTACAGCGCATTATCTGACAATATTGTTGGTAATGGGTTGCCGTACAGCGCATGATCTGGCAATATTGATGGTGATGGGCTGCCGTACAGCGCATGATCTGGCAATATTGTTCGTAATGATTTGCCGTACAGCACATGATCTGGCGATATTATTGGTAATGGGTTGCCGTTCAGCGCATGATCTGGCAATATTGTTGATTATAACATTAAATTTAGACAATGCCATCTATGATAACAACAGCACTTGTTAACGTGTCATAAATTAGGACTTTTACATTAATTTCTAACAAAATTGACGCACAATTGCAAAATAAGTTGACAGACCGTAATGTAGAATTATTGATTGGTAAACTAATAAACATTAGACCCGCTATCAAAATATGTACAACCATGTAGAATACAGAAATGCAGCCTGGTCTAAATGTGTGTTATACAAGAAGAGATATGTGGATCTAATCGTAAAAGACTGTGACTTTTATGGCACCCTAAATATTAAGATGATATGTCTTGGCATATTTGGTATGCGTGCATTGATTTACAATTTTATTTTTCAATGTATATAGCTTTCTAAATACAAATCCAGCAAGTTTAAGCATAATTTACCTGAGTGTTCTGTTCTACTTGCATAACAGGTGAGTCATTTTCTACTTCAATACCTGTCCTTCGAATGCTTGTGGAGATCTTGGGCATAAACAATGTAATATAACTCTCAGGAGGTGGCCTTGATAAAGCCCTCGGACACTTTGATATTTACGTCTTGTTGGAACACTATGACAACCATATAATTGTAAAGATCGCTTTCTACATGAAATGATCTAGTTGTTTTTGCGATCACTTTATGGGAGTTGGTGTGGGGGAGAAGAAGAAATGGTTGGAGGAAGCGGGCGCAAGCTCTGCACCCGATTGGATCCGCCACCGTTATAGTAATTGAATGACTAATTCATATTCACATAACGATATAAATGTTCTCGTTAATTTCCTAATTGGATGTGCAGTGTTCACCCTGTTTTATTCAAATTGGTAAGCTGTGTTTAGTATTATACACTGTTTCCTTATAGTACTGCTAATATTTCGATTGTTCATTTTTTATGTATTTGTATAACTGACTGTAATTACGTCAATGAATCGATGCTACGTTCCATTCAGGCCTGTACTCGAAGGAAAACAATGATGACTCTTGCCAAACCTGACAGCAATAGTACGTGTAGAATATGCCTTTATCTTCTCTGATTACGCAGTAGATAAATATAGAATTGACAAAAACTTTAGCACATGACCCGGGAAGTAACTTAGAAGTGGTATCAGTTACGAGAGATGTCAACTTAAACGATGGGTTGTTGGTGAATGTGTTTTGGTGGTGAGTAAAGTATTATTATTTTACACGTACAATTTAGTCACTGGATATATTTTACTACAAGTATTTTAAATCAGGACAATTGATATAGTAAGTAGAGATTTATACGTAGTAATAAAGATGATGCAATGTAACCGTGATAACTGACAATCACTGACGAATATTATATCTCACGTTTTACCAGCTAAAATCCACTTGGAAAAAAGGTACTTATTTAAAACGTTTTTCTTTACTTGGATGCCATTAATTGAATTCAAAGGAATGAATTTGCTGTGTGTCTTGTCAAATAAGTTGCCATCTTAAATATGTACATAGAGCTAAACGATAAAAATTGCACTACATCTGGCATTCTGCCAAAATTATGTGCTGTTATTACAAAGATTGTTCATAAAATTAGAAAGTGTTAAGAGAGAGAGAGAGAGAGAGAGAGAGAGAGAGAGAGAGAGAGAGAGAGAGAGACTGCCTTTAAATATACAACGCATTGAATCACACGAAAATAAATGCTTAGTAGATTAGAGAAATTATGTAAATTTCAGAAACAAAGTAAACCACTTTCTTGAACATCATAGGATGACTCTCGCTTTTACAAAAGAACACATTAAGATATATTAGTATATAACGAAAAATCACTTTCTATTTCGTTCTTTAATCCTAAATGTTTACAAAAGTTGCATTTGGTCTGAATGTTTATCGCCCTTACCCCCTCCCCATATTATCATATTGTACACGTCAAACATACGACGAAAGGTTAATAAATATTTTTTGTTTGATTATGATTTTTAAAGAATATTGAACAATTTTCAGTCATATCGCTACGATGTCTGCAGTGAGGCAATTTATACTGATGTCAAGCACTGGGGCACCATGACGCAGACATGTAGCATGATATCCCTTATCCTGACACCAGGCCGACCAGTCCTAACACTAACCTCTTAATGCTGAGCACCAAGCGAGGCAGCTGTTAGTACCATTTTTGTAAGTCTTTTGTATGACTAGGCCGGGGATCGAACCCATGACCTCCCGATTCCGCAGCGGACGCTCTAACTGCTAAACCACAGTAACGGTGTTAATAAATATAATTATATGCGTAATTTGTCAGAAATACAACTATTTTTCCTACCCCTTTGAAGATGATTCTGTCCTAGGGAACATTTTTCCTACCCCTGTCCTAAAGCTTCTGTCTTTTTGGGACATTTTCTCCTAACCCTGCTTGGAGGTTTATGTCCAAGGGGCCTTTGTCCTAGAGGGCTTCTATCTTAGGGTACTTTTGTACTGGAATCCTATTCATAGCCATTTGCTCCTTCACATTTTCACTAATGTTGTTTTTGTAGTTGTTGTTGTTGTAGGGTTTAACGCCATTTTTCAGCACATGAAAGGCTATACATGGCGGCAAGAACCAATGGTGGCAGAAGAACCCGGGAAAACCCCCCGGAAAGAACCACCGACCCACGAGAAGCTACTGACAAGCTTTCTGCCATACTCACATTGGCCGAATCTGAGATTCGAACCTACGCAGACAGAGGTGAGACGGCAGCGATCCGTATTGGAGAACGTTTTAGACCATTCGGCCACTCGGGGCCCCCATTTTCACTAATGACCTGTCTCTTCATCTGAACGTCATTACAACTGAATCATTCTGCGGATGACATTGCCTTACATGCGATGAATGATGCAAACTGTTATCTTCTACAGAATAAATAACAGGACGTCGATGATGTTATACTTTTGGTGCGAAAAAATGAAAAAAGGTCAATAACTAACTTTTTCTCAAAAAGGCGATAAAAAAAGAAATTCGAGTACATGGATCTTTTCTTTAGGGAAATATATGCTATTTAAAATAAATAAAATTTAGATGTGATTCTGGACAGGATTTTGTTAAATCGGAAAATCGAACAAAGCACATATTCTGTCTTTGCATGTGCTAGAATCTATTCTAAAAATGTCTATATTGGATGCATATTGACTTTGGTTGATTATGGAATCATCATAGCGGAGATTTGGAGTGTTAAAAATCTTAGTTGGAAAATTAAACTCTATAAAAATCGAGCTGCTCGATTGATACAAAAATGGACTACCTGAGATCTCATATACTAGTATTTATTTGTTTAAAGTGATTACCTTTTGATTATAGATTAAAATATATTAAAGCTATTTTGACACATGACTCTTTACATAACATGGCAACACAATATGTCAATGATCCCCAAACTCCAGCTTGCAATATCCATTCACACAGTTTGCAGTCTATTTCGGACTGTAATCTTCATTTGCCTAAATACAAAACATCATTGACAATATTTTACAGCAGTGTTGTGGAATCTCATTTTCAATGATATTTAAAAAAAACACCAACATCTAATTCTTCTCAGAGCGCGTTCCTAAATTTATTTCTGATTATATCAACTTTGAAACGAAATAATATACATTATTTGGATACCGCCATTATCTTTATCACTATCAAATCTAATTGTATGTATGTATGTATGTATGTATGTATGTATGTATGTATGTATGTATGTATGTATGTATGTATGTATGTATGTATGTATGTATGTATGATTTCGGACTGTAATCTTCATTTACCTAAATACAAAACATCACTGACAATATTTTACAGCAGTGTTGTGGAATCTCATTTTCAATAATATTATTAAAAAAACAACAACACCCAATTCTTCTCAGAGCGCGTTCCTAAATTTATTTCTGATTATATCAAATTTGAAACGAAATAAGATACATTATTTGGATACCGCCATTATCTTTATCACTATCAAATCTAATTGTATGTATGTATGTATGTATGTATGTATGTATGTATGTATGTATGTATGTATGTATGTATGTATGTATGTATGTATGTATGTATGTATGTATGACTGACTGACTGACCGACTGACTGACTTTATTTCCTCTTCAACAGAGATTACATCAGATTAATCAAATTCAGGATAATACAAAATGATGAAATACAACAGGAAAGAGTATTAAAATTTTTTAAACGTATACCAGTGTAATTATCAATGTAGTTCTTTCTACATGACATATGTGCTTATGCATACATACACATATATACACATACACACACATATATATAAATGTAAACACATTCACATATACACATATACACACACATACACACATCTATACATATATATGTGGAACAACATGAAACCATTCTCAAATGAAAAAAAGATTATATGAAGATATGAAAATAACTCAGGCTAAGGCTGAATGGCGGACTCGAAACGCAAATTAGTTTTAAAAATGAACTTGTTTGTGCCAGTATTTGCAATATCAAACGTATATACAGACGGATAAATTTTAGTTGTGCCAGTATAAAATGTAGTCCAGTTTGATAAATCCCTTGACGCTTCTAGTTATTAATATATTCGACTCGCAAGTTCAAAGTGTCATATTGTAACCGCGATAGGATACTGTGTCTGTATCTTTAAGTCGTTCTGAGCAGAAACTCTCGCATACTTGTATCCTGGCTACAGGTTAGCAATGTTGCTGTCAAATGCAACAAATTACGCTAAATCCGTTGCGGTCTGTGATATTTGACAACAACGTTGGGATTTATCCAGTCATACGTACAGTTTTCCTTCATTATGGTCAGAATATACCTCCTTGTTTGTTTGCATACTACCTTCTGATTTAAACCAAAGCATAAATGGGATAAACAAATGCATAGAACTTAGTTTATTCACTGATTTATAATTTTAAACCTGATTATTACCTGGGGGGGGGGGGGGGGGGCTAACACTGTATTCGTATGCGCGTTTCGTAATAAACGGAAGTTTTCAGGGTAGAAGACGACCCTGTTCGCTGGTCTTTTCCAGTTCAACGACAAGTCCATTTTCATGAAGAGGTGGATGCGCGACTACGCGTGTATGTACATCTCAAGTAAATACTACGTCGTCAGCGCACTGATATTTACAATGTTGAATTAAGCAAAGTAAACTAATGAAAAAACAACTGACGTTGCCTTTCACGTGGACTAAACATGCGGTGTAATTGATATGTACTTAAGTACAGGAATATAACTCTCAGCTCTTAATCTTATTATAATAAACGGAATTATCTGGCAGTTACCAAATAGGATGAATTACGTCACTCTGTTGTATGAGGGCAAATAGTATTGCCCACAGCGTACGCAATATGGCATCATGATGGTATGGACAGTCCGTTAAGCATGAAACGCGCAGACGATGACAGTGTATGGACCATTCTGGTCACAGTCAGGTTAAAATTAAAAATCAATGAATAAAATAACTAAGTTCTGTGAATTCTTTTAAACGAAACTATACTTTTTCGTGTTTGAAATCGATAGGGCAGACAAACAAACTAGCGGGGATTTACGCAAAAACTAGTTTCTTAGCTTGAAACGCCAGCATTCTTTATTACTTCTATTATTGCATTGATCACCGTAGTAGCTACTTCAAACCCTGTATTGCTAACATTCTCAGGTATTTTAAAACCTTTTGGCTCTTGGACAATTATTAGCTAGCTGTTTTATAATTTAAAAAATCTGCATGGTCTGCTTCTCAAAAGCAAAACACACAAACTTGTCTTCTGGTACATCTGTCAACGTGCCAATATTTCTGTTTGGATCTTTTGGTACCTCAGCAATTCAATCTTTTTTTCAGTCCGAATGTTTTGTCAGGTTATGATTTGAATACCACTTGGTTTTATAAGTGTGGTTCATTGTTTAGTGTGATCCTATTGTCACCCTTATTGATTAAATCATCCATGATGCCACCCTTAAATGACAATAAATTGGTACAGAATTTCCAAACCGAATTGATTAATAAATGTCTCAAAACCAAGAATCTTCCATAACTATAATAGTTTTGCGTGTGGAAAACTACCATGAGACCCACCCAGTAACAAGAAAGTTTACTGCAGAGCAACTGTCGTCGACATACGTTTTGTCAGCGGCGTCTTTTTCATCATCTGGCCTAGCCATGTCTGTGATCTTTTGCAGATACTTTGTTTAGTGGTCCAGCGATGATGTTAACACTTTTAGCATTCGTTTTTTAACTAGATGGTGTAAAACTCCATCTGCTGTAGTGCTGATGGTGCAACAAGAAGAAATATATATTTGGCAAACATAGACTCTTATGTGCATAACCTTAGTGTATAAGTCAAGAACTTGCTTTTTTTTACAGGCTTCAATGCAACCGTCTGAAATGGTCTTGATCATCCTAGATATTATCTTTGCTGTAATCAGGGCATATTGACTTTATTAATATAATGACTTCCATTTGTTGCTTGAGATTGGGTTTCTTCAATCTGCTGGTAATATTTCTGAAAGATAAGCACGACGAAGCTGTCATTATACTTGATGTTTCGAAACCATCTTGTCATTGATATATAAACAAAAACATTCTTCACTGACATTAGCCAAGAACGTCTTTCAAAACCAGTTTATCACTAACATTAGATAAAAACGTGTTTCGAAAAAAGATTTTCACTGGCATTAGAGAAAAGGGTGTTTCGAAGCCAGTGTGCTACTAGCATTAGATAAAAACGTGTTTTCGAAGCCAGTTTGTTCCTGGCGTTAGACCAAAACGTGTTTCGAAACCGGTTTGTAACTGGCATTAGACAAAAACTTTTTTCAAAGCCAGTTTGTTACTGGGATTACACAAAAACGTGTTTCGAAGCCAGTTTGTTAAGGGATTAGGCATAAACGTGTTTTGAAGCCATTTTATTACTGGCATTACACAAAACATGTTTCGAAGCCAGTTTGTTCCTGGCATTAAACTTTGTTACTGGCATTGTACATAGACGTGTTTCGATGCCATTTTTATACTGACATTAGAAGAAAAAACGTGTTTAGAAGCCAGACAAAGCGCGTTTCAAAACATGCACAAGAATCAGATCTTTTATCGCATTAGATGGTGGCAGTACCTATACCACGTTCAAATGATTGCCAAGGTGGCAACTATACACCTCGCTACCATTATAAAACAAATGGCAAAAGTGATAAAACTCCAATTTGCTCCTTAGTAGTGCTGCAGACAAATCAAGTACAATTCCCTTTCCTGTCGCCTTTTGTTTTTCCATTTAGTCAACATGAGCTTGTTGCTGCCGGAAGACAACTACTTTGATGTAACCGCAAGAAGCGGCCATCGCAATGTTTGTACCGTGTCTGCACACACACACACACACACACACACACACACGCACACGCACTCGCACACTGTTAATTTGCATGTAAACATCTATTTATATATCATACACAATTAAGCGTTCGAAACATCTTACAAAGTACCATATGCACGTACAACAAATCTAACTATTGATAATCGCTACAGTTTACAATCATGAATAAACATTACATAAATTATAGCTAAAATCGTGTACCAGGCGTTAAAAAAAATCAAGATATACGTAACAATAGATTTCTATGTTCTGACGCCATCTTATGAATATGTTCTACTTCAGCTGAAGAGTTATATATCACTTATTTCCGCTAATGTGTTTTAAGCACCGATGAAAGAAGGGAAGGTACAGTGAAAAGTGTTTAGTCTTCTCTCTCACACACTGAAAAAAAGAAAAGTAAAATATATTTAGCTGTGTTTAACCTACTTTGAAATAGCCTTAACTCTGTTAGAAAAAGTAAGTGCTTTATCATGCCTACATTAGTGAAATAGACTGATCCAGTACTCACAGGAAATAAACTTGAAGTTGCCCAAAGTACACTTAATCTGCTTACTCTTTAATGCATAGACAATTTTTCACAGTGCATGCATTACTATTTTCGGAAAATGCATTTGTGGAATTTTACAATATCAAACAAGTAATTTAAATGTCGGCTAATTTAATATATTTTCCTTTTATTATTATTTAGCTCTGAAATTAAAAGAAATATATGAAATGCACATGAAAAGCGAAGCCAAACAATATACTCTCAAACCCAAATCTCCGCTGCATCATTCACATAAAAATAAAGAAAATTGTAGGTTCTTGAATACTATTCTGACGTTTATATAATCCCTAGTTTTCTAAACACTAATTAACAGCGGCGACGATCCGAATAAAACTACATTTTCTTTAAATGTTTCGAGATGTGAAAAAGTCAAAACGACGGATCGAAATGTTCATCTCTATATCTCTTTTAAATACAAATCGTCATGAGGAAAAAAGTTAAATCTTTTTCCATATTATCTTTCTGAAATATAGTTACGAACGTTTCGAAACATCTGGCGAAGGTGGTTTGCAAAGTTTGTTGCGATGACACCTTGTCATTCCATAGTCTAATGCTATGGCGGATAGGTATTAAAAGGTTTTATGCAATATTGGTCAGGGATTTCAAGAATTCTAATCAGGCGATGGCGGTTAGGCATTACAAGAGTTCTGATCATGCGATGGCGGTTAGATATTGCTTGAGAGTGAACTTATGGAATGAACTGTGGTGGTCTCAAGGGTTGACTTTGGCTGTAACGAAATCTCGTGACTAGCAACCAAAGTTCTTGTTTAAGGTCGAATACAGTTCTGGGTTATGTATTGGAGGTTGCCCTAAATAACTGATCAGCCATTTGGGCAGCCTTATTTGTCGTAATGTGACACCAATGCTACTACCAAAATGCGACTAAGGTTTAAACTCGGTTCAATAGAACCTAGATAACGAACGCGGTGAGCCGCCATCTTTAGCCATAGTTTATTAACAAAAAGGTGGAGAAAAAGAGGTTGCCATATTGTTACTCCTCTATGAAATGCCTCGCGTGAACATAAGCTAGTTATCTGTTGACTAATTTTAAGTAGGAACAGACAATGTTTGGTCAGAGTGTCAAAGTTTTTTTTAAAAAATCCTAATTATTTTATCAGTATTGTCTACATGAAATTACAAGATTGTATTATTTGTGCTCATTGCACTAAGCTTGAAACTGCGTTCCGTCAACATAATTCCCGCTTGTTTTGAAAGACGCCCATCGTTAAATAATGTCCAGCGTTTGCAATACAATTTCATACATTTTGACTTGTGATAGATCTTTAAAGACTATTTTGGATGAAATTTACAACACCGTAAGTACTGTTTAAATTTTCATTTTGGATTCGAGATAAATACATTATTTGATGAATTTAACAAAACCTGATGGTTCTCGACTTTTACATAGCTTGCTTAGGACCATGTGGTATTTTAATATTTGTGTTTATTTCTTCCATATATTTACATAACTCCTTTAATCATAATTTTTTGAAGTACATTTTCTTTTCATTTACAGTATCCAAAAGTGCTATACCTAAAAGAAAAAAACAAAAATAAAAACCTCCAAAAAAACCTCCAAGCATTCATGACTGAACTATATTGTGAATGCTTAACTTGACATTGCTTTGGACTGACATTACCGTTACTAGATGTAAATATGGAACCAATACAGAGTGATAATACTGAAGTGAAACAAGTGGTTGACAGCAAATCGGCTGAAACATTGAACGATAAAACGGGCACTACCAAGGAGCGGATAGCTTGTCAATCCCAGAGATTTGTTCATGGAGAAAGTCTGCAACCTACAGACGATGACCACGGTGTTCATGTTTGGGAACCACAATGTTACCCGTCAGGTATATTAACCATAGTACCAATGTTTAAGAACCACACATCATGTATATCTGGGTCCTTATGTTTGGGTACCACTTTCTTATACGTCATGTATATTGACCAGGGTCCTCATGTTTGGGAAATACAATGTTACCGTCCTATATATTGCTAGAGTAAGCCCAATAGTTCAAAACAAACATATAAGCATAGAGTAAGGTAGCTGGGCATGCCATCGTCTTTTTGGTGTAGTTTACCTATAATAGACCAAACATCAGCTCTTGTTTGTTGATCTTTCCTGATATTTGAATATTGTAGGTAAACGTCTGTCGGGTAAGTGGCGGAAGATTGTTCTTATCTAATTGAATGAGTAAACCAGGTTTCCACATCACTTCTTCCATCTTTATATACACTAAGTAGGGTGGTATGCTTGCACGAGCCAGTTGAGTTCTATGATATATTGTCGTTTCCATGGATCTATGAAACTATTCCAATGAGTTGATACCTATCAGTGATTGCTTTGTGCTAAACCTCCTATTATACGTTATAAATGTATGCAACATTTATGTCGCTTCAGTGTATTTTAATTGTTTTTCTTAATGAATTCATGAAAATTAGATTCAAATCGGATCTCCACTACCCTACATAAAAAATCAGACAGTCACCGCTTATGGGTCATACATTCTTATATGTTCTCGTTTGGGAGACTGTGCTATATAGCTAAGGAGCATCAATATGTGCAAAAGAAATGATTTACTTTCAGATTTTTGTAAACCGCATTTTCATTGGCTATTTCAAAAGTCAACAGACATTTATATGTTACTTTTCTATGGTCTCTCGGCTGAAAATATATCGATCGACTATCGTAACAAGATATAGGCGAGAAACCACGAAAAGACGAGCGTTGATGATTTTCGGTTGTCATACTACGTTGTTTCTGGACTGATTAACAATGTTACTAGCTAAGTCAAACTGACCAGAGAGAGAGAGAGAGAGAGAGAGAGAGAGAGAGAGAGAGAGAGAGAGAGAGAGAGTCTTAAGGAAGTAACGTGTAAGGGAGGTAACCCAATGTGCAGTTTAAATATTTATATGAACGCTTGTGCAGTCGCGATATGACAATGGCGAGTGTGCAGGACTCGCAACCAATCATTAATCATACATGTGATAAGAAAATAACGATAAAAAGTATTAACTGTGCCTGTTTAATAAATGATATTAATATTATATTAAAATGGGACACAATTTCATTGCAATCATTACTTTGTACATTCTCCTTTCGTGAGTAAATGACAACATAACCACGCATCTGGGAAAAAAAAATATACTGTATTGTGTTTGAACCCTCTTTTGTTGTTTTCTTTCTGAAACCTATTATAATGTTTTAAAATCAATTATTAATTATTAAATATCAAAATGTCAATTAGTTCTCTCTCTCTCTCTCTCTCTCTCTCTCTCTCTCTCTCTCTCTCTCTCTCTCTCTCTCTCTCTCTCTCTCTCTTGTCATACGATGAATGATGGTAATGTTAGTCAATAGTCAAGCTGTCGATCGAGAGAGAGAGAAACTTGTATAGTTTTTAAAAATGTACGTTCATTCACACGGAAACACACAGTGCCAGGAGCATATCGTAAATCCATTTAAAGTGCAAATATGTGTATTTGTATGTGATATATATATATATATATATATATATATATATATATATATATATATATATATATATATATATATATATATATATATATATTGGTTTTTGGTTTACTTTGAAGGTGACCATGATGTTCCGTAAGACACGAATCGCTTGGTTCAGTGGTTTAACAACTCGTCTGACAGTGACACAGAAACTTTTGCCATCACCATCACGTCATGCGTCATACCACAGTATTACAAAGAGAATAATATAATAGGACTAGCCAAACTGTCCCGCTGTAAATGTAATGGGATTCAAATTCTAGCTCTAAAAAGAATAGTCGATCTGCTTTTCCATCATCGCATCAGCTCTTGTCCAGGATATCAGCTCCTTGACTGTGCTGACGTCGTTTGGGATTCTTTTACGAATAATCTAAGCCAGTATTATGTTAGAGATGTGTCGTATGTCTTGGTTCTTCTTCTGTCTACAGTTTACCTATGGGGAATTTCCAATCCCGAGAAATGGAATAAAGAGGCCCCTAATGTGAAGGCTACTTTGAAGCGGTATATCTCTGGGTTCCCTGACCAAAGTTTGTGCAGTTCTTTGGATGAATCGTCGAAAAGTCTTCTTTGTGCATTAGAATGTTTCATACACTGTCTTGAAGCAAACTGTTTGCGTCCAAGCATCCTTCAAATTGGCGAATGGGAGCAGTCTATGCTACTGGAGGAAAACAGGAGTATAATTGAACGCAATATTTTCAAAATGGTTTACAGTGAGCTGATTGTTCTATCTGTTCTGCTTCTGAATCTGGTAAGATTTGTATTTTAAAAAAAACGTTTGTGTCGAAGGTTATTGTGTCATGGCAGATATATTTGTCACGCTTAAACTTTTGGGTAGAAAGGCAACATATCTTGGCAAAGCAGTTTGCATGATTTAATTGTATCGCAAGGTAACATGCCACGGCAAATCAATTTTCATGTTTTGTGTCGAGAGTTTGCATGCCATGGTAAATCTATTTTCATGTTTTAATTCTGTCGAGAGGTTGCATATCATGGCAAACCTATCTGCATGTTTTAATTGTGTTGAGACGTAACATGCCATGGGAAATCAATTTTTATGATTTCATTATGTCCAAAGGATGCATGTCGTGGACAATCTATCTGAATGTTTTAATTGTGTTGAGAGGCCAATGCCATGGCAAATCAATTCTCATTTTAATTGTGTCGAGAGGTTTCATGTCATGGCAAATATATTTGCACTTTTAAATTATGTCGAAAAATGGCATGTCATGACCAATACATATGCATGTTTTAACTCGTTGATAACTTAAAACATAGTTGTTTCCACAATGCAACTCGTATATGACTTTATGCAATAGTTAAGGCCGTACTGGTAACGTCTGCAATGGTTAAGGCCGTACTGGTAATTCTGCAATGGTTCAGACCGTACTGGAAACGTCTGCAATGGTTAAGGCCATTACTGGTAACGTCTGCAATGGTTAAGGCCGTACTGGTAATTCTGCAATGGTTCAGACCTTACTGGTAACGTCTGCAATGGTTCAGACCGTACTGGTAATTCTGCAATGATTCAGACCGTACTGGTAACGTCTGCAATGGTTAAGGCTGTTACTGGTAACGTCTGCAATGGTTAAGGCCGTACTGGTAATTCTGCAATGGTTCAGACCGTAATGGTAACGTCTGCAATGGTTCAGACCGTACTGATAACGTCTGCAATGGTTAAAGCCGTACTGGTAACGTTTGATACGGTCAAGACCATACTGATAATATTTGTAATGGCCAGGTAGTTTACTTATTACCTAACTGACCCATTGTAAAGATTGTTCCTTGTTCAGAAATTTGGATCAACGAAACATTTAAATTGAAATGTATATTTTATCGGTTGAATAACTGTTTATATTCAAAGCTTGTTTGAGAACTGCGCTTTACTTTCTCGTCTGGTTGTAAAATCCAACTTTACTTATAACCGGTTCGGGAACCTCGATAGCGTCATAATCAAGTGTTCCTTCTTTGAACATTTACAAAACAACTGTTAAAATATTCATTCGGTTTGAGAAAGTTGCAGTACATTGAATTTATTGTGTATATCCGTCCATTAACCCACAGTTCCTTTCAGGGTTGTAACTGTTATTTTAATAGTTTGAGATCACATCTGTCTTTTATTGCAGCACAAGTGGTTTAAAGAGTGTCGCACGTGCAGACTGGACCACTGCTATCTACTTTCCAGTGTTATTCAACTTTTGTATAGCAATCGTATTTAGTATTGAAATGTTATCTGTTGCTAACAATATTGTCTTTCCCGTCAAAAGTGAGCGATTTCGACTTATTTACATCGCTTATTGAATTTAATTAAAATACTAATTTATGGCAACAGAGGTATGGAAAGTTGGTTGAACATTAATTACAATCTTAATTTATGGCAACAGAGACATGGCTATTTTGCGAGTTCCCGCTGAATATAAGGTATGGCTTATTTGGAATCAATCTCTGTGATAACTATGAGTTGGAATCAATACATTTCATCGTATTTTTAGAGCAAAACATATGCATTGTGATATTAGAGACTTGGTAATCTTGATCGGTTGGAATTGATATGCAGCTAATGAGACGTTTTCCTCCTAAGTTGGTGAAATACAACTGTCATTTAATGGTATATCCGTTATACATGAACCATCTGCGTTAGAAATCAAGCCTTGATATATTCGGAGGAAGAAAAATCATTTCTGTTATTTTAACCAAATTAATGTCATATTGTCTACTCAACGTTACTTTTAAAATCTAATATGTTTTAAAGTATTCTAGATCACTCATGTATCTGTCTGATTGTTTTCCCCACACAAAATGTTTCAAATTATTATCTACGTTTCGTCGTTTTAGTTGAACAGAGTGCCTGACAGTTCCAGTCATATTTCGACACTTTTACAAAAATGTACGACTCGTGTCCTTCAGAGCACAAAATGCAAACTGTGCAGTTTAAACTTGAAGCAAAGATTGACAGGAAAGAATGATAAGCACTATCACCAACGCAGAGGACATCTGTCAGCAAATCTCGTTGTGACTGGTTTGATACGAGCCATACAAAACATGATCTGTGAGTATGTTATTGGCATACTAGTATTCATATTCGTGTGACCTTGGTCACTTTTCAACCAATCAGAGTATTCGTTATAATAATGGTTATTACATCTTTATAATATACTATTTATCTATACCATTTCTTTTTCAACAAAAGATGATAATGATGAATTTGTGCTATAGTGCTCTATCTGTCACTAGGGGTATGTAGCACTGTTTTAAGTATGCAGCAAAGCTGAATATTTAATTTCTCCTGGGGGTGAGGAACGGTGCCGCTTCCCCCATGCATTTATGTACTCAAGGAGTACTATTTAATTTGGTCGTCAGGTCTGGGTTGCTATTAAGTAACCATCGACCTGAATGAAGGACCCTGGGTGAGTAGGAATAGACTAAACACACACTCAACCCTAACAGCCACTTTTCAACAAAAGAATAATATAAAATGTTTAAAGCTATTTCGGCTTCGTTTACGTCATTTCCTTTACAAAAGTCCCATGACAGATATATGTGTTTGGAAGCAGTAGTTAACCACCCTAGAACAGATGTCAAACTCTATGTCTGAAACATTCTCAAAAACGTCGTTCACTGATGACTATTCCAGAAGCTCTGACCATGAAAGAAAACCCCGAAATAAATCGTACCTTTAGGCTATAAAACTGACAATTACAAAAACTTTAACGTTTAGAAAATTACAAGGTCATTTCGATCTAGTCCATAACATCTCAGCAGGACCAGATGATATTCATTATCAGTGGTCCTATTGATCGCGTCCACAGTACTTCAGCAGGACTAGATGATATTCACTATCAGTGGTTCTATTGATCGAGTCCATAATACTTCAGCAGGACTAGGTGATATTCAATATCATCGGTCCTATTGATGGAGTCAATAACACTTAATCAGCCTCTGAAATAACTAACACACGGGTTTTGGAATCTATTAATGGTTGTACCTTTCTTTCCGTATATTAGACACCTTAATGAGAACTGCGAAAAAGACATGAACTAAATATATGCCGTGGCAACAACCGATTACCAGCAGGACTTCCTATGGTTCTACAAAATATCTAATAGATCTAACTTCAATCATGGTTCGACTATGTACGGTTCTGTTTCAGAAATCTGTATCTCCTACTTCTATTTAGAGAAACCCATCTTAGTGTAAATGTTTGGGTTAGGTCCTTTCAGATATTTAGACAGTTTCCCTTTGAACTTTTGGAATCGACTTTTAAAGTAACAGTAGACAGGCAAAAACCATGGGTAATGTGTATTCCTCTTTGATGGTTGGCATCGGGAGTAGCTTGCACAGAGATGGTTGGGATCCGTAAGGCCACGTTGCAACCTGAAAAGTGCGTTGGTACATTTCTGTGTTGGAACAATGGTAAATTTAGTAGACTTTAAGAAGACGGTTTCTTCAGATGCTAAGCATGAAACATGTCCACGCTGACTCACGTGGCTGTCAAAGTGTATTCGTCCATGGTGAGATGACAAAGCTGGTTGTTATCACAGCCTTTGGCAATAGTGTTGTACAATGGAAGCATCAGTTTTCTTATGCAATGGTGGGGTACGACGCGATGGTACAAGACAGTTGGTACAAGACTTTGCATTTGATCAAGCTTTCGTGCTGACGAATGTATATCAGGTCGATGTATTTTGGCGACATTTGATGGTGTCATGCTGAAAAGTGACAATGTTTGCACAACTAAGGATACAACAGAGACACGTTAAGGTATTTGATTTCTTGTCCTTGAGATTGGTTGTAGTCGTACAGCAAGTGTCTGACATTAGTTCATCATCCAAATAAACCGTCGCGGGGATTCAGAGGTTCCATGGCCACCACACAATAACTTTCGGTGATACGACTAAACTCGGGATCGGTTTTGAAACGTCAGTGTAGTTGTGCTTACACACACACACACACACACACACACACACACACACACATATATATATATATATATATATATATATATATATATATATATATATTCCTACCATTGATCGTTGGGTTTTCAAGTCTTGTTCATAGTAACATATATGGTATCCGTGAAATAGACATTGATGTATTTCCCAGACGATGTTTGTGTTTTCTAAATCTCAATCAGTTAACGAAATATTTCCAGTGCACTTTTTACCTCATTCGTTTCTCCCTTAGTGGATCCATTTGTCTTCCTTGATGGCCAAGTAATGTAACCAATGCAGAGCTTTGGCCGATTATCTTAGCTTGATAGACTTGGAAATTTGAGATCGTATGATGGTTAGTTTGTTCTCGGACATGAATCAGTTGCGGTACTCTAATGACCACGTTTTGGCGATGGTAGAGGTTTCCTTCAAAGAACCGATTCATCCATGCACCATGAACACTTTAAAAACAAAATTCTACAGCAATGGCGTAAAATGTCTACATTAATATTTATTTTAACATTTCTTCATGAACGTTGAAGGTTAGGAATCCTATGAATTCTACCAATGCTAGAAATCTTCTGGTTGTTTGATGCGCAGATTTACGGAGTCGTAATACTCAGCGTCGCATAATTCCGCAAGCACAGCATGTTGACTGGACTGACTTGACTATTAAGAACGTGTGGACAATACCCATTTATGTCATTCCAAATAATGTAGACATTCGACTGAATGCAGTGGCCAAATAACTCATGGAATCATTATCTTGTACTTGTCCAACATGAATTCAATGTCATTTGAGAGCATTTGGTTCTTTGTTCTGGATAATATATGACCATCGTATCCCGAGCAAATGTGTACTATCACAGTGGAATAACGTTGGCACTCACCGTAACGTTAAATGCATTCTTCACTACAAATATCCATTTGGAAAGATCGGAAAGAGTGTTGGACTTCAAAGGAGTTTTTTTAGTTTTCCTTGAATCTTGCACCAGTGTGAACATTGATATAAGATTAGTTCTTGGATGCACATCTCGATGGAAGACGTATAAATCAGGAAGTTGAATGCAAGTCTCATGAATGAATTTAAAATTAAAAAAATTACGAAATATACACGCATCGTTTTCTTCTTTTCATCCTTTTTCTTTGGATGTAACATTCATGACATCGTTTGTTTCCTGGACAAACGTGAGCCCTGAGATCGTTGGTGCGCACGAGTTGTCCACAGCTAAAGCATATTATTAATAATTGGCCAAAGCTTTTATGTTGTCGTCCTTGCGTCATGCGATGTAGTTAGTAACACGCTGTCAAGCCGAAAAAAAAATCATGTATTTCATTCGCGAATGCAGGGTTTAGAAGCTAAATAAGCCGGAATCTCTTGCCGAAATGAATGCGTTGCTCCCGGTTGACAAATCAATAACCACTTTTTCTCGCACTAATATACGTAATAAAGAAATCCGCTGATACTGGTAATGCCATCGAAATGTTCAGAGATAACCCTATATATAGGACTAGTGTCTTAGTGTCGGAGAACACTCATCTTTGGATGGTTCTCTTTTTGCTTAGAGCCATTTGAAGATCAAGGTCCTTTCTTGTGACAATACTAAATGGGTATTCATCTCTCAAATAGTCAAGATGGAAGAGCCAAAACAAACTGAGTTTTTGGTGTGAGCTTACTTTGAAAGGATACTACTGAGAAAACGACGAACTATTCCTCCATTCGATCTGATAGTCAAGATATTTGCTATATCTGTCACGAGAAAGGACCTTGGGCTCCATAATACCCACATCATTAAAGGAATACAAGGAAAAGAGAAAAGTGTTGTAATGGCCAATAAACTTGTTGTTAAGAGAAATACAGAACCATCCAGAGAAAAAAGAGGAGGAAGATGAGTGGTCATTCGACAGTGAAGAAAAACCCAATCTGGTCAATAAAGGCAAGAAAACCAGATCACGAGCAGTAAGAGATGACGAGGTAGAAAATAGGTATTTCAGAAGAAAATAGACTTTATGTATTGTGCTGTGAAATTTCATTGTAATTTCAAACGAAAATATACCCGAACGAAAATGTTTGGGCGGGCACACACACACACATACACATGCACGTACACATAGTGCAAACTCGATGGTAAAAACATTGCCACGTTTTAGTAAATATCATTGAGAGTAAAAGGCATTCTTGTTAAATTTATCTAGTTCTACACTGAAAAAGAAAGCTTTTGAAATAAACAAGTATAAGAAGCATTGTGAAAAAAGATACTGGACTTGTTAAAGATCGAGTTAAATAAGAAATTTATAACTCATATGTTAATGATTATAATCGTGTTTACCTTTATATTTTAAAACCTTCTAGGGAAGTTTGATATATTTATTTGAATCTTGTATGTTAACGCCTATCTTGGCAATTTTAAAATTAATCATGTTATAACTTATTTTGTAATCAGCACTATATAACCATAATTGTTTCTGAAGTACCTTAAAATCCTTCACACACACACACACACACACACACACACACACACACACACACACACACACACAGACTTTTCTTCTAACAAAAAATGAGATTGCATCAGTAAAACATGTTTCACTCTGAAGACGTACAAATAGTGTCTTATTAGGCAGTTTATTGGGTCCTCTCTTCTTGCTTTACATTTTTTGTTTGGGATAAACTACTGTTATTGTTTGTATCACTTAAAACATTTCTTTTCTTCAGATAACAAGGAAACGCACGACGTTATGAGAAACATAATAGAAAGTTGTGTCGCTGCTTCATCGCTCACACAACAAATGCTGTTGCCTGAACTAGGAAAACTGTGCTTCAATAAGCAAGATTTTGTGCGTTTTTATGGTATTGAACTTTTGGGCGTGGAAGGTAATAATGAGAAAATCTGTAGAGGTTATATCGCCAGGAGTCTTTCTTTAGGAAGACTTAGATTGAGGGAGGATGGAATCGGAAGGTCATCAAACGTCTGGCATCCATTTTGGAGAGTCATGTTTGGCAAGTTTGGTGCTATTGATGTGAAAATTAATTGTCTTATTCCAACAAAGCATTGCGTTATTAGGCTCTTCTCAGAGGACTATACAAGTAAAGCTGACCGAGATCAAACCGCAGACAATCGGAACACTTTTGTGACCTTAAAAAAACTTCAGTGCAGGGGCGGCCATGGGAACATCGTCAAACTCTTGGCATACCAACATTTCCCACTTCCGTTTTTCTTCATTCTGGAACATCAACCAAACACAAATTTCCTTGAGTGGCTTCTGAATCATAGGAACAAAGCTTCTTGGATCAGATCTGAAAACCTTATTTTCATGATCAAAGATACTGTAAGCGCTGTCAGGTTCTTGCATATGAATACCATTTTACACAGGGACTTGACAGCATGTCGATGTGTCATAATATATCAAACTCTCTCCGTAAAACTCCATCAGTTTCGACTGGCAAAGATAAGAACCGTAAAAGGTATGAAGTAAGATGCAATATATTTTGTTCATGTCTTCCGACAATTTTTTAAATTGTTTTCCATGATGTTTTATGTACGAAAAAATATACTTTTATCAAGGTTATTTTATTTTGCCAAATGACCATGGCTTTGAAACAGCAATGCAAATTAATTTCAGCAAAAGGAGATAGGTACACAATTGTAGCTTACTCAGATATATTTATAAACTGGTTAGGTAATAAAGTAGTCACAGAAATTGATAACTACCATTAGATTGTGTTCTATATGTTTATCCGTAATTTGTTTATATCATTAAAATTTCCTTTAAAAATTGAGATGGGATATTTTTGTGCACAGGTGACGAATCCAGGTTCGCAACTAGGTGGATGGCCCCAGAGAGTATGATGAATGGAAATTTCTCCCAACAAACTGATATATGGATGGTGGGTTTATTCATGTGGGAAGTTCTAACTCATGGCTGCTGGCCATTTACAGAGCACTCGGACAAGACAACTGATATGATAATGGAGTTGGTGAGATATTGTCTTATCTTTTTCCATGGTTGAAATGACGATTGGAAGTAATATAACATGTATCTATAACGCTAGTGATTGAGGGAGTATTTTTTAGCAGTCTAATGTTGTTATTTAAGGGGGTTGTTATTTTCATTTATTCCACGTTGGGCTACACAACACGCATCTCTTTATCTCTTACTGAGATGGTGAAGGTGTTATTGCCTTAGTTCTGCAAGATTTTTGTTTGTTTTCTGTTGATTGTTTTCTGCTCGTCGGTATATATTATGATGGAATTGAAGTAGATGGAGTCATGTTTAAAACCAAATTTGCAACAATAATAACGAACAATTAACCAACCTGTTTTCTTTGAAAATAATAGTAACAGTTCAACTAAAACGAATATAACAACAAATATTGCCATCAATACAACAGCGATCCAACTCTGGCAAACGTAAGACAAATTGGAATATTATACATGGCTTAATCTTGTAACTCCCCTGTAACTATTCTAAAAGATTGGATTTTAAAGGAATGTCTTTTAAATTGTATTGTGTTATCAAACATAATACTTAGTTTCCAGTTTCGTTCAACGATCAGCGATCAGTCCTAAAACTGCTGAGACGATTCGTTGCCACAGAGACTTTACAACCCGTTTACATGTTATCGACATTCAAAGCCGACAGCTGTCTGTTACACTCATGCGGATTCATAGATCATATAAATTATACAAAGCGTCATGTATTTTATTTATCAGGTACTATACAGGAATCTCAAGCCTGCCCAGTTTCCGTGTATCCCTGATAAATTGTACGACTTGATTCTGCGTTGTCTGCACGAGGACCCCAATTCACGAATCACATTGGACACACTTGAAGATGAGTTGAGTTCCATTATACAGGCTGAATCACATATGTCACCAGGTATATTTCGCACTTCATATACAACTGCTTTATATTTCTCTTTCAAATAGGATTTAAAGTGAAATCTACGTTTTTAGATTACATTTTATATCCATGCACTATGAAACATCTCTGCTTTATAAATTTTAAGTATATAGATCAGGTTACCTTTTTGCAACATTTAATCTACGGAATCTGACACACGAGTAGCCATTCTTTTTCGACAAAACTGCATTTTATTTTAATACATCGTCCCAAAATCCGCTTCTCGTCTGCAGATGATTTGCTTGCTTTCGTCGCAGATGCAATTTGTAAAGCATGTCACAAAAGAGGAAAATCTTTATGTAGCTGTTGAAATGTTACATAAGTATACGCGTACATTAAGGCTGATCTGCCAGTAAAATGCACAAAGCAAAGTCTCTGGCAGGGCTATATACGTAACGAGGGAGTTATTCTTGTACATCTTTTGGCTTGCAACACGCAAGCTAGAAGACTCAATCGTATGCTTTTAAAAATTCTAGCTCACGATATGTTTGTCTCATGACAAACATATTTATCTAAGTGTCAGAAGTCTGACATTTAATTATACGTCTTTGACTTATTGACATATACTGAATTTTATATCTGTCTATTGAAATTTTAGTTTTAAAATAAACGCAACTCTTATACCCTCACTATCCAGTCATGAATTCTAGTTTCATATTGTTAAACTCGGTTATTAAAGCCATGTCCTTATGTCCTTTGCATAAATAGCAGTTTCTGACACTTTTTACATTGTAGACCTTATGGTGCGATTACCATGCAAATTGTTGGATAACACTTATAATATTTAGAGTTTATCTGTCTATCCTAGGAATGACAGGAATCATCACACAGAATTGGAGTCAAAAGCAACGTAGATATCCATACATTTTAAAAGAACAGAAGGATAGATGTGAAAAGGATGACTTTGAACCAGAAATGGTATGTATAAATCAACACGAATCTTGATCCTACTTAACTATAGGTATTAGATGTATCACGGGAGTTTTTTTCAGTTTATGTGATTTAGTATGTTATACATGACGGCAAATACACATACATGCGTATATGTGCAAGCGGTTTTGTGTGTGTAACGTTTGGTATATGACCATTAATTTCAATGAGCAATAAATAGGTATTTCTAATTTTAATATCAGTCTCAATATCTAATCTGTTCACAAGTTTGATTTTATCTTCTTCTCCCCATATGATGGCTCAGCCATGTTGAACAAGATGTGAGGTTTTGCACGAAAAGAGACAAAGCAGAGTCACACACACGCACACACACACACACACACAGATATATATATATATATATATATATATATATATATATATATATATATATATATATATATATATATATATATATACATATATATACTGATTTAACTCGTTTACCGCGATATTGTGTTTACGGTTGTCCGTACCACAGTGCTTTTTCACTGTACGGGGACATTGGTATTTTACATCGGCAATTAATAATTACAAAAAGACTTTTATTACATGCCCATCTAGTCTTGCAGGACTGATCTGGTGAGCGATACAGATGTTCAGTCTATTTTTCCGTATCGTACACCTAAAAGTTTGGCGTCTCACACTCAGCCTTGATCAACGTTTGAAACTTGCAATATTAAACAACAGTCCACTATTAAATATCCGGAATGATTAATTGCTCTACCTTTTCAATTATTAAAAAATGCCAAACACACGTTTGAATCAGTTATTTTCGGTGAACATTGCCGTTTTTGCCGCTGGGGTTAATGTGTGAATGTTGATATATCTATCAGTTGTCATGAAAGTTAAGGATTTTAGATGGAGTCTGAGATGTATGAAAATCTAAAACGTCTGAACAACACTCAAATGAAAAAAATTAATATTTGTCCTACAGGCAAGTTGAACGTTCAAAGACTCACATTGTAAAGAATGTGCCATTTGTCTGAATAGGCCTAACAATGTATCAGCCGACATTTTCATCCCCAGTCAGTCGCTATATTTCAAATGCCAATTATAAAGTTGCCACATAGATGGTTGTAACAGTTACCAGTCTAAAAAAGATGTGAGCAGAAGAACTATGGATCCTCGTACAGGAGAACATTTCGCACACGAATTTCCACGATGACCACCTATTTTACCATAATGTCAGTCCTATGTGCAAGCACGAGAAGGAAATACAACGGTCAAAGCATGAGAAAAGCCAATTATTTTGCATTCAGCTAATTTTCCAAGGTATCATATAACTTCAGCGTATCCATTTTTAAATTTTAGTTCTGATGATCTCCAAGATTTTGAAGAATAAAGTGATACATCACATCCTATGAATCATCATTTGATATATTTGAATTGTTCAATGACTTATGCATTTTGAATTTTTGGTAGTCTTGTTCTTTCAACGAATCGTTCTAATATATCCATTTATTCTTGTACAAACGTATATTTGAAATATCTTTCAATACTCTGTTGGGGCCCCGAGTTACGGACCACTGCCGTCTCACCTCTGTCTGCGTGGGTCCGACTCTAAGATTCGGCAAATGTAGTTATGTGAGAAAGCTTGCCAGTAGCTTCTCGTGGGTCGGTGGTTCTTTCCGGGGTTTGTCCGGTTTCTTCCTCCACCATTAATACTGGCCGCCATGTATAGCCTATATTGTGCTGAAAAATGGCGTTAAACCATAAAAAACAAAACAAAACAATACTCTGTTAACCTGTCATGATTATAATATTAGCCAGTTATTCTATTCCGTGAATATTTAACTATTTTGACATCGGAACTATATAGCCATTTTTTTCTACTGTAGTTATAATCTATACATTTACATACACGTTGTTTGGAAGGGGTTGTGGTTCTAAAGTTTTAATAATTATCACTTTTACATACATACATACATACATACATACATACATACATACATACATACATACATACATACATACATACATACATACATACATACTTTATCCACGCATACGAGATACACATATTTTTGAATCAAATCTTTCCTTGAAGTACTTATTGTTTCAAATTTCTCTACGTTCCAGGGAATTCCTCAGTGTATAATCAGACAGACGTCAATAGGTGAGATTCCTGAAATATTGAGAAAACGTTTATTAGTTTGTTAACAGTTCAACATTTTTATAAACATTACTGCAGATGACAAGTCACGTAGCTTACTACCCACATACATACATACATACATACATACATACATACATACATACATACATACATACATACATACATACATGCATACATACATGCATACATACATGCATACATACATGCATACATACCCGCATACATACATGCATATATTCGTTATACACACATAGATAAACTTTTTTTCATTTGTGTGATGGGCTGTTTGATAACGCCTTTTAAGAAAAGTATACACATTAACTACATAATTCAAACCGATGTCCAAACGTTCATAACGAACAATTATAGTTACTATTTAGATAGTAAATATAGTTACGTAAGCATGAAATTATCCTATTATAAATTCTCTAGCCTCTTGCCCACTTTTGTACATTTCAAATCAGTGCTTTTCAATTCAATCCATAACTGTTTCTTTGTAGAACCGTATGTAAACCTTAGATTCAGTCGCCTAAATATCAAGACTGTCCTGCCAATTACTGAGGTAGACCTCATCTCAGATGACCAGCCTCAGATACAATGGGTATACAATATTTTTGCCTGAATATCTAAAGTCCACATTTAATCAACATTTGTCATATTTTCAACTCTAGTTCCTATTCTAGTATTGTAACATTTAGGTTCTGGAATGCCAATCGCAAGAATTCAAAAAACCTTTCTAAGACTATTAATTTTTATTCACACCAGTGCTTGAAAAGAGTACGCTTCATCCTACAAAATCTTTCGAAAACTTTGCATTTATGTTGCTAGGTCGTCGTAGTCATGAGTAAATTGTTCGCACCGAGTTTCTTCTGGGACCGATATCAGTGTATATGGTATAGTTTGGGAATTAACATTTTACTTTAAAGACAAAAATATCATTCTAGCTAAGAATAATAGATCTTGTTTATTGATAAATTATATTCAGCACAGTGTTATAATGATGGTATGTACAATAAATTAAAAAATGAATACTTTGCACTTGAAAACTCTGATTATATTATTAAATTTAAAATTCAAAGTTTAATGTTCTAATATTTTATCAATATGAATGCTGTGTTTGACGTTTCTATTGTACAGAGGGCAATGGTGTATGTGTCTGAACCTGTTCAAGATGGAACCGTTCTTTACAATGATGACTTGAAGAGAATTTCGGGAGCTCTAAAGCTCGAGGTGAAGATGGAAACAAATGGGGACAAAATTCTGGTGAGGGAATATTTTGCTGCATCAAATGTCAGGTTTATAATGCAACATGGGCCTTGAAAGAGCTACAAACATTTTTTTGAAAAATGGTGAACAACGATGTAATTTAACACAAAGCAAACACATTTATAGGCTTTAAAACGTTAGATTTTAAAAAGTCCATGACTCTCGGACACGCCACCTAGCAATCACTTTATCGTTTAGTGAAGAATATTGTCTTAAATTCGTGTTTATTTGGCAAGAAATATATTACATGAAACATGTTGAATAAAATGCAATGCAATAATCTACTAAAATCTGTAAGTATTAATCTTGTTTAATTAATTTTCATGTGTAAAACATATTCGTTAAAAATATTTTGTTATATGTTCTGCTAGTTATACCAGTAGACTGAATAAACGACGACGGTGACTTTTAAAATAATAAATAAAAAATGGTTTCGGAAACGTAACATATGAGGAAACGACTTGTTTAGGAAAATTAGAAATAACAATACAATACATAATTGTATAGGTAACGACTGAATGTGCTGCTTGGTAAGCAGAAAACATAACTTTGCTTCGAATAAAGATTATCTCACAAATGACGATGGATCCAATCATTTTCTATCAAACTTGTCCTAAATTCCAGAAATATACTTACCCAAGTGGAGACACCCTGCTAAATCTTGTGCTGAGGCAACGGTATGGTACCAATATTGACAAGTACATAGAGATTGTGTTAAATATTGCAAAGTGTGTTGAAACGTTTCACTCTCACGGACGGATAGTAAGATGTATAACTGCTCGGGACATCTGTGTCACCGAAGACACAAAGGTAAACGCAGCAAAAAGAAGCGTACGTAGCTCAAATATATATTTACTTTAGCCCAAGAACATATCACCTGAATGTGAACCTCAACAGTCTTGATTTTACATCATATAGTTACACATATTGATACTAGACCGATCACCTGTGAAGAGGTATCTCCACGTGGTGCATTATTTTAAATTTTAGGACTTTCTTGGGAAACAAACTTCTCTTAATATGTGAGTAGCTTAGTAGCTTACGCTTGAAATCTCCGACATATAGAAGATTCGAGCAAACCAATATATATATATATATATATATATATATATATATATATATATATATATATATATATATATATATATATATATATATATAGTCATGACTTTATGATAATAAACTTAGTAAAAAAGGTAAAGCGAAACCAACAATTTTTGGAAAAACTTAGCAAATATTTTAATTATCAAAGCTATAAAAATGAACATGTCAGATGAACTCAACCGTATTATGAATCGAATCTACAATAATCTTGAAACGTTATATTATGTTCAAAAGAATCGAACGCTCCTAATGAATTTCAGAATAATCTTGGTACGAAGTGATGATGTTACGACACAATGGTCTTAAACTATGTAATGGATAAAAGCAAAACCAACAAGTTTGGTCAAAATGCAACAGCCTATTCTTTCCCTAGGTTTCATACTGAAAATTTAAGAGAAACCTGCAGTATTGTGAAAAAGGTCCCAAATAATTTTAAATTTTCTATCACAATTAGTGTTCATTATGAATTCCAATATTGAATATGCTTATGTACAAATAGTCTTGACATTTCCGATGAATGCCAATAGTTTTGATGTATCACAATGATATAATCCAGAATGTTATTTATCCCACCACGAGGTGTTCCCTAGTGGAGACATATAATGTAACCCCTCGACCGGAATTTTCTCATCTCGGGTCAAACCCCACCGTAGATTATTTTTCTCACCCAATATATCTTCACTAGTATTCACGTCCCAATGTTTGCATGCGGCGCATGAATGCAGATATGTTAATGAGGGCTGTTGTGTGACCGTTGCATTGAAAATATATAGTTTATACACGTAAGCAAAGAACAATAACAACAAAAAACGTCGCATAGTAATTTGGTATTATCATATTTAATATATGGATGCTTTATGAAATTGACAATAAATAATTAACATTTATTACAAGAAACGGTTTTATTTTATCAGTTCTAAGTTTGAAAAAATTCCCCCTGTATAAAATGACTTTCGAAATAGGGACTTTAGCGGATAAACTATGTGCTAAACTTTAACCTCATGGATTCTGTAAATATTTATCGCAGTGACATTTGCTAATGGGTTAGTGTGTTGATGGATAAACGATTCCTTTTGGCTGGTAAGCGCATTATTTGTCATTAAATATTGCAGGTATATTTTTTAATTCAACCGGGGCACAATGGATGATTAGTTGTTACGAGAGTTGTGAGGCTGTGAAGTGTATAATTCTGAAGTCTATGTGCATGGATCAGTCTCGTACTATATATAACATTTCTTTTCTCCAGATATGTGTCCTGAGATTAGGGAGAACAGCACTGCTAGTTGATCCGAAAGAAGACTGGCTGTTTGATGAGGTGTTTGAGGACAGATTTAACTGGTAGGTCTACTTGAGAGTATTTTCAAGGTCATGAATCATCATTATAGTCTGGAGCATTATCTGAAATTTAACGTTTGGACACATGTTGTTATATTTTCACAAAGCGGGATCTTCTATACTTTGATGAATACACATAATGTAAATATTATATTATATTTTAATGTACCCAACGGCCAGTTTAATTGAAATTCACAGTTACTAATCGTATTCTAATAATTTCATATTCCGAATAAAAGTTGCATTTGTTCTTTTGAATGCATGCTGGTAATATGTACTATTGTATATACTATGACTATATTGACTGAAAGCAGTATTTTATGTTCTGAAGTTTCATTTTTTATTTGCTTTAAGGCTTCCACTTGAGGTCATTCGAGATAAAATGTACTCACGCAAGTCGGATGTTTATATGGTTGCCATGACAGCATACGAGATGTTTTCAGCGCTCGGTCTACATCTATCTAGCCCTGTTAAAAATCCACTTGGATGCATCCCTTTTGCCGTTCATACGAAAAACATGGTAATATTCTTTAGTATTTTTTGTCATGTCTTAATGTTTATGATATACATGGATGAAGTCTGTCTGTCATAATGTCTAACTATACTATCCTGCAAAGGCACACACATTCAGCTTTCGTCCTTAATTACGTCCCTGTCTCCTATAAACTATGATGCTGTCTCGACTAGAAGTGCATTTATTAGTTTGAACATAGGAAATATTTAAGTTTTATGACTGTATTATGCACTCGACGATTCAAGGATAAAATAAAACCATTTTGAATGTATTGTATATATACCTTTCTGAAGTCAACAAACATGGCAGTTTTTGGAAGTGGACTCATCCGACATTTTTTGGGAGCTCTTTTGACAAAGAATAAACAATTTAAGTTCCTACAAGGAAATATGTTACATGCAATGTTAACATCTATGTTAGAGCTATTAATACGGTCCCTTCATGTAGATAATACTCAGCACAAAAACTCTTATGGAAAAATTCAAATAGAGTATAAAACATGTTCCATCAGTTGTAAAGCCTTTTCATAGTTGCATTCTTTTTCCACGTCCGTTGTTGTTTGTATTTGTAGGTAGTTTAAACTTCATATGGATTTAATTTTAGTTTTTTTAAAATATGTTTTTCTCCCGATAAGGTAAACAACGAAATGTAATATTTAAATTCCCATTGGATAAATTATGATATAGATAATATAAAGCGTATATTGAATTTTTTCAGCAATTAGTTGGACTTGTCATACAATATCGAGTTTATATATGCCTGTAACTGTTTCTTCATCCCATTTCAGAGAGCTGAATACCAAACGTTTGCATCGTTAAACCTCTTACATTAAAACTATGTATCGTAGAGAACAACAACAAGTACACTTTTTTAACGGAATAATCTGTTGAAATTTAGTAATGTAAGTGATAATCTTAGAGAGCAGCGGTTTATACTTAAGGCCTAGATTCGTGATTAAAATTACATAATGGGGCACTTCAATTTTGTAAAAACGTTATTGCCATGTATATATAAGATTACCTAATATCCGAACACGTGGATTAAATTACACAATGTTGACAATGTCATATGCCCTCAAAATCGTAATATGGATAGCACAAAACAGAAACAGTCGTATATTACATCCAAATAAGTCCCAACAATACTGTCTTTCACTAAAAAAAAACAAAATACCGTAAAAGCTTTATGATTCGAATAAATTATGACATGTATCGTTTTATATTTATTAATTTATCTGAACTATTAATTTCATGCAAAGTATTGAAGCTGTATATTGCCTTTGTCCAGTGTCTACACTGAGATTAATATTACTCAACAAGTACAGAGTACACTGAGATGTTTGCTAGTGTAAAAACGAACATATATTGGGAATACAGAACATTTAAATTATTGAAATAAGTACATTGTACACTTTCATAGACGCAATTCCTCCTCAATTTCAGATAGAAGATGTCCTAAGTTGTAATGAAGTACCAGAACGTCCAAATAGCTGTCCTAAATGGTTGTATGAAATACTTCGAAAATGCTGGTGCAGAGAACAAATCAGACGACTCACTATTACAGAATTGGTCAGTCAAATAGAAGAAACGTAAGTATTCTTGAAAACGAAATAGGACTCGCCATTTTTTAATTATCTATTGCATGTGACATGTAAAAAATGTTTGTCTAAAATAAAAACAAAGAGTTCAATTAATTTAAGCTAATAGGTATACGAACAATAAAGTGGTACTCATGTAACGAAGATAAAATGTTATTGCTTGATACATTGGGTACAAAGTTACAGTACGTGCGCGTTATATAATACGGCTGAAATGTGTATTAAAACATACATCGCGCTATTTACTAGAAGAGCGCAGCTTTAAAAATTATTCAGGTATAAGCCTAATGTTTAGAATAGAAAAAAGTTTGCGTTTCTAATTATTTAAATTAGAGAAGATTATTTCGGTTAGTATATGATGTACATGTTGAGAACATTTTGCAAACGTTTCAGCCTTATTAAATCATTAGATCTGACTACCCGTGATCCATCTCTCATGCTTCATTTCTCCGGGAAACTGGCGACAACCTCTATGATGTCGATCAGTTCTCAATTAATTTAAGAAGTAATACTTCTGTCCCTCAATGATTTGACTTGATGAGACCCATTATATTAAACACATGAGTCCCTCTGTAATTCATATCTGATAGCCGTTTATGAAGAAATGTCAGATTAGATACTTTTATATACTAAAAGATTGCGGATATACAATAAGAAAATGTTGGCAATCCCTCAACGTTTCGACACAAAAGCAGTTATGAAATTATAAGTTTTTAATAATAGATAGATTGATTCGTAAAGTTCCATGTTTGAATTTTACTCTGGTTTGATGTAAACATTACGTGATCTCTCTTCACTTCAGCATATGACTCCGAAAGGGCAGGTTAAGCTAACTCCTAGTCAGTTTCAAAACAGCTGATGTTGTTTATAGTTGAGATAATTAAAAAATCAATCGCGAAGTTCTCAATATTCCGCATTAGCTTTATATATATATATATATATATATATATATATATATATATATATATATATATATATATATATATATATATATATATATTATAGAATTAGATATTCTAAGTAGAACTAGCATTCTTGGAAGTTACTTATTTATATTGAGAATATGATTCTTGCATTTAATTCCATTAATTATTGAGATGACAATGCTTCAAATAGTTAGGTTATTGAGTTGAGTTTGTATATATTTAATTTTAGGTCTTCGGCAAAGTGTCATTATATTATGTCCAATATTACTCTTTACCGCAAACGCTTTGGTTTGTAATTTTAGATGATGAATTTCAGATTGAAGATTCCTGCTCGTAACTTTCAAGTCAGTAAGAACATAGTTTTCCACGGCAATGTGACTTTGTATTATGTTTGAAACAAGTTTCATTATCATAATCATTGTCGATGTCTTCTATACGTTATTGTATCTAGGTAAATACGGGTTTGGAGATGTTCTTTATAGTTTGGTCCTGGGCGGCTTGTATCTGCCGGTGCATGTGAAGGTGTAAAGAGCTGGAGTCTTGCTTGGCTGGCTCTTCATGGATATAAATATTTCGATTGTCTTGTACACTTTGGCGAAGAGTGTCTGGATCTACATAGACTTCGGAATAGGGAGGTATTAGGTAAGTTTGCACTCCGTGTTTAATTGTGCAATTGATGTCGCAATGAACTATGGTCAGTTTGGCTGGCACTGATAAGTGTGCTGCTTACTGAGAATGGCTATGCTGAAGCAGTGTAGATATATTGTTTACGATTTCACACAGTTTCAAGAAATCCATTATAAGTCAACGCCAAACAGCCGCTGTCCTGAATTAGAATGGTGTATGTAACTGTTTTTCTTGTAAATTATAATTCGTACATAGAGCGTTTGCTTTGAGTAGTTGTAGCGATGGAAATACGTCATCACAACATCATTCAGATGTTTCAGTGATGAGTTCTTGTTGGCTGCTTTAATTTTCTTTGATGTGGACGAATTTTGGAATTACCTTTATGTAACAGTGTTTTTCAAAAAGCTGAATATTTCCTCATATGGGTATCATTCCAAAAAAGGCATGTGCTTTATGATCGATATCAGCCTTTCTTGGTGTCTTATTCATTTGATTTTGCAAAACAGAAGCAAAAGTAAATGCAAATATAATGTCCTAAAACGTATATATTAACTTGATAATGTCCATAAGTAACGCTCTTCTTGTAGGTGGCCTTTACACCGGAAGATGGATGACGAAAAACACACACACTTGTCTACCAACCATGATCAAGAAGATTTGGAATCATTCTCTGATGTGCCCTTTGATGTGCCACGACGAAGATATGACCAAATGCCACGTTTTAGATCATTTGGAGGCACGATGTCGTTGGCTCCATTACCTGTTCCCTGCATCAGTTCCATGTCAAGTCAGGAGGACGTTTCTGTACATTTTGAGAACGATTCAGAGTCAGATACGTCCGCATGCACCTTAACAACACACGATTCTCAGGATACCAGTTCAACGGATTATTTCATAATCAACAGTAGGACTCCTAATCTATCCAGCGACACCAGTACTTTTCATAGCAATTCAGATTTCTCAATTTGTCATTCTCAGAATTGTACACCGAGTGACGAATCAGCCTATGAGGAGGTAACCGGTAATCATAATTATTGCTCAGAAAGAATGCAAATTAATAATGCTGGGGACTCGTCATTGGAGGACCTAAGTGATGGATATCTTACAGTAATTAGGTGATTTCAGGAAGAATACTGCATTTTAAATATGATGAGCAAATTATTCTGAGTGAGCAAAATCAAACACTTACGTTGAAACACTCGGTAAAGTACTACCAGGAAAAAGTCTTGCTTTCACTTAACCTATAAATAACAAAAATCGTTTGTACTAAAATATAGTACTTGGATTGAACAGCTGATTTTGAGCGTCTTTTTATATTTATGTAGTTAGTGTGAACGTCTTTCTCTCATTTAAAAGCTTATTGTGGACACAAAACTTAGAGATATTAGTCTTGTGTGTTTTGTGCATCCCCGCATTAGTAAAAATGACAATCATCGCTGTATAAAGAGCAATTCAGAAAGACAGATTTTGGTCTTTTTGGAGTGTTCAAGCGCTAGAAGTATCTTTGCTGAACAGTCAAAAGGAAATACCGATTCGTAAGCGATGGTATCTTTACCGGAAATTATTCAGGAAATGGGAAGGAGCAAATGATTTAAAGAAAGAACCAAATGTCAAGAAATTGGTGAATTATCAGAACAACTACGTTATCGTCTCGCATAGAGTATCGTCAGATTGTCTTACTCTCCTAATGACAAATATGCTCGCCGCTGAAGCATTATATTATTTTTCGTATATAACTGACCTAATTATTAAACAGTGGCTAGAACGTGTCCCTTTTCTGTCTAAAATTAATTAGTAAACAGAACATGCTCAATGGTCTCAGATATGTCAATAATTATTGTAGGTGGTAGAAATATAGACCTAGGCAAATTATTTTTGCGATCTATGTACGCTCCCCTTTGTCAGATACTTCTTTGGTGAACATTTAAGATGACATTTCGATTTATTGACAATTGTATCTTGAAAAACAAATGGCGTCAGAAAAAAGTATCGAGCAAAACAAAATTTCAAACGAATGGCGTCCTACTCAATTTTAATTTCCATTTTATGATGTTTTAATTGTAATCGTGACTTGCAAAGTAATATTAAAATACAATGATGTAGAGAGAAGTGATATTTAGTACATAGATGTGATTGCATTTCGCATGAATTATACGAGAGAATGTGTTCCTCATGTACTCGTTTAAATGGTTGGTATTTCATGACTACAATCTTTTAATATTCGTGAAAATTAGTTTCACAAGAATAAAGCAAGGATGTATGCGACCTTGTAGAAATGGTAATTCAGACTTTTGAAGTAATCGACCTACTGCAAAATTATCAGCAGCAGGAGGTAACCGATTGTTCCACCTTTTCAAAAATACTAGCATTACCGTTTAATATCAGAACCACACATTCTAGGGAGTAAAATAATAAGCAAATAAACTTTAGAACTTCTCATAAACAATTTTGAACTTTGAGATTATAAAATATATCCCTACGCTGAACCATTCGACACCCATCTTCAAACTTTAGCATCTTGGCTAAATTCCTGAACGTAAAACACGAGCTCTTAGCCGACGTCACCTGCGCATGTACAATGTGCCTTTTCATGTCGAGTATGTATGTGGTGGTAGAATGGAGATGAGTATAGTTTCCATAATATTACCAAGAGGCAAACCATTATGACCTGCCGGACTGGGATACGGGGAATTTGTAATGAATTTAACGGTATGTAAGTGTGAATGTTGAGTAAATGTATTGACAGTCAACGGGTGGTAATCTCAATAAATTTGAATATTTTAACCAATAGCAGCATGCCAAATTACATGTCACATTTGGGAAAACGGTGTTAAGTGCCTGAATTATTACAGCTTTGCACATCAACTATTTTCCTTCCATTAATATATAGTTGTGCTTTGAAAATAAATGAAATTAATCTTAACACACTTTAGAACTTACTCCAATATAAATGAATAAAACATTACTTTAATACAATTTAAAAAATAGCAATCTTATTAATTTTACTAGAAAAACAAATTCCTAATATATTTAGTGGAAGATCAACCCAGGAAAACTCCGGGAAGAACCACCGACCCACGGGAAGTTACTGGAAAGCTTTCTTCCATAACCATATTGGCCGATATTCGAACCCACTCGGACAGACTATTCGGTCAACTGTGGCCCAATGTGCATTAGGAAGTATATCCCAAGAGTTAAAATAAACGGATTTTACTTGGGAATTGTGCATAGTGTATTTTGGTTTCATTCTTATTCCGTTTCTTAATAATTCATCAATATATTGTTTATTATTATTAGTTTAAAACCCTATTTATTAGTCAGCTCTGATAATCTGAAACACAGCTGTCTAGTAAATGAATATCTTACTCTCTTCACAATACGTTTTATGGAGAAAATGTGAAACAATGTAAAAGCAATCAAATACATATAGCTCTGAGTGATGTAGATTTGGCTAAGTACCACGGGTATCATCATTTATGTACTTTTCACACCTGTCTGCAGTACATCGGGTACTGTCAGTTACGTACTGGTCACACCTGTCTGCAGTATCACGGGTACCGTAACATCGGATACATACTGGTCACACCTGTCTCGAGAACTACATATAACATCAGTTATATACTGGTCACACTTATCTCCAAAACCACGGATAATATCAGTTATATATAACATGAGTTAAATACTGGTCACACTTAATTCCAGAACCACGGATAATATCAGTTACATACTGGTCACACTTATCTCCAGAACCACGGATAACATCAGTTACATATTGGTCACACCTGTCTCGAGAACTACATATAACATCAGTTATATACTGGTCACACTTATCTCCAAAACCACGGATAATATCAGTTATATATAACATGAGTTAAATACTGGTCACACTTAATTCCAGAACCACGGATAATATCAGTTACATACTGGTCACACTTATCTCCAGAACCACGGATAATATCAGTTACATACTGGTCACACTTATCTCCAGAACTACGGATAATATCAGTTACATACTGGTAATACTTATCTCCAGAACCACGGATAATATCAGTTACATACTGGTCACACTTATCTCCAGAACCACGGATAATATCAGTTACATAATGGTCACACTTATCTCCAGAACTACGGATAATATCAGTTACATACTGGTCACACTTATCTCCAGAACCACATATAATATCAGTTACATACTGGTCACACTTATCTCCAGAACCACATATAATATCAGCTACATTCTGGTCACACTTATCTCCATAACCACTGATAATATCAGTTACATACTGGTCACACTTATCTCCAGTAATACGGATACTATCAGTTACATACTGATCACACCTGTCTCCAGAGGATCACGGATAACATTCAGCTACATATTGGTCACACTTAACTGCAATCAGTCAGTTCAGTTTTGCCCGTCACCAATGCCGGGGTATAGGCCACCCACTAAAGATCGCCAGCCTTTTGTCCTGTGCCATCCCGTCGAGCTGACTCCAGGTGTTAGCCAGTTTAGTGATGTTCTGCCAATCTATTCATTTGGTGTTCTCTACTTGCTAGTATCTTTGCCTGCTTGTCATTTACTGGTTTCTGTTTTGCTGTACTTGCCGAACATCTTTTTGCTAATGTCGTACAGCGTCTTCATGTTTCTAATTCCGGCCGCTTCTTCTTCCTCTGCTGCCAGTCCTTCAACGTCGTTTGTCTTGTCTGTCTTGAGTCTTCTTTTCACTTCTCTTTGGGCGTTTGTGTACTATTTTGCACCTTTAGCATTTTTGTTCTTGTTCCCGACTGCAATGGCATGAGTAACATCATTTACCTATTAGTCATACATATTTGCAGTATGTTTGCAATGGCTGGCATAATATACAATACTGCTATAAAATAACGCCATATATGAACGTTTGGAAAATACATAGATAGGCCTATGCTAGGTTGAATCTCCCAAGTATGGAAGCACTAAAAATATAGAAATATGTTTCACCACTTTTTTCCCTGGTTTTTCTTGTTGATAAAATGACCAATACCATATTTTTTATTGTGTTGTGCGTGTGTGTGTGGTAGCCATAGACATCCTATAAAACTTCCAGACGCATACTCATAATTTTTTATTACTAGCTCACTGTTAAGTATATTTTCAACATATCATGCCTCATTATTCTCGAAAAGTAACTGTACACTGTTATATAAATCTCCTAGCAAGCAAGCCGCATATCCAAGAGACGGAAACGTTCATTAATCTCATCAATAAAAGTGGTAAATATCAAAAGTAAAACAAAGCTTCGATTTTTTTAAAAACCCATGTCAAATACAACCAACCGAAATTAACATATAATGACCAAATCATGGTCATAAAACATCAGCGCAAAGCAGGCTACCGATGATACGAAACGTAACAATATGGGACCCTCAGATCACTCCACCACACATTGTATATCAGTCTTTCATGTTGGATAATCGTTTAAAACGAAAGTTAATTGAACTATACATACGTTACGTTGGAATTACTCCAGATTTCTTGTACTCTTCTTTTCAAATGTTTCTGGGGATATAGTATGTGCAAAATACGATTTAATTGCTACATTTATTTCGACAGAATGGATGGAAGGACGGTACCAATTTTCAAGATAATTCATTTTGGTTATATGGATGTATCTATTACTGTCAATCATACAATTATAACGAAAGTACAATTTAGCGACAAAACAAAAAATTGTTGCAATGTTCTGATAATCAAATCAGCAATCTAATTATGACCATAATAAAGTGTGATGAAAAAAAAACAGGTCTGTCCAAAAGAGGTTGAATGAAATATTTACAATTGTACAACGTGAAGTTTGAAGGACAATCTACCACTGGCATTTGGTAATGGGTTGCCATACGGCGCATGATCTGGCAATATTGTTGGCAATGGATTGCCGTACAGCGCATGATCTGGCAATATTGTTGGTAATGAGTTGCCGTTCAGCTCATGATCTGGCAATATTGTTGATTATAACCTAAATGGAGACAATGCCATATATGATAACAACAGCACTTGTTAACGTGTCATAAATTAGGACTTTTACATTAAATTCTAATAAGAGAACATAAATAAACTTACAGTTTTAGAGAATCAAATCCAAAAATAATCCAATATAGAATTCACATAAATAATCCACTAATGGAATTGCAAGAGTACTGATAAATAAATATCCTAATAGTTCCCGGTTCGAATCTTGACGATGTAATCCAATATAGACGACGATGTCACGTGATTTAGTCAGTTCTTGTTTTAATAATAATCCAAATGAAAAATCTATTAGCATATGTTCTTTTCCAGATAAATAAAATAATTCCTTTTGCTCCAGCGAATTGACGCAATTTCCAATATAACTCAAAACACAACTTGTACTTTAAAGCCCAGAAATTCTACTGAATTGTTCTCTCCCAAACAATAATTTAAATACCTGTTTTTTTACGTAAACAAAGGATCACGTGATTTTCCAGAAGGTCACAGAAAGAACGTACTATCACAAAAACACGTACACATAAAATGACCCAAATGAAAATCATCCATTTCTCACCCCCAAGAACTAAAAATAAAAAGATGTCCTTGGATTTAGCCAATCGTTTAAGAAGCTTGTTGACACTCTCTGAAGCAGGGTCAGAAATGAGGTCAACCCATTATAGATAGAGTCTAGGTCAGCCTGAATTTTCCAGAATAAATATTTCCCGATTAATGAATTTTAATTACAAATTTGAATTTGACAATTATAAATAAATAATTTAAATCTAATAGACGTAACACCAGTCTAACCAGTCCTAACACTAACTTCTTAGTGCTGAGCGCCAAACGAGGCAGCTGCTAGCACCATTTGTGTACGTCTTTTTATAATTACTCGGCCGGGGATCGAACCCACTACCTCCCGTTTCCGTAGCTGACGCTCTAACCACTAGGCCGCCTGGGCGGTGAGAACTAGGCGAGTTACTTTAAGTTTTAGAATGTATGCATGGATGCGTATATATATATATAGGGGCCCCGAGTGGCCGAGTGGTCTAAAGCGCTGTCCGTTACGGACCACTGCCATCTCACCTCTGTCTGCGTTGGTTCGAGTCTAAGATTCAGCTAATGTAGTTAAGTGAGAAAGTTTGCCAGTAGCTTCTCGTGGGTCGGTAGTTCTTTCTGGGGTTTTTACGGTTTCTTCCTCCACCACTAATACTGGCCGCCATGTATAGCCTATATATTGTGCTGAAAAATGGCGTTAAACCATAAAAACAAACAAACAATATATATATATATATATATATATATATATATATATATATATATATATATATATATATAGCTGGCCACTGCATAAATAAGAATTTAGGAATTCCATAATCAAATGTTGGCAACAAACTTTGTTTCTTCTTTAATGGATGACACCAAAGAACTTCATTGTAATACAGATTTTTAACTATCTGTTTTTAAATACGAAAGATATTCCTCATTTATTATAAGAGTTTCAAAGTGAAGGGAATCATATTGGAATACATCCCCCCAAAAATCCCCAGCGTTATTCCATGTTAATCCTGGTTATTTAAAAAAAAGTCTCTGTTTATAGTAGGTATTATTAAAAGAGCTTTTAATTAGTTTTATTTTATTGTATGATTTATTTGGATTGGAGAATACACAATTTGCCCATACTTCAAATGTGCACTTTAAAAAAAAAAACAACAACAAATAAAACCTAAATAACTCTGCTAAATCATTTTCACATCCTGGGCTTCAAAAAAGTTTGAAAAAGTAGCATATAACTTTAATTTTGCATAGTTTATAATTCATTATTGAACTTTGAGAAGCTGGTATTTTCTATGCTGGCAAATTTAAGTTTCCCTGTTTTAATTGCTAAAGTTAGGGTACTTAGGACAGGTTCAGAGACATTTTCGAACACATGGTTCAGCCATTATAATCCGCTGTATGCATTATATATAGTGCATGATTTCCATAATTATCACATCAAAGAATATAAGCCACAGTACACAAAAGTTGAATAGAGGTATGGCAAAATTGTCTCCACTGTGATGTTGAAATTGGAAATGAGTTCACATAATAACTGTTCCTTTTTCCGAAGTGCATAATAACTGCCGAGTGGAACCAATGAACAAATAAATTTTAAATAAAAACCAATATGGCGGAAAGACCGTAATAGTCTTGTTCCATATGGGAGACATCTTCGCTAACCAAGGTTCCGATGTGCTAACCGTAACCACACCTTGGCGTATCTAGCTGATATTGATGTGCTTCGGGTCTGTGCATTTCATGTGAATTTCATATGATGCCTCGGCCAAGCCGCATCATTAAATCAAAATGAGGTTATTCAATTTAAATTTTGTTCCTATATGATTGAAAAAAAGGAAGCACGCATTTTTTCAGTGCCGATCCGTTTTTGCACAAATGCCTTTCACTGAAATACACCTGTAATGGCTTCCGTCTGGTACATTCTCATACCTTAAATGTTAAACTTGAACAGCATCCTTATTAGGCCAGTTACACTCACCATTGTCTCTGATCCCCCCTTCGTGCATTTTAAGAGATAGAAAAGCCGATCATTCGCATATATTAAGTAAGAAAGAGACGGAAAACACGATCGTACACGTATATAAAGTGAGAAAGAAATATTTTACATGGCGTCCTCACTTTAAAGAAAATGTATCACCCAGGCATAGGAACGGGAGAAAGATTTATTCCATGCATCTTTCTCACATAAACACCCGACAGAAAAATTCGATTGAACAAGCCCTTGATTAAACATATCTTAGATCTTCTTATATGTAGACCCGTGAACGTTATTTAATTTTGATATTGTCGCGATAATTAATAAAACTATCATCAATCGCTTTAGGAGCAACGTCTTGATTAGCTGGATCAATTAACAAATCAAATCATCTGTACACTGAAAATATACATAATTAAAATTATTATGCTGAGAGTAAAGCAGGTATTCAAATTCATGTTGCGGATCAATAGCACATTAATCTGAAGTCAGTCGGTAATGCCATAGTGTTACATATCCAGACCAATAGCACATTAATCGGAAGTCAGTCAGTAATGCCATATTGTTACATATCCAGACCAATAGCACATTAATCTGAAATCAGTCAGTAATGCCATATTGTTACATATCCAGACCAATAGCACATTAATCGGAATTCATTCGTTAATTCCATATTGTTGCCTTTCCAGACCAGTAGCACATTAATCTGAAGTAAGTCGGTAATGACATGTCGTTACATATCCAGTCTGCCTTAGCTCATTGTGTGTGAGCCGAAATTTTAAATTGAATGATCTCTTTGCGTGCATTATTTTTATATTACTCAGCATAATGGAGTAAACGTTTCTGTTGAAGAAATGTATTTGATCGATGGTAAATATATATTGTTCCTAAAGTTTATAAATAGCTCACGGGATTTTTTGGACTGTCACTTAAAATAGCTCTGGCCGCATAAATGCGCCAAGGTATTCTTCAGGTAAAAGTGGTTCTATATACTCTTTAAATAGTCACTATACTTACATTACTCATTTCGATTTTATGCTGTATTTAAAAGGGTTAGTGAAGTGTAAAATGTGCTATGTTCATTTAAAATAGTATGGACAATAAACACAATATTAAACATTGAAATTCTCTTTATGACTTGAGTCAGATTTTTATATCTCTGATTATCAGATTGTTTGTATTTTTACTCTCGTATCAACACAGCCAGATGGTTCTTTTTCTTCTCATCCCCTTCCCCATTATTATCTGTATATATTACATAGCGATCTTTCAGTTGAAGATGTCTTAGAAACAAAACATTGCTAAATAGGAAAGTAAATTTGTACTTGGTACATCTAGTCACTAGTATACAGTTTTACCATCTAATAATTTTAACATTATCAATTGTGTAGATGTTCTCGCAGCACATTTGCCGCAGTCGGTGTGATACATGTTACGAGTCTATGCTCTTAAATAAATAATTTGAAGAAATTAATTCAAGCCCAAAAATGATTTACGTACACAACATATAATACAACTTGGACGATATACTGAGGTCGTTTTATTATCCCTGTTTGGTGCTTAATTGGGTTTTAATTATGTCCATTTGATAACGGTCGGACAGGTGAATGAGGTAATGTGAATTTGGATTTAAGCATGGGAAATTACAGAGCCGAGATTATGCAAAGATATTTTTTTTTTTGGGGGGGGGGGACCAGTTCAAATCAGTGTGGCAAGATGAAAATTTCGAGAAATCGGTTTATTAATACAACGCGGAAACATTGAAGTGTGTCGAGCTTGGATAGGCGTGTGTCAATGTTGTCAATGTTCAATACTGACGGGACTGTTATTTTTACAGCAATTTTACAGCACCTGCCCTCTCCAAATGATGTCCCTTGTTCACTCGCATCCTGTGAATTTACAAGCAAGAGAGGTTCCCAACATCGGGTGTATAAAATTCCTATTACAACCACGGCATCAACAAGGTTAAGTACAAAGGATTCCGTGTATGTCCTCATAAAAACCTGGTTTGATCCGGATATATCAGTGGCCATTTAAGGAATAGAAAGGGGAGTTAACCTGTATAGTTTAACGTCTTTCAGTGAATTCGATGTGAAACCGAACTCAGAGGCGTAGCGATGATATTTTGCGCCCGGGGACAAACTATAAAATTGGCGCCCCAGCGATCTTGTGACATATTTATTACCCTTGTTTTCTTATTATAATGTAACGTTGCAAACCTCATTTTGGCGCCCCTGTACCTTGGCGCCCGGGGACATATGTACCCCCCGCCCCCTCCCCCTCGCTACGCCTCTGACCGAACTCATTGTTGTGAAATATCTACTGCTAAATGTATTTTGATTTTGCGTTTTAAAACTTGTGGAGAACCATTTATCATATGCCACCTTATAGTAAACCTAGCTTAAATCCTAATTCTAAATTTCTAGCTTCACTCCTAATTCTGAATTTGACAGTGTGGCAAATTTATGTAATGACTCTCTTCAAAGGTCATATTTCACTCTACACACGTTTAAAAAATACAACAGAAAAAAAACAACACTCAAAATAAAACAAACTAATGTGCAACGCAGTGAACTGATATTGGATAGGGTTAGTTACTATGCTGAATCTTGGCTGGCAGAAGACAACCGTGTAACAAACTGACGAACCACATTTTTTTCACTTGACATTGGATACACTTGCAGAAGATATACTGCCAGTAGTTATCAAGCCAAAATGGGTAGCAGTTTGGTGACAGAATTATGTCGAGGATAGCACAACCAAATACACTATTACAAATATTAAACCCAATTGGTGCGATACAGGATTAACAACGGATGTATTTTCCCTTGTCGCTGTATAGACTCATGATGTGAACTCAATGAACTTGCTTAACACTATATTTTGACCTTGGTGCATATTGGCACACAATTTTTAACCTTTAGATCCAAGGCATGAGTAAAGGCTTTTAATGCTAAATTTCCGTCTGATGCCTTAGATTCCTAAAACAAAACATCCCCCCCAAAAATACAGCATCAGTGTGCAATTCGCTTCAGAGGCCCTCAGATCAACAACTTCTACCAATATATATATATATATATATATATATATATATATATATATATATATATATATATATATATATATATATACACACACACACAGGACGATGATGATGTTATACTTTTGGTGCGAAAAAATGAAAAAAGGTAAATAACTAATTTTTTCTCAACAAGTCGACAAATAAAGAATGTCAAGTACATGGATCTTTTCTTTAGGGAATTCAATTAAATGCCATTTAAAATAAATAAAATTTAGGTGTAATTATTGATAGGCATTTTTTAAAGTAGGAAAATCGAACAAAGCACGTATTCTGTGTTTGTATGTGTATTGTAAAAATGTCTATATTGGATGCATATTGTCTTTGGTTGATTATGGAATCATCGTAGCCGAAATTTGGAATGTTAAGAATCTTAATCGGATAATTAACTCCCAAAAAATCGAGCTGCACGATAGATAAAAATATGGATCTCAGTTACTAGTATTCATTTGTTTAGAGTGATTACCTTTTAATTATAGATTAAAATACTTTAAAGCTCTTTTGACATATGACATGGCAGCACAATATGTCAATGATACCTTAACTCCAGCTTACAATATCCATTCATACAGTTTGCAGTCTATTTCAGACTGTAATCTTCATTTCCTTAAATATAAAACATCATTGACAATATTTTACAGCAGTGTTGTGGAATCTCATTTTCAATGATATTTAAAAAGAAACACCAACATCCAATTCCTCTCAGAGCGCGTTCCTAAATTTATTTCTGATTATATCCAATTTGAAACGAACTAAGATACATAATTTGGATATAGCCACCATCTTCATAAGTATCAAATCTAATTGTATGTATGTATGTATGTATGTATGTATGTATGTATGTATGTATGTATGTATGTATGTATGTATGTATGTATGCACATTTAACAGAGAGTGTAGTAAAATAAGTTTTATTTTGTATATATACGGTGAATTGCTAGGTTAATATTCGATTATTATTCAGGAATGTATGTAAGATTCGTTGATTAATCATAACCAAAAAGCATTATCATCCGAAATGTTGCTCCAATTTTTAAAGTTAATTGAAATTTAATTTTTAAACTTTGATCAATAATTTCATTAATTGAAAACACCATCTTTATTCACTATTGTTGACAAAAATTTGTATCCTTAGTCAACACTTTTATCATGTTCTTTAGCACACCACCACTCACATACTCAAATATGATGTCATGTGATCATGAGATGTTTTCCTCGATTTATCATTTAGTTGCATATATATGAATAATGTCTTTACTCTCTTATTACCTGTACAATTTTTTAATATTTGCATAGAAACTGTTTTTGTATGGAACGGACAATAGACATGTAAGATCTCGAGATTTTGTAACATCGTTAACACGGCTATTAAGAATGGTTTGGCACATTGAATTAAAAAAAATTCTACCTTTTCATTAAATTACCTAATGACCTGTGAAATCCCAATGTATAAATATAGACTGCTGGGAAAACTCTTTTTAGATTACATTTAAAAATACACACCAGGAAGTGAATATTTTATATACTGTTTTCGGTCGGTAAGTATAAATTTTAATTACATTTAATCTGCAGTAGAATTTATAAAATAGGTAAAAATATATTTTTTTGGTATTTGTTTTTTGGCTGTAACTTTGCAGCAACAAAAAATACTGCTAAAATGTGAGTTCAAAATAGTTCATAGGTTTAAAAAAGATAACTTAAAATCACTATCTGCATATTGGTTTATCTAACCCAATGTGATAAATGTATATTTGTTATCTCACCCCTTGTGATAAATGTACATTTGCCGTCCATTTTATACCTTCAAGTTAAGCACATCAAATGTGATCAGACATATAAATAAAATAGAAGTTCGTATATATAGATCTCTCCGCCAGTAAAACAACAGGTTACGAAATCGATAGAGACATTCCATTCAAGAAAGACCTTTGTCAAACATGTCTAAACAGTCCCTTTAATTTGAATGACTAATCATATAGTGTCGTTAGTAGTAAAGTAAAGTAGGTGCTTAGCGCGCAACTTTCTTAGGCAATTTCAAATTTACCTCGCACTTTCCTCCTGAACTCAATTTGTATGAGCTCAGGCGTCTGATGGCTGTCACATGTGCGCATGGATTCGCTCAAGACACACAAAACATCATTGGAAAAAACAAAGAACACTTTAAATGTCACGCTAAAATTGCCATCGAGTTAAAGCGACCTATCATTTTTCATTAAGAAAAACACGACTGATTTGGTGACGAGGCTTTGTTTGCCCAAATCAGACGTTGAGTGACATCACTATCGTCTTTATTGCCTTTGCCTTAAATCAGATTATAATTGGAGACACATGACAAAGTAATTACCATCGTCTTCATTTTTGGCCTCTATTTGCTGGGGCATTAAGCTTCTCATATCGGACTTCAACATAGATCTACGTTCTGCTATGATATTGTCTACCTCGCGCAGTTCCTTAATGAGGTCACATATGGAGTACGTGGTTATGCGCAGACAAAGTTGTAGTAAACATACCTACACAGGAATGTTTTGTTCTGAATGTTCGGTTCTAAATTTTTTCTTTAAAAATAGCTGGGGTTGAATTCCATGACCAGAAATAATCAGCAAAAATGGATTCAACACGATGCCTGTAGATATTATTCCAGTTGTTGACAACACAAAGGGAACTGCAGCCAGATAAATAACAGGTGGCGATGATGCCTGAAAAACGGCTGAAATAACACTCTCACTTATGTTAAACAGATTAAAAAAAACAATGAGGTGTTAATGCTCTTTGGCTGCCGGTCCTCGCTTATGTGATTTACATATATGAGCATTACATACAATCGTCTCCTTCTCGTCTGTTGTCGTTCTGATAGCAAACGCGCACCTGCAGTTTTATTAATTATACTGTTGAAAACCTGCCCAGAGCGTTTGCACAACGATTTCTAATATTAAAAGGCATTGCAGACATTCATCTTTTCAGTTCTGCTAGTCGATCTTCTGAAAGCTCTGGTATGCTAGCAAAGTAGCCAAATGGAATTTGGGACATCACTTGTTGCCTCGTCGACATTATTAATCATATTATATTTTTATATGACAATGTTATTTGCCGCTAAAGGAAAATTGGCGTCATACTGCTGCATTCTTTCACATCTAGCATTATGGTCAAGCGCCTCTGTAAGCTTTACTATTTCTATTTTAATTTTCATAAGATCAAGTAGTCGAATGCATTATTGTATAGAAAGTCTTCATAGGGCATCATATTAAAAAATCGGTTTTTAATATGCTTAGCCGTGTTATTGTCTGGGACCAAAACGTTATGAAAATAGCCATTAGGTATTTCAGCAAGTTTGTCACTAAACGAAGTAATGTATACATTTTTTTAAATCAACCGTTAACGTTCGACTTATGCAAGACTGAATTAAATGAAGATTGTGGATTTCATATTTCAAAGTGCGACAGTGTGCCCCAGCGTTTTTGTGTTTCTTGATAATCTATTCCATTTCATCTACCTCAGCCTCATCAAGTTGCAGATGCGGTTGGTCTGATTCATTGTCTGCTTCTTCAGGCGATAGTATCAAACCACCTCATAAAATACATATTCAGATTGTATTCCGCAGTTGCCGCTTATTGTTGAAATTTTTTCTCCTGGCATATTTTATTCGTGTATTTTTAATCATTTATGTGATCGTGATCTTTCAACGCTGACACTTTTATTGGCTGATACGTTATTTTATTTTTCTTGTCTTAATAATTATATCGGCAGTAGACAAGTGAAATTCATTAGATATCAGTACGTCTATATTTGTTTCAAGCATGTTTGAGTCCTTATCGGTGAAAAACGTTCTGTCTACGTCATACATATAAATTTCTGGTTTTAACTCTTCTGTACCCATAGAAGGAGCTGAAAAATTGTTTCCGTGGACTATAGTGAAGCGCGAGGAGAATCAGTCTTAAAATCCGACCAAACCATATTTTATCGACCCAAAGTTTTCATAATATACCTTTTCAATACGTTTCGTAGTGGGTCGTCATGCTTTTTATAATACCTATCTGTCCTCATCCATGTGTATACACCAGGTATATACTTACGCTCCTCTTCTGATAAGTGTATACTCATTATTCGCACTATGAAAACGATGTCATATGTACAACGTTATTTTATATAGCAGGGCCCAGCAATGAATTACCCACTGAAATGAGACACAAAGACACATTGATCCTTTTCAAGATTGCTCTTAATAGTCACGTTTTTTGACTGCATAAACAAACTTAAAGACTTAATACTGTTTCTTACCTTAAATAATTTCAGCATTTTTATTATGTTTTCCAATTTCATGGTATTTGTGTTTTTTGTTTGTTCTTGTAGTCATATCAATTTCGATGTTGTAAAGGGCTTAAAACTTCTAAAGAAGATTAGGTATTGTACAACTTCCTCATTATTATTATTATTATTATTATTATTATTATTATTATTATTATTATTATTATCACATAACTACTTGTAAAATCCTTAACATTTCAGACAGTCACAAACAATTTACACAGGATCGTCGAGCTTGAAGATATGAAAATAACTCAGGCTAAGGCTGAATGGCGGACTCGAAACGCAAATTAGTTTTAAAAATGAACTTGTTTGTGCCAGTATTTGCAATATCAAACGTATATACAGACGGATAAATTTTAGTTGTGCCAGTATAAAATGTAGTCCAGTTTGATAAATCCCTTGACGCTTCTAGTTATTTATGTGTTCGACTGGCAAGTTGAAAGTGTCATATTGTAACCGCGACAGTACACTGTATCTGTATCTTTAAGTCGTTCTGAGCACTAACTGTCGCATACTTGTTTCCTGGCTGCAGATTAGCTAAGTGCTGTCAAATGCAACAAATCAGGAGAAATACGCTGTTGTCTTTGATATTTGACAACAGCGTTGGGATGTGTCCAGTCATACGTATAGTTTTATTACTTCATTATGGTCAGAATATTCCTCCTTGTTTGTTTGCATCCAAACTACTGATTTAAAAAAAGCTTAACTGAGATAAACAAATGCATATAACTTAGTTTATTCACTGATTTATAATTTAAAACCTGATTATAACAATGGGGAGGGGCTAACACTGTATTCGTATGCGCGTTTCGTACTAAACGGAAGTATACAGGGTACAAGACGACCCTGTTTGCTGGTCTTTTCCAGTTCCATGACAAGTCCATTTTCAGGAAGAGGTTGACGCGCGACTACGCATGTATGTACATCTAATTGTTTTATACTTTAAAAAATCTGCCTCAAAAGCAAAACACTCAAACTTGTCATCTGGTATATCTGTCCACATGCCAATGATTACTTTTGCACCTTTTGGTACGTCAATAATTAAATCTTTTTCCAGTCTGAATGTCTTTTCAGCTTATGATTTGAATATTATTTGGTTTTATCAGTGTGGTGCATTGTTTAGTGTGATCCTGTTGTCACCCGTATTGATGAAGTCATCCATGATGCCATCCTTAAATGACGATAAATCTGGTACAGAAGTTCCAAACCGAGTACATTAATAAATGCAAAACCAATAATCTTCTATAATTTTAATAGTTTTGCGTGTGGAAAACTAGCATGAGACCCAACCAGTAACAAGAAAGTTTGCTGCAGAGCAACTATCGTCGACATACGCTTTGTCAGCGGCGTCTTTTTATCATCTGTCCCAGCCATGTCTGTGATCTTTGCAGATACTTGTTTAGCGGTCCAGAGATGATGTCAACACTTTTAGCACTCGTTTGTTAACTAGATGGTGTAAAACTCCATCTGCTGTAGTGCTGATGGTGCCACAAGAACAAATATATATTTGGCAAACATAAACTCTTATGTGCATAACCTTAGTGTATAAGACAAGAACTTGCCATTTTTATACAGGTTTCAAGGCAACCGTCTGAAATGGTCTTGACCATCCTAGATTTTTTCTTTGCTGTAATCAGGGCATATTGACTTTATTAATATAATGACTTCCATTTGTTGCTTGAGATTGGGTTTCTTCAATCTGCTGGTAATATTTCTGAAAGATATGCACGACGAAGCTGTCATTATACTTGACGTTTCGAAATCATCTTGTCATTGATATAAAACATGCTTCACTGACAATAGACAAGCACCTCTTTCAAAACCAGTTTATCACTGACATTAGATAAAAACGTGTTTCGAAAAAAGATTTTCACTGACATTAGACAAAAGGGTATTTCGAAGCCAGTCTGCCAGACTAAAACATGTTTCGAAGCCAGTTTATTACTTGCATTAAACTTTGTTACTGGCATTGTACATAGACGTGTTTCTATGCCATTTTGTTACTGGCTTTAGGCAAAAACGTGTTTAGATGCCAGTTTGTTACTCACGCTCAGACAAAGCGCGTCTTAAAACATGCACAGGAGTTAGATCTTATATCGCATTGCATGGTGGCAGTACCTGTACCACGTACAAATGCTTGGAAAGACGGCAACTACCCACCTCGCTACCATTAGAAAAAAATAGTAAAAGTGATAAAACTACATTTCGCTCCTTAGTAGTGCTGCAGACAAATCAAGTACAATTCCCTTTCTCGCAGCCTTTTCTTTTTGCACCGTATTATGTTGCCATTTAATCAATATGAGCTTGTTGATGCTGGAAGACAACTAATTTGATGTAACCGAAAGAAACGGCCATCGCAATTTTTGTACCGTGTCTTTTTCACACTCTCGCACACATACAGACACACGCACGCACGCACACGCACACGCACAAACACACTTCAAGTTCCTGATAAGACATTTCTATTTATTTCGACTATTTAGACAAAATATTTTTTTCCGACTCAGTCCCCTGTGGCTGGATGATTTTTTCTCTCTCTTTTACTACTCATTCTATCCTTTATAAACACCTATTCATGTGGCCTAACTCATCTAGTATGAAATTATTCAATTCTTCTAGGATTCGATCCGATCGATCTGGTAAATGGGATAAAACCCTGAAATTCATAGGAATATATATTAATAGCTATATTACTAGTAACTGTTAATTCACATCTAAACATCTATGTATATCTCATACGCAATTAAGCGTTCAAAACATCTTACAATAGACCATATGCACGTACACCAAATCTAACTATTGATAATCGCTACAGTTTACAATCAGGAATAAACATTACATCAATTATAGTAAAAATCGTGTACAAGGAGTTAAAAAAATGGAGATATACGTAACAATAGATTTCTATGTTCTGACGCCATATGATGAAAATGTTCTCCTTGAGATGAAGTTACGTATCACTTATTTCCGCTAATGTGTTTTAGGCACCGATGAAAGAAGGGAGGTACATTGCAAAGTGCTTAGTCTTCTCTCTCACACACTGAAAAAGAGAAACGTAAAATATATTTATCTGTTTTTAATCTACTTTGAATGAGCCTTAACTCTGTTAGAAAAAGTAAATGATTTCTTATGCCTACATCTGTGAAATAGACTGATCCAGTACTCACAGGAAATAAATTTGAAGTTGCACAAAGTACACTTAATCTGCCGATTCTTTAATGCATAGACAATTTTTCACAGCGTATGCAATACTATTTTCGGAAAATGCATTTATGAAATTTTACCATATCAAATAAGTAATTCAAATATCGGCTAATTTTAAATATTTTCCTTTTGTTAGTATTTAGCTCTGAAAGTAAAATAAATGTAATAGTTATGCAGTTCTAAAAATGCACATGAAAAGCAAAGGCAAACCCAAATCTCCGCTGCATCATTCACATATATAAAAAAGGAAAAATGTAGGTTCTTGAATACTATTCTGACTAATATACAATCCTTGATTTCATAAACACTGATTAACAGCGGGGACGATAAAAAAAAAAACAATTTCTTTAAATGTTTCAACATGTGAAAAAGTCAAAACGACGGATCGAAATCTTCATCTTATTCTGAAGAGATTATATCTAATGTAAATGCAGATCGTCATGAGGAAAAAAGTAAAATCTTTTTCCATATTATTTTTCTGAAATATAGTTACTAACGTTTTGAAAAATCTGGCGAAGCGGGTTTGCAAAGTTTGTTGCGATGACACTTTGTCATTCCAATATCTAATGCTTTGGCAGATAGGTATTAAAACGTTTTGTGCAATGGTGGTTAGGCATTATAAGAGTTCTGATCATGCGATGGCGGTTAGATATTGTCTGAGAGTGAACCTATGGAATGAGCTGTGGTGGCCTCACCGGATGACTTTGGTCGTAACGAAATCTCGTGACTAGCAACTAATGTTCTTGTTTAAGGTCGAATACAGTTCTGGGTTATGTATTGGAGGTTGCCTTAAATAACTGATCAGCCATTTGGGCAGCCTTATTTGTCATAGTGTGACACGAATGCTACATCCAAAATGCGACTATGGTTTAAACCCAGTTCAATAGAACCAATGATAACGAACGGAGTGAGCCGCCATCTTTAGCCATAATTTATTAACTAAAAGGGGGAGGAAAAGAGGTTGCCATCTTGTTACTCCTCTACGAAATGCCGCGCGTGAACAAAGCCTAGTTACCCGTTGACTAGTTCGAAGTAGAAACAGACATTTCATGGTCAGAGTTTAAAAATATATCCCCGTTCAAATGAAGTAGCAAAATACATTTGCTTAAATTTAATTCGTTTTTTTCCAATCATTTTATTTGTATTGCCTACATGAAATGACTCTATTGTATTATTCATTTTCATTACGTTAAGCATGAAACTGCGTTCCGTCGACATGCTTACCGCTTGAGCTCATCGTTAAATAATGCTTGCCATGGTTCTCATAATCTGGGCACTTTTCAACTCGTTTCATCAATTCAATATTAAATCGTTACCCATTTAGATATTCTCTATTTATTTGGAATACCAATAGAATCTTGTTGGAACTTCATACATTTGAATGTCCAGGTGAAAATCTAATATCATACGATTTCATACATTTTGACAGATTTTTTAAGACTATTTGGGATTTAATTTACAATACTGTAAGTACTGTTTACATTTTCATTTTGAATTCGAGGGAAATAAATTATTTGCTGAATTTTACAAAACCTGATGGTCGTTTTTTATAAAGCTAGTTTAGGACTATGTGGTAGTACCACATACACTTTAATATTTAAACATTTAAACATCCTTTAAACATTTTCTTTTCATTTACAGTATCCAAAAGTGCTATACCCAAAGAAAGAAAAATAGCCCAAGCATTCATGACGGAACTTTATTATGAATGCTTAACTTGACATTATTCCAGATGTAAATATGGAACGAGCGTTAAAGAATGAAAATATAAAGCCACCTTTAATCAACGAAAATCAATACGACTATATCCAAAGACCACCACTTCCGCTACCAAAGGATTGGAACCATACTCAACCAATACCGAGTGATAATACTGAAGTGAAACAAGTGGTTGACAGCGAATCGGCTGAAACATTGAAAGGTAAAACTGGCCCTATCAAGGAGCGGATAACGAAGAGATTTGTTCATGGAGAAAGTCTTCAACCTACAGACGATGACAACGGTGTTCATGTTTGGGAACCACAATGTTACCCTTCAGGTATATTAACCATGGTCCTCATCCTTCATGTTTGGGTACTACATTGTTATCAGTGAAGTATATTGACCAGGGTCCTCGTTTTGGGGTACAACAATTTTATCCGTCAAGTATATTGACCATGGTCCCAATGTTTGAGAACCACTATGTTACACGTCATGTATATTGACCAGGGTCCTCATGTTTGGGAAATGCAATGTTACCCGTCCTATATATTACTCTATTACTAACTTGATGCAGTCAATATTAAGGAGTACTAGTTTATCCATTTAGCACATGAGCTCCATTATGGTAGGTGGCTATGTTCCTATATAAAGGATGTCTTCTTTCTCACTTGATTCTCGGGATTTAAATTAACATCAAACCCATTGTATTCATTCTGAAATATCAACACACATCCATACGTGCTGGGAAAATATGGACAATCCATGGGATGCGCAATAGTCTAAAACAAACTGATAAGTCATAAATGCTGGACAAATTTGGCCAGTGCTAGAGTAAGCCCAATAGTTTAAAACAAATATATAAGCATAGAGTAACGTAGCTTGGTATGCCATCATCCCTTTGGTGCCCATACGGTGACCAGTCAATATGGGCCAAACTTGTCGGACATGATCAACTATATACGTTTGCAGCTGATTACCTATACAAGCAAACATAGCTGGTCTGGTATGTGGAGGAAGAATGTACCTATTTAGTTGCATGAGTAAACCAGGTTTCCACAGTACAACATTACTTCTTTCATCTTTATGTACACTAAGCAGAGTTGTATGCTGGCGCGAGCCAGTTGAGTTTTATGATCTATTGTCATTTCCATGGATCTATCAAACTAATCAAATGAGTTGATACCCATCAGTGATTGCTTTGTACTTAACGTTATAAAAGTATCCAACATTTATGCCACTTCAGTGTTCATTAATGAATTGATGAAAATAATCTTCAAATTGGATCTCCACTACCCTACATAAAAATTAGACAGTCACCGCTAATGGGTAATGCATTCTTATATCTTCGCGTTTTGAGACTGAGCTATGTGGTTGAGGAGCATCAATATGTGCAAAACAATTTGATTCACTTTCCGATTTTTGAAAGCCGCATTTTCATTGTCTAGTTCAAAGGTCACCAGACATTTAGATCTTGTTACTTCTCTATTGTCTCTCGATTGAACATCGATCGAATGACCTTCGTAGCAAGATATAGGCGAGAACCCACGAAAAGGCGAGCATTGAAGCTTTTCGCTTGACATCCGACGTTGGTTCTGGGCCGATGAATAATTTTAAAAGTTAAGCAAAAAAAACCGACCAGATAGAGAGAGAGAGAGAGAGAGAGAGAGAGATAGAGATAGAGAGAGAGAGAGAGTTAATTCAAACAGAATAATGACTTAAATCAACTGTAAATATGAAAATATTTTAATTTTCTCATGTTGTTCGCTTAGTTTATATTCCACATTAATTTCCATGCGCCGGTACGCGAATCACTCGGCGTTCAGTGTTCAACAATCATCTAACCATGTGTTTGTAGTGCTCTGCTATCTTCAAGAAAACTATATATCATGTTTAAATCATAAGTTTGTCTTATATTGATTCATTTCATGTGAATAATAAGAAACTAAAATGGAAAACAATCAACTTATCAATATGCAAAGGTGATTGTGAATTGCCACAAAAGTCACAGAACTACATTTTGTAGCAGACACACTATGCAAGAATGTGAAAGATTCATGCATTCAATCAATGCAGTTGCCTGTAGCTACTATTACATCCGTTCAAAGGGCAAATAATTGTTTTATAAATTAAAATTGAAAGTGCTATGGAAATTGATTGACATCATTATTACAAATGGGAAGGATTTATATAAATGCTTGTAACATTTTGAGTAAATTACGCCACCAAAGTAATTTGATTTTGTCAGTTACTTTTTCTGATGTCATGAAACACTACAATGCATTACAATGAGGGTGGGTGGAGTAGGATAGAACAGGGCATATTTTCTTATAGAAATGATAAACAGCGATACCAGACTTTTATTCTTCACATTAGTACACGGATTTCCCACGCTAGTTATCAGACGAAACTGTCCGAGTCAGTTTGTATGTCCCTAATCACGGCAATTTGCTACAATTTTCTTGCCACTAAATGACCTACGCGTGTTGCTGTACTGTAAAACACCAAACCAAATAACACACACACCCACACACACACACACACACACACACACAAACACACACACACAGAGTAAAAATAACATGTCAACTTACACTTTTGGTATAAAGCAAATATCCATCCATGGCGCAATAATCCGAATATATTAGCATTCAACCACAGGCCTATTAAAATTTCTCCTCATTCATTAATCATAAACGTGATAAGAAAATAACTATAAAAGTCCCTGTTTTAGAAATGATATTAAAATGGTACACAATTTCATCGCTATCCTTTCTTTTTGCATTTTCCTGTAGTGCGTAAATGACAAAATAAGCACACATCTGGAGTGAGAGAAATAATACTGTATTGTGTTTAAACGCTTTTTTGATTTTTCTTAAAATGTCACATAGTTCTCTCTCTCTCTCTCTCTCTCTCTCTCTCTCTCTCTCTGGATTATCTTAGCTGAGGGCGAAAATCCATGAAAATACGAGCGTTGCGGATTTTCGCTCGTCATACGATGAGGTCTTTTGACCTATGAATGATGGTAATGTTAGTCAAGAGAGAGAGAGAGAGAGAGAGAGAGAGAGAGAGAGAGAGAGAGAGAGAGAGAGAGAGAGTTAAATTAATGTTAACTCAAACAGAATAATGACTTAAATCAACTGTAAATAAAGATAGAGAATTGTATAGTCTTTAAAAATGTAAAAATGTGAGGAGTTCATTCACTCGGTCAACACACAGTAGACAGAAGAAGGATATTGTAAATCCATTAAGTGTAAATATGTGTATTTCTATGTTATATATATATATATATATATATATATATATATATATATATATATATATATATATATATATATATATATATATACTTTTATTTTTTATTTTGAAGGTAACCATGCTATTCCGAAAGACACGGATCGCTTGGTTCAGTCGTTCAACAACTCGTCTGACAGTGACAGAGAACCCTTTGCCATCACCATCACGTCATGCGTCATACCCCAGTATTACAAAGAGAATAATATAATAGGACTAGCCAAACTGTCCCGCTGTAAATGTAATGAGATTCAAATTCTAGCTCTAAACAGAATAGTCGATCTGCTTTTCCGTCATCGAATCAGTTCTTGTACAGGATATCAGCTCCTTGACTGTGCTGACGTCGTGTGGGGTTCTTTGAGGAATAATCTTAGGCAGTGTTATATTAAACATTTCTCGTATGTCTTGGTTCTTCTTCTGTCTACAGTTTACCTATGGGGAATTTCCAATCCTGAGAAATGGGATAAAGAGGCCCCTAATGTGAAGGCTACTTTGAAACGGTATATCTCTGGGTTCCCTGACCAAAGTTTGTGCAGTTCTTTGGACGAATCGTCGAAAAGTCTTCTTTGGGCATTAGAATGTTTCATACACTGTCTCGAAGCAAACTGTGTGCGTCCAAGCATCCTTCAAATTGGCGAATGGGAACAGTCTATGCTACTGGAGGAAAACAGGAGAATAATTGAACGCAATATTTTGAAAATGGTGTACAGTGAGCTGATTGCTCTATCTGTTCTGCTTTTGAATCTGGTAAGATCTTTTTCTTAAAAAAACTTTTGTGTCGAAGGCTATTGTATCATGGCAGATCTATCTGTCTAGCATCAACTTTTGCGTAGAAAGGCAACATATCTTGGCAAAGCAGTTTGCATGATTAAATGTATCGCGACGTAACATGCCATGGCAAATAAATTTTCATGTTTTAATTGTGTCGAGAGGTTGCATGTCATGGCAAATTTATTTACATTTTTAAATTATGTCGAAAAAATAGCATGTCATGACCAATGCATATGCATGTTTTAACTGGTTGATAACTTAAAACATAAATGTTTCCACATTGCAATTCGTATATGACTTTATGCAATGGTTAAGTCCGTACTGGTAACGTCTGCAATGATTAAGGCCGTACTGGTAACATATGCACTGATTAAGGCCGTACTGGTAGCGTCTGCAATGGTTAAGGCCGTACTGGTAGCATGTGCACTGATTAAGGCCGTACTGGTAACGTCTGCAATGTTTAAGTACGTACTGGTAACGTCTGCAATGGTTAAGGCCGTACTGGTAACATGTGCACTGATTAAGGCCGTACTGGTAACGTCTGCAATGGTTAAGGCCGTACTGGTAACGTCTGCACTGATTAAGTCTGTACTGGGAACGTTTGATACGGTGAAGACCATACTGATCATTTTTGGCAATGGCCAGGTAGTTTACTTATTGCCTAGCTGACCCATTGTGAAGATTGTTCCTTGTCCAGAAATCTGGATCAATGGAACAGTTAAATTGAGATGCATATTTTATCAGTTGAATAACTGGTTATATTCAAAGCGTGCTAGGGAACTGCGCTTTACTTTCGGGTTTGGTGGTAAAATCCAACTTTACTTAAATCCGGTTCGGAACCACGATAGCGTCATAATCTAGTGTTCCTCCTTTGAACATGCAGAAAACAACTGTTCAAATATTCATTCGGTTTGAGAAAGTGACAGTACATTGAATTTATTATGTATATCCTTCCATCCACCATCAGTTTCTTTCAGGATTCTAACTGTTGTGCGACTAATTTGAGATCAACTCTGCCTTTTGTTGCAGTGCATTGCACATGTAGAGTAGACCACTGCCATCCATTTTCCTGTCAAAAGTGAGCGATAATAGTTTAATAGTTTAATAGTTCAATAGTTTATTGAACTTTAATTAAAATATTAATGCATAGCAACATAGACATGGGTAGTTAATTGAACATTAATTATAATATTTTTTATGCAACAGAGGCATGTATATCTTGCAAGTTCCTGCTGAATATAAGATATGCTTTATTTCGAATCAATCTATGTGATAACTCTGAGTTACTATCAATACATTTCTTCGTAATTTTAGAGCAACAAATAAGCGTTCGTGATATTAGAGACTTTTTAATCTTGATAGGCTGACATTGATAGGCAGCAGCAGCAATAAGGATGAACAGACAAAGTTTTCAAACAAAAATAAAGCCTCTACGGAGTGAGAGTGAATAAAGTTTTCAACCAAAAATAAAACCAATACGGAAGGAGAAGGGTGAACAGACCGATACTAATTCAGACAAAATAAAAAAATGGACCAAAACTGACAACTGACAATTTTGTTGTCAACCGAAGTTTCTTTAGATAAAAGTCTTAAGACAAGAATCCATGAAGATTTCACATACAGACTAATTTGTAAAATCTAATGTCCTAAGTCAATAAGATTATTGGACTGGTCAGTGAGTTTAAAATTAATTCTCGTTAATGAATCATTATGACATCTCATATATACACCGAATTTGTTGGTTCTTCAATTATTAAAAGTCCGGGTGGAACCGTTGGTGCAAATGAAGATAAAATGTATCCCTGCTGGGTCTGATTTGATATTTCGAGATTTATTTGGTAACTTCCATCAATAGCGTCACTTACTAGATTTATTGCAATCACCGAGGATATATTAAAATTAGCAGGAGCTTTATGCTTACCTATCCCGTCTGGGTCATTATTAAGTTTGAGGATAGTTGCCTATTGTGATTGTGATTGTGGTATGTTTTTTTTGGTGCGGCGAGTATTTGTGGGAAATACTAATCTATGACATCAATGACGGATTTTTTAAAATGGTCTACATTATACCCGGGAAGCTTAAATGCTGAAATATCCTCTACACGTATATTATATGCTTTTGTAAATTCTATTCTTGTTTAAGGATGTGTATCATTTAAGACCGTTTGAATAATTTGTAAATTAAATAATTCCATGTCAACGATAATTCGATTACATATTTCAATATATTTGATGATTTCATCTCGCGGAGATTCTTTGGAAAATTTTTTCTCTTAGTATATGTTTATATTTTTCTAATTCATTATTTATTTTTATGAAATTACTTGAGACCACCCACGATAAAAACACAGAACTCGAAAATTTCCAAAGTATGATATCATTGCATTGTGCTATTATTCTTTATCTAAAATATGATCAGATTTTTTAGGTTCGGGTAGATTTCGATAAGATGGTGCCTGAGGTGGGATTTCAGGCCATCCTAGCACGGTTCTTATAGAACTCTGACAGATATCTATAGCATATCCGGGTGAGTTTATCTCAATCGCGGATGATAATGTTGGTTCATGAACTGTTATAGCGATTTTAGATTCTTTTCCCGTAATGGATTTTATTCTACGCTGTAATTCATTATTGATCTGTTCGATTTGGTAAGACCCGATCTGGTTTATGTTTACTCGCAAACACCAAGGATTTATTCGGTTGCTGACCATCAAATGATTTTGATTTAATATTCGGCCAACTGTGGTATAGTCGTAAGTTTGCTAACGCTATCTCTTTAACCGGAATTGCAGTGGGAAAATTCACACAGAATCAGGGCTGGTTGAGGTTATTGAGATCATGGTTGTCTTTTGCGGTGTTGTGTTTGTCGCTATTCTCTGAAGTAATTCCGTTGTTGATGTTGATGTTGATGTAATTATAATTGTGCCGTTTTTCTAATTTTGATGTTGCGCTGTGGTAGATGTTCATCATCGCGGAGAATTCGTTATCTGATATTGTTGTGTCATCGAGACTAGATGATATCAGTGAAGACAATTGGGAATACGTGGCTGATGCAATATGTAACTTAATTATATACTCGTGTAGTTTATTCTGATTTATGTGGATATTTTTTTTGTGATGATGTTAAGAATTCCTGTACTTGTTGTCGCCGATGACACACAAATTGTGACAACTACAGGTGCCAGTGCTGTTATCGCTGATAACAATTTACCCGTTCTAGCAATTACACTTGAAACCGAATACACAACAATGTCAACTCTAGTAATTTGCCTGCGGTATTTTTTTTATCTCACGCTATACTCATCAATAAGATTTTTTTAGTTTATTTTGAATCTCAATATTGTTGGGCATTCATTATACTATTTACTTAAATCAATTACAAATTATACGTAGTATGGCATTGGTGCCCGTGCTAAAGTACTACTGAAAGTGATTATTGTAAATGTTCCCATGGCACCCTTATCTGTTATTGCACCTGCAGTTCTAATTCCCGTAGATGAATCCGTTGACACAATAAATTGTACTCCTGAAAGCAGGGTCAATCTATGGATACCTCTGACTTCAGCGGTAATATTATTAATATTATTTTGAGGTGTCCAGTCGAAAGATCCTTGATATGTCGAGTACACGGTACTAATATTTATTTTATGTGGTATTTTAATTTTATCAAGCCGGGTAGCGATAGCAGGAAAATCACTAACGATATTGTCCTGTGTTTGTTTATTCGTATCAATAGTTGTTTTAATATCAGAAAGTTTCATTGAGACAGTCATCGGAGTACCAAAGAAATTATCCACGGTTTGATCCGATTTTCTAAAATTTCTATGGAGGTTTGCAAACGCACCTACATGAACATCATACTCAGCTCGTGTTGATAGTTTATCATCTGTGGTTTTATGCTCAGCGTGCAGCGATTTAAAATAATTACATAAAATTAATCAGATATCAGAACTATCAAATGCTCCTTCGTTGTCCGATCCAGTATGCAGATATAAAACCGTTTACTTAAACGGATGTGGTGGGTCAGGGAAGACAACTCGTGTTATCGAAATATTTCGAGGGAAATAAAACATGATTGTACTAATACCAATACAAAACGACTTGCAAGAGAGATGAAACAGCGAGGAGTTAATGCTTGCACTTATCACAGTTTCTTTCGATGGAAAGGTGATGCATGAACTCCTGATCGAATGGGTGAGAAATCTATTCCTGAAATCATTATTTGGGATGAGACATGTAGACTGTCGTTAGATATGTTAAAAATGTGTTTGAATTAGCTCCTACTCAGAAATACAGCTGTGATAATTTGTGGCGATCTTGGTCAACCACCACCAATTTTAGGTTTGTCTCCGCATGATTGTCTAAAGAATTTTGTAGATTATTATGAAGAAATTAGTACTGATCATAGACCACTTGATCCAGAATTAAGGGAGTTCAAGAAATTAATCATATTACAACCAGATAAAATCCAGCATGGAGACCAAACGATTTGATAGTAGCAAGTAGAAAGATAGTCAGAGACACACTTCAGATGAGGTTATTTGACACGCACAAAGACAAATTTGCAACACTTCCAGTGCCATTGTGTTATAGGTCTACGGATTCACGCAGACAGAATATCGAAGTTGATATTCCTGGACAGACTGTAAAACAAACTCTAGTGTTAAATGGTATTGTGTTGGTTAATATCAGTGTTGTCGGAGATGCATTGCGCGTTGATAAATCTCCATGGACGCTTGGATACGTAATGACGATACATTCTTCGCATGGATTGACTATATCCGATACGAATGTTTGGCTCGTAGATGATCGCCTCGAATGGTCGAATTTAGTTTATCTCACAGTGTCCAGAGTTCGAAGAATAAATCAACTTCGAAGAGTTGTTTTAGATGCTAATGACGCTACAATCAGTGATATTGTCAGCGATGATATAATAAGAAAAAAAATCGCTGGTTAGAAACAACAGGATAAAAAAATAAACGAGAATTTGATATTGATGTCTAATTTATAATTACGCTGAAACAACAACAGTATAATCACTGCGGAAGTTTTAATTGTATAATGCGTTTTCAGCATTCGGATAAAGATCCTCGCCAATTTACCGCAGACAGAAAGGATAATAGTCGTGGTCATACCAGAGATAATGTGATGTTGACCTGTCTTGAGTGTAATAGACGCAGAGGTGCGTGTTAAGACCACGCGGCGGTAATTGAGTATCCTCGGGTATTACTTGACACTGTTCACGTGTAAATCCACGCTGAGGAGCAGTTGAATCTAACCTATAGATTCCGGGTCTACCCGTGGATCTTGTTATGTTAGATATTTTGTGTGCGGTAACACTCCAAATAGGATCAGTAGCTCTTTTTATTACCGCCTTCAAGTTCACCCGGCTCGTAGAAATATCTAACAGTGACATTGCCGAGTATTCGTTGTTTTGAAAAATCATTTCGCGTTTGTACGGGTATATACTTTTTTATCGCGATAACAGGTTTCATATTAATTGTTCGAGTAATTTCAATATTTAACGCAGCTATCACACCTAGTAATCTCTTGATCCATTCACGGAATTATTTATCTTCGATGAATTCCTTCGCGTATTGATATCCAAATAACCGCTCACCAAGTGTCCAATTAAATCGATCAACAATTGCCTGATCACGGTGTATTGCAGTATGTCCTCGTCGTAACGTGGTATTATGATGCTTCATTGTTGATAACACTAAACCCTGAAATTCCTTGCCAAGATCAACCTGCAATAGATTTGGCCACTGCAGAGGACCTCGTCGATAAAATGCATTCAAATGCAGAAGCTACTTCAGTTAATGACTTGGTCAACAATGGTTCAGCTTCTTTGTATCTACTTGCAATATCAACTACGGTTAGTGCGTATTTGTATGTCCGTTTATTAACAGTATCATGCGTCTGAAATAATATATCAGCCTGATGAACTTCATTACGGGCGCTGACATCAAAATGTACGAAGTTATTTTGTTTAGGCGGTGGTAGATAAATATGCCATTTATTTTTGTGGCGTTAGCGAGTTTATCGATTGCTGACTTACCCCGCCAGTATCCTCTTGGGGACTAATAAATAGATTCCATATTGTTCTTAATTACCAGTACCCAGCATTAATTTACTTTTCATATCTGATTTTATCAACCACGAAGCTAAGTTTTTTTGAAGGATTTATCAGTGATAGAATTTAACGCATGAATCATTTTCACATCTGCGATATGTCTATGCTACAGATTTCTACTTTTATAAGCAACATCATGAACATGACACGCCTTATCAATAGCGTTTATTGGATATTCGCCGGGTCGAGGTAGGTCTTGGCTATCAAGTCTGATGTCGAGTCTGGTTGCAGGGCCACAATAATTATACCCTGTAGGGTGTTTTTCTCCTGGATATTTTGCCCATGGAGTCCCGAGAAGTTTTGTCAATTTTGCTGCAATATCACATCATCGTTGTTTTAAAAAAATCATTACCCGATTTCCCAGAAACAAATCTAAAAATGTTTGTACCACATTGTACACACCTACCAGCAAGTGCTGATCTGTTATTGCCTGTTGTAATTGTTGTCAAGTCGTTTGTGCTAGTACGCGTCTTACATTTCACACAATATAGATCCATAATTTATTATAATAACATGAATGTAATTTAATTTTCGGCGACAAAAACACGAAATCCTTTAAGCATCATGTAGTGATACCAAATTCTATTCCTATGATTATAGATGGACGATCTGGAAGTGGCAAGACGCAGTTGTTACTTAATCTAATAATGAGGTGGTTAAAATGGAACAAATTGTATTTGGTAGCACCATCTGTAGATGATTAGCGTTGTTAGGAGGTGTTAAAGGATTTTAACGAGAAAGCAAAATCAATATACGACGAAGAAGTTATTGAATTTATCTCCGATATTGAAGAAACACCGAGTGTTGATTCTATTGACGGAAGTATTAATAATTTAATTGTACATGATGATGTGATGTTAGATAAACAAGCAAACCTTGCCAGGATATTTTCCAGAAGTAGACATAAAAATACTGATGTGATATATGTTACTCAGAGGTATACACAAATACCAAAAGTGATCAGGGATAACTGTAATATTCTTGCTGTAGTTAATGGAGTTGACACCCACACTCTACAAAATATTCAACAGACCTGGTGCAGTGGAGATATGGATGACAATCTCTTTAGAAATTTCTTTAGTCACGCTCAGTCAATCCCACATGGATTTGTAACGATAGATTTACATGACCCTAGATCAAGATATCGTATCGGACTTGATAAAATATTTGGTTAAAACCATAACAGCTAAGAAAACCATGACAACAGAGGCAATATCTGTTTTTTTTTTCGATTTCGCAACAGTGTTGGTTGACAAATAGAAACTTCGGTTGAACCGAAACTGTCCTTTTTTAGTTTCGTTTTATTTTTTATATTGTCTAAATTAGTTTCGGCCTATCTTTTGATTTTGTCTGAAATAGTTTCGGTCTGTTTACCCTTCTCTATCCGTAGAGGCATTATGCTTGTTTGAAAACTTGTTCTGTTCACCCTCTCTCCGTAGAAGCTTGTTTTATTTTTGTTCTTGTTGCTGCAGTTAATGAGACGTTTTCCTCTTAAGATGGTGAAATACAACTATCATGTAAAGCTATATCCATTATACATGAGCCATCTGCGTTAGAAATTGGGAGGAAGAAAAAGCCTTTCTGTTTTTTAAATCAAATTAATGTCATATTGTCTACTCAACGCTGCTTTTAAAATCTAACGCTTTAAAGTTTTCTAGATCACTCATGTATCTGTTTGATTGTTCCTCCCCCCCACAACAATTTATCAAATTATTATCTACTTTTCGTCGTTTTAGTTGAACAGAGTGCCTGACAGTTCCGGTCATATTTCGACACTTTTACAAAAAAGCACGACTCGTGTCCTTCAGAGCACAAAATGCAAACTGTGCAGTTTGAACTTGAAGCAAAGATTGACAGGAAAGAATGATAAGCACTATAACCAACGCAGAGGACACCTGTCAGCAAATCTCGTTGTGACTGGTTTGATACGAGCCATACAAAACATGATGTGTGAGTATGGTATTGGCATAATAGTATTCATATTCGTGTGTGACCTTAGTCACTTTTCAACCACTCAGAGTTTTCGTTATAATAATAGTTATGATGTCTTTCTAATTTACTATTAATCTATACCATTTATTTTTCAACAAAAGAATAATATAAAATTCTTAAAGCTAGTTCGGCTTCGTGTATGTCGTTTCCTTTAAACGATATTCCCATGACATATAAATGTGTTTGGAAGCAGTAGTTAACCACCCTAAAATAAATGTGAAGCTCTATGTCTGAAACATTCTCAAAAACGTCGTTTACTGATAACTATTCCAAACGTTTTGATGTTTAAAACCTTCTGAAATAAATCGCACCTTTAGGCTTTAACACTGACAATTACACAAACGTTAACATTTGGAAAATTACAAGGTCATTTCGATCTAGTCCATAACATCTCAGCAGGACCAGATGATATTCACTATCAGTGATCCGATTGATCGAGTCCATAATACTTCAGCAGGACTAAGTGATATTCACTGTCAGAAGTCCTATTGATGGAGTCCATAATACTTAATCAGGCCTAAATAATCTTCACAATCAGCCTCTGAAATAACTAACACACGGGTTTTGGAATCTTTTAATGGTTGTAACTTTCTTTTCGTATATTAGATATCTTAGGGAGAAATGTGAAAAGTCATGAACTAAATACAAGCCGTGGCAAAAACAGATTAGCAGTAGGACTTCTTATGGTTCTACAAAATAAATAATATATGTAACTTTGATCATAGATCGACTGTGTACGGATCTGTTTCAGAAATATTTATTTCCTTCTCCTAATTAGACAAACCCAGCGCAGTCTAATTGTTTCGGGTTAGGTCCTCCCATATATTTAGACAATTTCCCTTTGAACATTTGGAATTGATGGGATCCGTAAGGGCGTGTGCCAGCCGGAAAAATGCGTTTTGTACATTTCTGTGTTGGAACAGTGGTAAATTTACTAGACTTTAAGAAAAAGGTTTCTCTAGATCCTAAGCAGGAAACATGTCCACGCTGACTCACGTTCCTGTAAAAGCGGGTTCATTCATGGTGAGATGAGAAAGCTGTTCGTTTTCACAGTCTTTTTCAATAGTGTGGTACAATGGAAGCATCAGTTTTATTAGGCAATGGTGGGATCAGATGCGATGGTACAAGACAGTTGGTGCAAGACTTTGCATTTGATCAAGCCTTCGTATTGACGAATGTGTTTTAGGTCGATGTGACATTTGATAGTGTCATGTTGTAAAGTGATAATGTTTGCACACTTTAGGATACAGCAGAGACACGTCGATAAGGTAGTTGATTTCTTGTCCTTGAGATTTGTTGTAGTCGTACAGCAAGTGTCTGAAATTAGTTCATCATCCAAATAAAACAGTCGCGGGGATTCAGAGGTTCCATGGCCGCACAATAACTTTCGGTGAAACGACTAAACTCGGGATCGGTTTAGAAACGTCATGGTAGTTTTGCTCACACTCACACACACACACACACACACACACACACACACACACACATGTATATATATATATATATATATATATATATATATATATATATATATATATATATATATATATATATATATATATATATATATATATATACATATATATTGAAAAAGACTGTGGATTAACTAACTGTGCACCATAATGGGGTTGGGGTGGATCTTTACTGCTGCATGTGAAATCTCCGTATGTTATTAGAGATGTTTCTTTTAAGATATTAGTGTTTAACTTTTTGGACCTGGGGCAGTGCAGGAGCATGTAGTTGTAGCAAATAAGTTGTTTTGTGGTTACATGCATTTTATCGTCTTATAGCTTCTCCCTTTCTTCGATAATGCGTCACTTCATATGTATGTTCTCGGACTTCCTGTGGTCCATGGAGTCAAACTCTACTGAATTACTAGTTAGCTAATCCTATTACTGTCAATAAGTTTTATTTATAAACATGTTGCTCATTATATTACACTTGGCTTGTCTAGGTTTGACATTTTATACTCAGCACTGTTTTTGGCACAAATTACGTGCCTGTGTTACCTCATTTATTACCAGATGTGTTTCTCCATCATGTGTTTGCTTGATGGAAACATCAGAAACGCGTATGAAACATGAAGCTTTAGGTCGTTCGTGTTTCGCGGTGAATGAACTTTTCATCGATCGAGTCAAGTTCTTATGGACGCCATTTTTGTTCATCTGTGACCCATGACATCGGTAGTTAGATGTTACAGGTATGTGATTTATATACATTTACGTTCAGATCAAGTCACAGTGAACATATTGCCAAAAGTAATATCTGAAATATGCTGACTTTATATATAAACCATTAGAAATATTGAGTAATCCAATGTATTGTGTGCATAGTTGCAACCTCCCTAGCAACCGCCATACTTTCAGTACCATTTTACCCTGTCATTGGTTTGCCTCAGTTTATCAATTCTAGAACTGTTGTTCTGCTACTGAAAACTATATAAACAATTAGGATATAGAGTTTTTATCTCACAGCTTTGTACAGAGTAAGATATAATATATGAGAATATTTTATATACTGAAATATATTGAACCTTATTCATATGTGATTTGTGCGCTTGACTGATGTTTGCCAGTGTGCCACATCTGATTCCTTGGCGGATGTGGTCTGCTAATTCTGATTGGTTCAGTACTATCACGTGGTATAAAAGCGAAGGTTATATATTGGAGTGGAAGACAAAACTTGTCCGATAACTGCAGAGCGCGGTCAAATTCGAAACCAGAAGTAACACCTGTGAATTCCAAAACCCATTTAGGTAATGACTTATATAAATTGCTAAATAATAATAATAATAATAATAATAATAATAATAATAATAATAATAATAATAATAATAATATAGAACTGACATAGAAAAGATAGTAAGATAAACGATACTTTGAACATTAAACATTCGTGTTTTTAACAATATGCAGAGGCAAGCATTCTGGAAAATTACGTAGGAAATGTTTAAGTAAGTAAATTAATCTTCCAAATTGTCGTGCAGTAATCTCCCACCACAATGGTAACCTGGGTTAAACGAATACAAAGCAAATCTTCAACTCTCATCTGTTAGGGACATTATTCCAGACATTCCAGACATTACTGAATCTATTCAACATTGAAACAGACTATTATGTTCTGAGACATTCTATTGAAATGATACCAGAAAAAACAACAGTATATAATTGTTTCCATACAAGGGTGAGAGCAACGATTGTTTCCTTACAAGAGTATATTTTATTCCGGTGAATATTATGTGCTGGTGAGAGCTGTCCAGTTTCTTAATTGTGGTATCCTTATTAAACATATACGATGACTTTACTGTTGAGTGGAACTTCTTTAATGAACACTTCCTAACAGACAGGATGTAGAGGCTGCTTACAATATATATATATATATATATATATATATATATATATATATATATATATATATATATATATATATATATATATATACGTTCGTTAGGTTTTCAGGTCTTGATTATGGTAACATATAAGGTATCCGTGAAATAGACATTGATGAATATCCCAGACGATGTTTGAGTTTTCTAAATCTCAATCATCTTCTCTGAAGACCACGTTTTGGTGATGGTAGGGAATTCGTTGAAAGAACTGATTCATCCATAGAAATTTTCTGATTATTCGATGCGCATATTATCGGGGCTGTAATACTAGTTTTCTAGTCCTCCTGGAATCTTGCTACAATGGGAACATTGATACAAGATTGGTTCTTCTTGGATGCACATCTCGATGGGAGACAAATAAATCATGAATGTGAATGCAAGTCTCTGGAATGAATTCAGAGTTAAAAAAAACTACGAAATCTACTCGCGTAGTTTTCTTCCTTTTGGTAGGTGCGCACCAGAAGTCGACAGCTAAAGCTTCTTAGTAATAATTGGCAAAAGCTTTTATGTTGTCGTCCTGTCATTGCGTTATGCGATGCATTTACTAACACTCTCTCAAGCCGAATTATACATTCGTGTGTTTCCTTCGCGAATGCAGGGTTTAAAATATAAATCAGGCGGTATTTCTTGAGGAAATGAATGCGTTGCTCCCGTTTCTCAAAGGAATAATCACTTTTTCTATCACTAATACACGTAATCGATAAATCCGTTGATACTTGAAATGCCATCGTCGAAATGTTTATATATATATATATATATATATATATATATATATATATATATATATATATATATATATATATATATATATATATATATATATGTGTGTGTGTGTGTGTGTGTGTGTACAAGGCGAGTGTCTTGGTGTCGAAGACCACTTACCTCTGGATGGTTCTCTTTTTGCTTAGAGACCTTTGAAGACCAATGTATTTTCTTGTGACAACGATAAAGTGTCATTCATGTCTCAAACAGTCAAGATGGAAGAACCAAGACAGACCAAGTTTCTGATGTGCGTTTCGAGTAGCCTACTACAAAAGTATTCTGAGAAAACTACGGACTACTCCTCCATTGTAGCTAATAGTAAAGATATTTGCTATAACTGTCACGAGAAAGGACCTTGGGCTACCCGTATCATCAAAGCAAAACAAGGAGAAGAGAAAATTGTTGTAATGGTCAATAAACTTGTTATTAGGAAAAACATAGAACCATCTAGAGAAGCAAGAGGTGGAAGATGAGTGGTCTTTCGACAATGAAGAAGAACCCATTTAGGCCAATAAAGGCAAGAAACAAAGATAATGAGCAGAAATATAGGACGAGTAAGAAAAGAAGATAGAGAAGAATATAGACTTTCTGTGATGAGTTGTGAAATTTCATTGTAATTTTAAAAAGACTATACCCGAACAAAACTATTTGGGGACACACACACACACACACACACACACACACACACACACACACACACACACATGCACACACACATGCACAAAGTGCAAACACGATGGTTTAAACATTGCCAAATTTTAGCAATTATCATTGAAAGTAAAACGCATTCTTGTAACATTTATCTAGTTCTACACTGAAAAAGAAGGCGTTTGAAATGGACAGGTATAAAAAGCATTCTGAGATGTAAACAAAAATTACTGGACTTGTACTAAAACAAAATCGATTTAAATAAGAAATTTCTACCTCATATGTTAATGATTATTATCGTGTTTTCCTTTATCTTTTAAATACCATCTGGAGAGGTTTGGTATATTTATTTGTATTTTGTATGAGTAATGTGTTAACGACTATATTGTCTGTTTTAATATTAACTATGTTAGAACTAATTTTGTAATCAGGACTATATGACCATAATTGCTTCTGAAGTGCCCTAAAATCATTCATATATATAATTAACTGCCTAATAAAGCACTATTTCTGAGTCTTTCAGAGTGCAACATAATGTTTTACTGATGCAATCATATCTTTTATTATATATATATATATATATATATATATATATATATATATATATATATATATATATATATATATATATATATATATATATATATATATTAGGCAGTTAATTGGGTCCTCTCTTCTTGCCTTACATTATGAGTGAAGTTTTTGTTTTGATAAAATACTGTTATTGTTTGTATCAATTAAAACAATATTTTTCAGATAACAAGGAGACTCACGACGTTATGAAAATCATAATAGAAAGCTGTGCCGGTGCTTCATCGCTTACACAACAAATGCTGTTGACTGAACTAGAAAAACTGTACTTCAGTAAACAAGATTTTGTGCGTTTTTATGGTATTAAACTTTTGGGCGTGGAAGGTAATAATGTGAAAATCTGTAGTGGCTATATCGCCAGGAGTCTTTCGTTAGCAAGGCTAAGTGTGAGGGAGGATGTAATCCAAACGACATCAAACGTCGGGCATCCATTTTGGATAGTAATGTTTGGCAAGTTGGGTGAAATTCAAGTGAAAATTAATTGTCTTATTCCAACAAAGCATTGCGTTATTAAACTCTTCTCAGAGGACTATAAACGTAATGCTGACCGACATCAAACAGCAGACAATTGGAACACTTTTGTGACCTTGAAAATTCTTCAGTGCAGCGACGGGCACGGGAACATTGTCAAACTCTTGGCATACCAATATTTCCCTCTTCCGTTTTTCTTCATTCTAGAAAATCAACCAAACACAAATTTTCTTGAGTGGCTTCTGAGTCATAGGAACAAAGCTACTTGGATCAGATCCGAAACCCTTATTTTCATGATCAAAGATATCGTAAGCGCCGTCAGGTTCTTGCATATGAAAGACATTTTGCACAGGGACTTGACAGCATGTCGATGTGTCATATTAGACCAATCGCTCTCCGTAAAATTACACCAGTTTCGACTGGCAAAGACAAGAACCGCAAAAGGTATGGAGTAAGATGCATTATATTTTGTTCATGTCTACCGATCATTTTTAAAAGTTGTTTTTCATGATGTCTTATGTACGATAAAAACACACTTTTATGAAGGTTATTTTATTTTGCCAAATGAATATGGTTTTGAAACAGCAATGCACATTAATTTCAGCAAAAGGAGATAGGTTCACAACTGTAGTTTACTCAGATATATTTATGAACTGGTTAGGTAATAAAGCTGCCACAGAAATTGATAACTACCATTAGATTGTGTTCTATATGCTGATCCATAATTTGCTTATATCATGAAAATTTCTCTTAAAAATTGAGATGGGATATTTTTGTGCACAGGTGACGAATCCAGGTTTGCAACTAGGTGGATGGCACCAGAGAGTATGATAAATGAAACGTTCTCCCAACAAACTGATACATGGATGGTGGGTTTATTCATGTGGGAAGTTCTAACTCATGGCTGCTGGCCTTTTACTGAGCATTCGGACAAGACACTTGATATGATTATGGAGTTGGTGAGATATTTTCTTATCTCTTGCCATTGGTGAAATGACGATTGTAAGTAACATAACCTGTATATATAACGCCAGTGATTGCGGGAGTATTTTTCAACAGTCTGATGTTGTTATTTTCATTTATTCAGATTTGGGCTACACAACACGCCTATCTTTGTCTCTTACTGAAATGGAGAAGGTTTTATTAGCTTAGTTCTGAGATTATGGTTGCTGCAATATTTTGGTTTCGTTTTCCGTTGATTGTTTTCTGCTCGTCGGTTTATATCATCAGGAAATTAAAATAGATGGAGTCGTGTTTAAAACCATTTCAAAATCATAGCACCATCTCAACTAAAGCGAATATAACAACAAATATTGTCATCAATACAACAGCGACCCAACTCTGGCAAAGTAAGGCAAATTTCAATATTACACATGGTTAATTCCCTTGGTACCATTAAAAAAAATTGGATTTAAAAGGACTGTCTTTTAAATTGTATTGTCTTATCAGACATAGTACTTAGTTTCCAGTTTCGTTCAACGATCAATCTTACCACTTCTTAGGCGATTCGTTGGCAGCGAGACTTTACAACCCGTTTACATGTTATCGGCATTCAAAGCCGACAGCAGTCTGTTATACTCATGCGGATTTATAGATGTTAGAAATTATACAAAGCGTCATGCACTTTATTTTTCAGGTACTATACAGGCACCTCAAGCCCGCCCAATTTCAGTGTATCCCCGATAAATTGTACGATTTGATTCTGCGTTGTCTGCACCAGGACCCAAATTTACGAATCACATTGGACAAACTTGAAGATGAATTGATATCCATTATACAGACTGAACCACCTCTATCACCAGGTATATTTCACTATTTATATACAACTGCTATGCATTTCTCCATAAAATACGATTTAAAGTTTATCTGCTTTTATTTTAGATTACATTATCTATCCATCCGTGCAATATGAAACAACATCTTTGCTTCATAAAATTGTATAAGTATATAGATCAGGTTACTTTTTCATTGTTTAATCCGCCGAATCTAACACACGAGTAGCCATTCTTTTTTTTGACAAAATTGCATTTTATTTTAATACTTGTGAATAGACCGCTTGTAACTACCTTCCATGCTATGTTCATCCCAATATCCACGTCTTGTCTGCAGCTGATTTACCTGCTTTTGTCGCAAATGCTAGTTGTAAAGCATGTCACAAAAGAGGAAAATCTTTATGTAGCTGTTGGGATGTTACATAAGTATACGCGTACATTAAGGCTGATCTACCCGTGAAGTTCACAAAGCAAAGTCTTTGGCAGGGCTATTTACTTAACGAGAAAGTTATTTTTGTACATCTTTTGGGTTGCAACACGCAAGCTAGAAGACTCAATCATTTGCTTGAAAACAATTCTATCTCAGGATATGTTTGTCTCATGACAAATAGATTTATCTAAGTGTCAAACGTCTGACATTTAATTATACTTCTTTGACTTATTGACATATACTGAACTTTATATCTGTCTAATGCAATTTGGAGTTTTAAAATAAAACCATCCAATCACGAATTATAGTTACATATTGTTGGACGTAGTTATTAAAAAATCCATATACTTGTCTCCTATGAATGAATAGCAGTTTCTGACAATTGCTTCCATTGCAGTCTTTATGGTGCGATTACCGTGCAAATTGTTCGATAGAACATAATATTTAGAGTTTATCTGTCTATCAATCGACCTATTCTAGGAATGACAGGGATCATCACACAGAATTGGAGTCAAATGAAACGTAGATATCCATACATTTTAAAGGAACAAAAGGATAGATGTGACAAAGAGTACTTTGAACCAGAAATGGTATGTATAAATCAACACGAATATTGATAGGTATTAATTTAGATGTTTCACGGGTGTTTTTTTAGTGTATGTCATTTAGTGTGTTATACATGACGGCAAAAGCACACCCATACGTATATGTGTAATTGCAATGAGCTATAAATAGGTGTTTAAAAGTTTTAATATCAGTCTTAATAATTAATCTGTTCACAAGTTTGGTTTTTCTCCCCATTGAATGGCTGAGCCATGTTGGACAAAAACGACAAAACAGAGCCGTGAATATATACTGATTTTGCTTGTTTACCGCGGTATTGTGTTTCCGGTTGTCCGTACCACAGTGCTTATTCACTGTACGGGGACGTTGGTATTTTCGGTCAGCATGTAATGGACATATTTTCACCATGATCCTTGTGGCGTCTTATTTTACAGAATGGTTGTCTCTGTGAACAAATAAATGATGAATAATTACAAATAGAATTTTATTACATGCTTATTTAGTCTTGCAGGACTGATCTGGTGTGCGATACCGATGTTCAGTCTGTGTTTCCGTATCGTACACCTAAACGATGGCATCTCACACTCAGCCTGGATCTACGTTTAAAACTTTCAATATTAAACAAAAGTCCACTATTAAATATCCGGAATGATTAATTGATCTACATTTTCAATTATTAAAAAATGCCAAACACACGTATGAATCAGTTATTATCTGTGAACATTGCCGTTTCTTCCGCTGGGGTTAATGGGAGAATGTATATATATATATATATATATATATATATATATATATATATATATATATATATATATATATATATATATATATATATATATATATATATATCAGTTGTTATGAAAGTTAAGGATTTTGGATGACTGCTGTGAGTCTGAGATGTATGAAAATCTAAGAAGTCTGAACAACACTCAAATGAAAAGAATTAATATTTGTCCTAAAGGCAAGTTGAGTCCCTTCAAATACTCACATTGCAAAGAATGTGCCATTTGTGTGAATAGGCCTAACAATGTCTCAGCCGACATTTTCATCTCCACTTAGTCGCTATATTTCAAATGCCAATCATAAAGTTGCCAGGTAGATGGCTGCAACAGTTACCAGTCTAAAAAAGACGTGAGCAGAAGAACTACGATGGATCCTCGTACAAGTGAAAATTTCGCACACAAATGTCCAAGGTGACCACCTATTTTACCATAATGTCGGTCCTAGGTGCAAGCACGAGAAGGAAATACAACGGGCAAAGCATGAGAAAAGCCTGTCTTTGTAATCATTTATCAACACATTCTCTAGATCTGCCTTAAAATAACAACAAATTATAAACATGTGCTTTTTTGAAGACATTTTACTCCCTTTGCCTAACAGCCATTCAAGTACATGTCCTGGGGAAGCTGATTAGTCTAAGGTACTCGTAGTTTCTTATCAAATACACATCTAACAAATGTCCGCGAATCTGTCCTCGAACAACATTTTCATATCAAATACACATCTAACGAATGTCCGCGAATCTGTCTTCGACCAACATTTTCATGTCAAATACACATCTAACAAATGTCCCCGAATCTGTCCTCGACGAACGTGAGTATGTCAGAAAGCTTCTTCTTCGCCGTTTCTTCCTCTATTATATAATACTGCCAGCTATGTATAGCCTTTCATGTGCTGCAAGATGGCGTTAAACTCAATGAAACCAAACTAAAGTAAAGCATCTGTCAGTTGCCAATCTAAACTTTTACCAGCACGTAATGACGAATTGTCCAACCACAGAGGGTGTAAGGATTGTGTTACATAATAATAACATTGACCATCATTTTTCGTTCTGCTATATTTCCAAAGTAACATATAACTTCAGCGTATCCATCTTTAAATTTTAGTTCTGTTGATCTCCAAGAGTTTGAAGAATAAAGTGGTCCATCACATCATTTGATATATTTGAATTGTTCAATGACTTATACATATTGTATTTTTGGTAATGCTGTTCTTTCAACGATTGTTTCTAATATATCCAGTTATTCTTCGGGATAAATGTATTTTTTTGTAATGTTTTTCAATACTCTGTTAACCAGTCATGATTATAATATTAGCCAATTGTTCTATCCCGTGAATATTGAACTCTCTTGACATCGGTACTATATATATAGCCATTTTTTTCTCACCTGTAGTTATAATCTATACATTTAAATATACGTTGTTTGGAAGGGTTATGGTTCTAAAGTTGTAATAATTATCATCTTTACACACACACACACACACACACACACACGCACGCACGCACGCACGCACGCACGCACGCACGCACGCACGCACGCACACACACACACACACACACACACACACACACACACACACACACACACACACACATACATACATACATACATACATACATACATACATACATACATACATACATACATACATACATACATACTTTATTCACGCATACACATATTTTTGAATCAAATGTTTCCTTGAAGTAATTATTGTTTCAAATGTCTCTGCATTCCAGGGAATTCCTCAGTGTATAATCAGACAGACGTCAAAAGGTGAGATTTCTGAAATGTTGAGAAAACGTTTTACTACTTTGTTAACTGTTCAACATTTCTATAAACAGTACTGCAGATGACAGGCTAGAACGGACGTAGCTTACTACCCACATACATGCATGCATACATATACGCATTCATTTGTTTATACATCCCTATATAAACCTTTTTTCATTTGTGTGATGGGCTGTTTGAGAACACCTTTTAAGAACGAATATACATTAACTACATAATTCAAACCGATGTCCAAACATTCATAACCAACAATTATACTTACTATTTACATAGTAAATACAGTTACGTAAGCATGAAATTATCCTATTATAAATTCTCTAGCCTCTTGCCTACTTTGTACATTTCAAATCAATGCTTTTCAATCCCATCCATAACTGTTTCTTTGTAGTACCATATGTCAACCTAAGACTCAGTCGCCTAAATATAAAGACTGTCCTGCCAATTACTGAGGTAGACCTCATCTCAGATGACCAGCCTCAGATACAATGGGTATACAATTTGTTTGCCTCGATATCTAAAGACCATATTTAATCAACATTTGTCATATATTCAATTCTAGTTCCTATTCCAGTATTGTAACATTTAGGTTCTGGACTACCAATCGCAAGAATTTAAACCAACTTTCTAACATTATTAATTTTTATTCACACCAGTGTTTGAAAAAACTACGCTTCATCCTACAAAATCTTTCGAAAACTTTGCATTTATATTGCTAGGTCGTCGTAGTAAAGACAAAATTATTATTCTAACTAAGAATAATATAACTAGTTTATTGATAAATTATATTCAGTACATTGTTACAATAAATTACAAAATGAAAACTTTGCACTTAAAAACTCTGATTATATTATTCAATTTAAATTCAAAGTTCAATGTTATAATACTGTATCAATATGAATGCTGTATTTGACGTTTCTATTGTACAGAGTGCAATGGTGCATGTCTCTGAACCTGTTACAAATGGAACCGTTCATTACAATGATGACTTCAAAAGAATTTCGGGAGCGCGAAAGCTCGAGGTGAAGATGGAAATAAATGGGGACAAATATATGGTGAGGGAATATTTTGCTGCATCAAATGTCAGGTTTATAATGCAACATATGCCTTGAAAGAGCTACACAAATCATTTCGAGAATGGTGAACAAACAACGATGTAATTTCACACAAAGCAATCACATTTATAGGCTTTTAAATGTTAGATTTTAAAACGTCCATGATGCTGTGACGCGCCACCTAGCAATCACTTTATCGTTTAGTGAAGACTATTGTCTTAAATTCGTGTTTATTAGGCAAGAAATATATTACATGAAACATGTTGAATAAAATGCAATGCAATAATCGACCAGCATCTTGTTTTATTAATTTATTTATTATATTAATCTCGTTTAATAAATTTTCATGTGTCATAAATATTCGGTAAATGTCTTTTGTTATATGTCCTGCTACAGGTAGACCAGTAAACTGAAGAAACGACGACAGTGACTTTTTAAAAAATAAATAAAAAAAACCAACAGAACGGTTTTCGAAAATTAGAAATAACAATACAATACATAGTTGTGTAGGTAACGACTGAATGTGCTGCTTGATAAGGAGAAAACATTTGCTTCGAATAAAGATTGTCTCACAACTGACGATGGAATCCAATCATTTTCTATCAAACTTGTTCTAAATTCCAGAAATATACATACCCAAATGGAGATACCCTGCTAAATCTTGTGCTGAGGCGAGAGTACGGTACCAATATTGACAAGTACATAGAGATTGTGTTGAATATCGCAAAGTGTGTTGAAAGGTTTCATTCTCACGGATGGATAGTACGATGTATAACTGCTCGGGACATCTGCGTCACCCAAGACACAAAGGTAAACGCAGCAAAAAGAAGTGTGCGTAGCTCAATGATATATTTTGTGAACACTAACTATGAATGGTTCATTCACAAAAATTACTTTTGCTCAAAAAAATGTCACCTAAATGCGAACCTCAAAAGACTTGATTTTACTTTATATAGTTACATATATAGACCTTAGACCAATCACCTGTCAAGTGGTATCTCCACGTGGTGCATTATTTTGTAATTTAGGATATTTTGGGAAACAAACTTATCTTAATATATGAGAGTAGCTTACGCTTGAAATCTCTGACATATATAAGATTCGAGAAAACCAAGAAAAATAATATATATATATATATATATATATATATATATATATATATATATATATATATATATATATATATATATATATATATATATCTTGTCAAGACCTTATGATAATAAGCTAAGTTAAAGAAACTAAAGCAAAACCAACAATATTTGTAAAAATTTAGCAAATATTTTAATTAACAAAGTTATTAAAACATGTCAGATGAACTCAACAGTATAATGAATCAAATCTATAATACTCTTAATAAGTTATATTTATGTTCGAAGGAATCAAACGCTTTTAATGAATTTTAAAATCATCTTGGTATGAAGTAATCATGTTACGACACAATGTTCTTAAACTATGTAATGGAAAGAAGCAAAATCAACAAGTTTTGCCAAAATGCAACAACCTTTTTCTTTCCGTAGATTTCATACCGAAAATTTAAAAGTAACTTGCAGTATTTTGAAATAAATCCCAACTAATCCTAAATCTTCTATCACAATTAGTGTTCCGAGTGAATTCCAATATTGAATATGTTGATGTACAAATAGGCTTGACATTTCTGATGAATGCTAATAGTTTTGATGTATCTGAATGATATAATCCATAATGTCTTTAAATGAATTCACAATAATTTAAAAGTAGAGTTTACGATATTTTCTTTTCTTTAGTCTAAAAACAATTATTATTCTTCAAATAATATCATGAATATACTATTTTGATATATGCTGTAATTCATGATGTAATTTATACCTATATTGTTTGTAACTCTATTATATGACTTTATCCATATTTGGTATAGGTTCTGTTCATGACTTTCAAACTTAATGGTATTTGCTAGTAGTAAGAAAGAGTGTTTTCAACGCTTATACTTATATATAAGTAAATGGAGCTAGACAGTTTAAGTTAGTACTATTTCTTATCTTCTTATTGTAAGAGCTGTCTTCATATATATCTAATTTTGTGTTTAAATAATATCTGAAATACAACATTTGTTCAGAACTGGGGTCTCTTACTCGCAGCCCTCCTTGCCGTATAATGTAGCCCGCAAAATCATTGACGTCACAAGGTGTCATGAGAGATATAAAATCTATGTTGGAATTTGGACCGAGACACGGAGATCCAAGTCCATGGGGATAATATTATTTGTCTTGCCACGAGGTGCTCCTTAGTGGGGAGACATATAATGTAACCCCGGGGCTGGAATTTTCTCATCTCGGTTCAAACCCCAACGTAGATTTTTTCTCTCACCCAATATTTACCTTTAAAGTACATAGATCTCTTTACTAGTAGTCACGTCCGAATGTGTACATGCGGCGCATGAATGCAAATATGTTAATGAGGGCTGTTGATAGACCGTTGCATTCAAAGTATATAGTTTATATTCGTAAGCAAAGAAAAATAACAATAGAAAAAGTCGCATAGTAATTTGGTATTATTGCATTTAATATATGGATGCTTTATGAAATTGACAATAAATAATTAAAATTTATTACAAGAAACTGTTTCATTTTATCAGTTCCAATTTAAAAAAAATTACCATCTGTATTAAAGACTTTAGAAATATGGACTTTAGCGGATAATCATGTGCTAAACTTAAAGCTGATGGATTTTTTTAATATTTATTTTTCTGTCTTGGAAATATGGCAAGTGCTGCAGTGATATTTGCTTATGGATTAGTGTGTTGATGGAAAAAAGATTCCTTCTGGCTGGTAAGCGCATTATTTGTCAATAAATATTGCAGGTATATTTATAATTCATCTGGGGCACAATGGAGATGCTTAGTTGTATATATATATATATATATATATATATATATATATATATATATATATATATATATATATATATATATATATATATATATATATATATATATATCTATATATGTCACAGAATTGGAAAGACAAAAACTTTTGTTTTGCCTGAGAAATATTTAATTATTTGTGTTGTGCATGAATACAGCGCTGTCTGGGATGAACAGGTGTATTTTTCAGACGAGCGACGGAACCAACATATGTCTCGCCGTCGTAAACTACTTGCAACTACGGACATCATTATCACGATATGCACGGGTATTTTACCCTGAATATTACTCACTCTCCTTTGAACTAAGCAAGATTAAGGTATAATCGACAGTGATCTTTTGGATCAGGACAGAAGAGCACGTATTTACACGTAGTATTTCTAAAAGCCATTGGGGTCTGTGTTGAAGTCTATGTGCATGGATCAGTCTGGTATTATATCGAATAACGCCATATATATATATATATATATATATATATATATATATATATATATATATATATATATATATATATATATATATATATATTGTTATGTCTATTTCTCTTCAGATATGTTTCCTGAGATTAGGCAGAACAGCACTGCTAGCTGACCCGAATGAGGACTGGCTGTATGACGAGGCGTTTCAGGACAGATTTAACTGGTAGGTCTACTTGAGAGTATTTTCAAGGTCATAAACCAGCATTATAGTTTGGAGCAATATCTCAGATTTATCTCTTGGATACGTGTCGTTTTATTTTCACAAAAGAGGGATCTCCTATACTTTGAATACTTTGATGAATACACATAATGTAAATATTATATTATATTTTAATGTACCCTACTGACAGTTTAATTGAAATGCACAGTTACTACTCGTATTCTAATAATTTCATATTCCGAATCAAAATGACATTGGTTCTTTTGAATGCATCCTGGTAATATGTACTATTGTATCTACTGTCACTATATTGACTGAAGGTAGTGTTTAAGGTTCTGAAGTTTCATTTTTTTTCTTTAAGGCTTCCACTTGAGGTCATTCGAGATAATACGTACTCACGCAAGTCGGATGTTTATATGGTTGCCATGACAGCATACGAGATGTTTTCAGCGCTCGATCTCCATATATCTAGCCCTGTTAAGAATCAACTAGGATGCATCCCTTTTGCCGTTCACACGAAAAATATGGTAATATTCTTTAGTCTTTTTTTGTCATCTTAATGTTTATTATATACATGAATGAAGTCTGTCCGTCATAATGTCTAAGTACACTATCCTGCAAAGGCACACACAATCAGCTTTTAGAAGTGCATTTATTTGAAAATAGGAAGTATTTAAATTTCATGAATGTGTATTATGCACTCGAATATTCAAGGATAAAATAAAGCCATTTTACATGTCTTGTATATATATATATATATATATATATATATATATATATATATATATATATATATATATATATCTTCCTGATGTCAACAAGCGTGGCAGTGTTTGGAAGTGGACTCATCCGACATTTGATGGGAGCTCTTTTGACAAAGAATAAACAATTTAAGTTCCTACAAGGAAATATGTTACATGCAATGTTAACATCTATGTTAGAGCTATTAATGCGGTCCCTTCATGTAGATAATACCCAGCACAAAAACTCTTATGAAAAAATTTAAATAGAGTATTAAACATGTTCCATCGGTTGTGAATCCTTTTGATAGTTGCATTCTTTTTCCACGTCCGTTGTTATTTGTATTTGTAGGTAGTTTAAACTTCATATGAATTTAATTTTAGTTTTATTGATATACTTTTCTCACGACAAGGTAAACATTGAAATGTAATATTTAAATTCCCATTGGATACATGAAGATATAGATAATATAAAGCGTATATTGAATGTTTTCAGCAATTAGTTGGACTTTTCTTACAATAATGACCATATATATGTATGTCACTGTTTCTTCATCCTTGGATATTGAATACCAAAAGTTTGCATTGTAAAACAAAACAATGTATCGTAGAAAACAACAACGAGTACAAGTTTTTAATGGAATTAATCTGTTTAAATTTAGTAATGTAGGTGATAATCTTAGAGAACAGTGGTTTATACTTCAGGTCAAGATTCAAATGGGACACTTCATTTTTGTAAAACCATTAGCGCCATGTAAATATGAGATTCCCTAATATCCGAACACGTGAATTAAATTACACAATGTTGATAATGACATATGCCACCAAAATCGTAATATGGTAAGCACAAAACAGATGCAGCTTTATATTACATCCAAATAAGTTTCAACAATACTGTCTTTCACTAAAAAACCAAAATACCGTAAAATCTTTGATTCGTATAAATAATAACATATATTGTTTTATATTTATTAATTTAACTGAACTATTACATTCATGCAAAGTATTCAAGCTGTATATTGCCCTTGTCCAGTGTCTACACTGTGGTTAATTTTACTCAACAAGTACTGCTTACACGGAGATGTTCGCTAGCGTAAAAAAGAACATATATTGGGAAAACAGAACATAAATTATTGAACTAAGTACATTGTACACTTTCATAGACGTAATTCCTCCTGAATTTCAGATAGAAGATGTCCTAAGCTGTGATGAAGTACCAGAACGTCCAAATAGTTGTCCTCAATGGTTGTACGAGATACTTCGAAGATGCTGGTACAGAGAACAAATCAGACGACTCACTATTACAGAATTGGTCAGTCAAATAGAAGAAACGTAAGTATTCTTGAAAACGAAATAGGACTCGTCATTTTTAAATGATCTAGTTCATGTCATCTTTAAAGAATGTGTATCATCATCATCAGCAATCTATTGAACTAGTGTGGTCATTGAGGTACTGTGCTGCTGAACATCTGATCATTTCCTTCCACTTGTCTCGATCATGTGCTAATGCTTGTCTCCACAAAACCTTTCCTCGTCTAGTTTGTGATGTTGTCAGTCCACGTTTTTCTCTGTCTACCTCTACTTCTGCCACCTTGTACATTACACTGCAGTACTGTTATGGATAGATTGTTGGCTCTAGTGACATGGACATACCATTTCAGCTTGCTCTTGTTGACAGTGGTGAGGATGTCTTCATATTGGCCTACTCTGTGCCTGATGGTGTTTCGCACTTATTCATTGATGATGTGATCAATGTAAGAAATGTCAAGGATGGTTCTGTAGCATTTCATTTCAAGTGCCTGGATTCGTCGTTGTAATGCTACTGTCAGGGTCCAGGCTTCATATGAATACAGAAAGATTGAGATGACTAGTTCTCTCAATGGTCTGATTTTAGTTTTCATACAGATAATCTTGTCTCTCCAGATGGGTCTTATCTTTCACATAGCTGCCGTTGTTTGTGCTGCTCGTGACAAATTTCTGATCTTAATCCCTCTTCGGTGATTATAGAACGAAGATGTTTGAATTGGCCCACTGTTTCCAGTTCCTGTCCTCTGACTTTAACCATGGTTGAGATTTGTTTGCCACTATTTGTCATCCGCTTTGTATTCTATGCGCTTATCTCCATGTCAAATCTGGAAGATGTTTCAATCAGGTTATTCACTAAAGTGGCAAACTCATCTTCACTGCCTGCCAGCTGATCAGTGTCCTCTGCAAAGCGGAGGTCGGTGATGTTAGGCCCTCCAATGCTGTCATACTGTGGGTTTCCAAGGCTTCGCTCATGATGCGCCCTAAGTAGATGTTGAAAGTGTGGGTGACAGGAGACAGCCTTGCCGTTCTCCAACTGTTGTCTTGAACCAGTCCCCCACATAACCTTGAGCAATTACTGCACTGGTAGCCTTGGCGTAGAGCTGCTTGATGGTATTGGTCTACTTTTTACCAATGTTGTACTTCTTCTCTGTGGCCCACAATGCCTCATGCCACACTCTGTCAAAAGCCTTTTTGAAATCTATGAATACATGACAGATGGCTCGTTGCTGTTCTGAGTACTTTTCACACAGAACCCTAAGATTGAATATTTGTTCTGTTGTGCTTCTTCCACTCCAGAACCCAGCTTGTAACGAAGATACAATGTTATTGCTTGATACTTCGGGTACAAAGTTACAGTTTGTATTTAATCTGTTACGTGCGCGTTGTAATACGGCTAAAATGTGTATTGAAACTTACATCGCGCAATTTACTTGAAGAGTACAGCTTTAAAACTCACTCAGGTATAAGCCTAATGTTCAGAATGGAAGAATGGGTGCATTTCTAATTATTTAAGTTAAATGAGATTATCTCGGTTTGTATATGCTGTATATGTTCAGAATATTTTACAAGCGTTTCATTAGATCTGACTATCGGTGATCCATCTCTTGTGCTTCATTTCTCCGGGAAACGGGCGACCACCTCTATGATGTCGATCAGTTCTCAATTAATTTAAGAAGTAATACTTCTGTCCCTCAAGGATTAGACTTAAGTAAACTAAAAATAGTAGAGACCCGAGTAACACTGTAATTCATATCTGACATCCGTTTATTAAGAAAATGTCAGATTAGATACTTTTATATATTAAGAGATTGCGAGTATACCATATCAAATTATCGGCAATTCCTCAACGTTTCGACAAATTATGAACGACATCAGGGACAAAAAGCAGTTCTGAAATTATAAGTTTTGTACTATAGTTTGATGTGTAAGCATCACGTGATCTATTTTCACCTCAGCATATGACTCGGAAAGGATAGGTTAAGCGAATTCCTAGTCAGTTTCAAAACAGCTGATGTTGTTTATAGTTAAGATTATTCTAGAATCAATAGCGAACCTCTCAACAATGCACATTATATATATATATATATATATATATATATATATATATATATATATATATATATATATAGAGAGAGAGAGAGAGAGAGAGAGAGAGAGAGATATTCTTACTAGCACTATCAAGTTGCTCAGTTATACTGAGAATATGATTCTTTAATTCCATTGTTCATTGAGATTGTGCTAAAACTATTTAGATTATTGAGTTGAGGTATTTATATGTTTAGTTTTAGGTCATCGGCAATGTGTCATTATATCCAATATTACTATTTATCGCAAACGCTTCGGTTTATAATCTTAGATGATGAACTTCAGATTGAAGATTCCTGATCGTAACTTTCAAGTCAATAAGAACATAGTTTTCCATGGCAATGTGACTTCGTATTATGTTTGAAAGAACTTTCATTACCATAATCATTGTCGTTGTCTTGTATACGTTATGTGTATCTATTTAAATATGGGTTTGGAGATGTGCGTACTTGACGGCTTGTGTCTGCCTGTGCATGTGAAAGCGTAAAGAGCTGGAGTCTTGCTTAGCTGGCACTTCATGGATTATAATTATTTCGATTGTCTTGTACACTTTGATGAAGAGTGTCTGGATCTACCTAGACTTCGGAATAGGGAGGTATTAAGTGTGTTGCCACTCCGTGTCCAATTGTGCAAATGATGGCGTAATGAACTATGGTCAATTTGGCTGGCCATGATAAATGTGCTGCTTACTAAGAATGGCTATGCTGAAGCAGTGTAGATATATTGTTTATGATTTCACACAGTTTCAAGAAATCCATTATAAGTCAGCGGCAAACAGCCACTGTCCTGAATTAGAATGGTACATGTAACTTTGTTTTTCTTGTAAATTGATGAATTCGTGCATGTAGCGTTTGGTTTGAGTAGTAGTATCGATAGTAATTCGTCATTACAACATCTATCAGCTGCTTCAGTGATGAGTTCTTGTTGCCTGCTTTAATGTTCTTTGATGTGGACGAAGTTTGGAATTACCTTTATGTAATAGTGTTTCCAATAAGCTGAATATTTCCTCATATGGGTATTTTTCAAACAAAGACATGCGCTTTATGAGTGATATTAGCCTTTCTTGGGGTCTTATTCATCTGATTTTGCAAAATAGCAGCAAAAGTAATTGCGAATGTAATGTCATTAGACGTATATATTAACTTGATAATGTACATAAGTAACGCTCTTCTTTTAGGTGGCCATTACACCGCAGGATGAATGACGAAAAACAGACACAATTATCTGTCAACCATGATCAAGAAGATTTGGAACCACCCTTTGATGTTCCCTATGATGTGCCACTACGAAGATTTCACCAAAAGACATTACCTCTTCCCTGCATCAGTTCAGATCATTATGAAGGTGTTTCTGGGATTCTCAGTGTATCCGATGTTAACCAGTTTACGCCGGTCCGAATGAGAGAAAAACGGGGACGGTACCAAAGACGCAATGAACCATCCGTAAAATTTGATTCAAAAATAGGGAAGCATCGTCTGAATCAAAACGATAAACGCGAAATAGCACGTCTTGAAGAAAGGTCTAAATTGCTTTTTCATTCTCAGATAATGGATATCACATCGCCTTCCATATCAAGTCAGGAGGACGGTTCTATACATTTTCAGAACGATTCAGAGTCAGACACCTTTACAACACGCGATTCTCCGGGTACCAGTTCAACTGATGATGTCATTATGTACAGTAGGACTCCTAATCTATTAACAACAACGAATAAAGACGTTTATTCTGTAACTAGAACTTGTGTTGAAGATTGGAATGAAAATAATCATAGAAACTCACCGACAAAGAACCCTAAAGTACCGCTTGATAAAACAACTTCTGGCAACAGAATAAAAACAACCAAAAAGAGTTCTGCTGTGCCAAACATCACGCTTCAAAACTCTTCAACAAGTCATGAATCGTTTTCCAGCGACACCAATACTATTCATAACAATTCGAATTTCTCAGTTTTTCATGCTCAGAATTGTACACCGAGTGACGAATCATCCTATGAGGTGGTAACCGGTATTCAGAATTATTGCTCAGAAAGAATGCAAATTAATAATGCTGGGTACTCGTCATTGGAGGGCCTAAGTGATGGATATCTTACAGTAATTAGGTGATTTCAGGAAGAATAATGCATTTTAAATATGATGAGCAAATTATTCTGAGTCAGCAAAAACAAAACCTTACGTTCAAACACTCGGTAATCTACTACCATGAAAACGTTTCGCTTTCACGTAAAATATAAACAACAAAGAACTTTTGTACCAAAAGGTTGTACCTGGATTGAAGATTTGATTTTGATCTTCTGTTTATCTTTATGTAGATAGTGTGAACGGCTTTCTCTCATTTAAATTCTTTGTCGACACAAAACTTAGAGATGAAAATCATCGCTGCATAAAGAACAATTCAGAGAGCTTTTGGTCTATTTCGGAGTGTCTACGCGCTAGAAGCATTTTTGCTGAACGGTCAAAATGAAATACCGATTCATAAGCGATGGTATGTTTGCTGGAAATTATCCAGGAAATGGGAATGAGCAAATGATTTTAAGAAAGAACCAAAATGCCAAGAAATTGGTGAATTATCAGATCAAGTACGTTTAAGTCTCGCATAGTGTATCGCCAGGTTGTCTTTCTCGCGCAAAAGACAAATACGCTCGTAGCTGAAGCATTATTTTATTTTTGTATATAACTGACCTAATCATTACACTGTTGCCTGAACGTGCTCCCGCGTTCTATCTAAAATTAATGAGGAAACGGAAAATGCTGAATGGTCTCAAATATGTCACTAAGTATTGTAGCTTGTAGAAATCAAGACCTTGGCAAAGTAATTTTGCGATCTATTTACGCTTCCCTTTGTCATAACTTCTTTGGTGAACATTTAAGATGACATTTAGATTTATTGACAATTGTATCTTGAACAACATTGTGTCAGGAAATAAGTATGGAGGAAAACAAAATTTGAAACGAATGGCATCCTATTCAACATTAATTTCCATTTTATGATGTTATAATAGTAATCGTGTCTTGCAAAGTAATATTAAAATACGATGACATCGACAGACGTGATATTTAGTACATAGTTGTAATTGCATTTCGAATGAATTGTAAGAGAGAATGTGTTCCTCATGTACTCATTTAAATGGTTGGTATTTCATGACTAGAACCTTTTAATATTCGTGAAAATTCAGTTTCACAAGAATAAAGCAAGGATGTATGTGAACTTGTAGAAAAGGTACTTCAAAGTTTTGAACTCTTCGACCTATTGCACAATTATCAGCAGCAAGAGGTAAGCGATTGTTCCACCACTTCAAAAATACTTACATTACCCTCTAATATCAGATTAACACATTATAGGGGGTAAAATAATCAGCAAAGAAATCTTAGAACTTATCATAAACAATTTTGAACTTTGAGATTATAAAATATATCCCTACGCTGAACTATTCGAACCCCATCTCCAAACTTTAGCATCTTGGCTAAATTCCTGAACCTAAGATACGAATTCTTAGTTAAAGCCACCTGCGCATGTGCAATGCGACTTTTAATGTCCAGTATGTATGTTGTGGTAGAATGGAGATGATTATAGTTTCCATAATATTACCAAGAGGCAAGCCATTATGACCTGCCCGGCCTGGGATACGGGGAATTTGTAATGAATTTAACGGTATTTAAGTGTGAATGTTGAGTAAATGCATTGACAGTCAACGGGTGGTAATCTCAATAAATTTGAACATGCCATATGCCATATCAACATGCCCACATTACGCATGCACGAAAATTATATCCCCGAGAAATGTTAAATATCAAGAATGCATTGATTAAAGTGCCTTTGTATTATGCTGTATTGATAATTGTTTAAATCATTGTTATTTATCTCAGTGACTTGTATTTTATAATGGAATTGTACATCCATTCCTATTTTGCTTGTACATAACATTCACATCTTCTATTGCGACCATCTATATATAAATATTATGTGTATAAATACTATATGTGTATAAAGGCCAAGAAGTTACCTGTATATATAGACTGCCTGTTTTTACCCCTATATATATAAAGTTTATTTATGCATGAAGATTATGTATATAACGTCCATGTATTTTCCAGTATATAAAGACTATCTGTGTATATAGGTGAATTATGTAGTTGTATATAAGGATTACCTGTATATAAAGGCCAGTATTTACATGAATATAAGGATTATCTGTGAATAAAGGCCAGTATTTACATGAATATAAGAATTATCTGTGCAAAAATGTCAGTATTTACCTTTATATAAGGATTATCAGTGAATAAAGGCCAGTATTTTCATGTATATAAGAGATATACGTGTATAAAATCTATAGGTCTATAAAGGATATCTATATATAAACGCTAAGTACTTACCTATATATATATATATATATATATATATATATATATATATATATATATATATATATATATATATATAAAGAAACGCATTCTTACACAGGTATTCAGATGTCCTTTACTGGTCATTGTAATACATGGGTTGATTGTATATAACTTAATGCTAAGATTATTTATAGTTTTGTAAGGTTTCTCATATCTGTATACTCCAGATGATTCTTTAGTTTTTATTTCATATATGTCCATCTTTTTGTTTATTGGGCATCTTTGGACATAAGCTGGTCTAAATAACATAAATGCCTATTTTGTTCAGTACGCAGTGCATTATGAACCAACTCATCCCACATTTGTCTTACCATATACTCCTTCTCCCTCACTCGTGCTATCTGTCTTTGCCTGTCTGTCGTCTTCTCTATCTTTCTCAGGGAACTATCAGTAAATAGACTTGTAAGGTTTACTGTAACAAAATAATCAAAACACTTTCGTCTTCTGATAATTATTATATCTTTTCTATGACAGCGCTGTATACGTCTTCAATTGTTCCAAATTTTTGTTTGTTTAATCTAGAATGAATTCGTTGTCTTCCCGAAAATTCATTTAGTATCTCCAACATCGGTTTTAGTAGCATCAACTTTAGTATTGTTCAGCTGAGAGGATTTATTTCAATTATTTAAAGGCATTTTGGCTTATATCATTGTGATACTTCAAGACTATTAGCAAATTAAACTAGTCCTATGAATTGGTACGTTATCACAATATATTGAACTCAGTACGTATACTATTGGAACGCATTTGGAATACTCTGTAAAGTATGGGATATAGTTTTGGACTAACACCTGTTTGTTCAAAATTTATACATGATCTTAACGGCAAACACCTTCGCATACAAGTAAATGGATATATGAATAAAGTTATGTGATGATCACTAGCACGTAAAATTACAACACTCACTTTTATTACCCAGCATCCACCACGCAAGAAAAACAGATGAGGGAGAGACGAGATTGGTAATGGTCACTAATATATACAGTTACAATCAGACTCTCACTTTTACAAAAAGAAGCTACGAGAAAAGGTAGGAGATAATTAATGTTCTAAAACTCTTTTCGGTACCATCCATTTCTGTAAAATTGAATAACGATCGATAAATTTCGTTTGAAAATTTTGTTATGACAATTGAACTGAATAACTCTCAACAATGAACAATAACTAACATTGATAAAACTGATATGGGATATTAAAACCGTTAATATATTATTTAAGATCAGTAAACGCAGTTTGAAAACAAGTTACTTAATTTCCTGTAAAATTCAATTAAATATTTTCAGGAAGAAATGGGAAACAGTCTAGCAAGCATTTGAAATTTGTGTATGTTGTCTATGCAAATGTAGGTGTAATAAAAAAAATGACAACTTTGTCAGTATATTTTACAACCACGGTGTTCTTTCTGAAGGAAAAGGAGGAGGGGCGACAATAAAAATCACTTTTATTGCTAATTAAAAACTTGGTAGCGAGAGATGTAGAAAAGAAAAAGTATGAGCCAGATTAAATCATTTACGTTTTAATAATTTAGGTTTAATTGGTTTAGACGTCAACACTGAGAATATAAGATTGAAAAATATTAATATTGCAATGGAAAAAAAACCCCACAATCTTTTGTTTATTTTAAATTTTCTTTAAAATTTGTGTGCCTAGCTTATTATTTAAATTTCTAATTCATGCGCTTAATTCATTCCTCATTTTCTAACAAAAAGGACATGTCATGGAAAATTATTTATAGAAAAATATTATTTACAATAATTTACTTGTATGCGTTATTTTAATAGTGTAGTCAGCATATCAATACTTTGTCGATTATCTCCTTTGATTTAGAAATTCTTTTCTGTTCGATTTGTATGGGATATTTGAACATATCAGAAAGGGGCAGGCGGTTTAAAACTTTGATCTGACTGACGCTTACACTGAGGAAGAAACAAAAGGATACAAGTCAGTGATAAACGGAGAAAATTCTAATGCCAGAACATAGTACTTAGAAATCTTGAATGTGATACTGTTCTTCATCATTACAACCTTCCTCCCTTAAGCTGACAAGTCGTAGGTGGGGCCAGGAATAACTTTGAGAATCTCTCGCCATTTTGCATTGTTCTCAACTGCTTTTTGTGGCTTGGCGAAGTTTATACGTCCTCTCTTTGATGTTATCTTCCCATCTCTTCTTCTGTCTGTTTTGTGTTCTTTTTCCTCCCACCGTGTCCTGTAGAAGGGGGTTTGACAGGCCAGTTGAACGTGAGACATGAGCATACCGTCTAAGTTTGCATTCTTTCAGTATTGAGGAGATCCGCATGGGATCCAAATGCATCTTGGATTCTAGTGCGCACTTCCTCATTAGAGACGTGGTCTAAGTATGAGATGTTCAGGATCTTTTGATAATATTTAATGTCTAAAGTCTAGATTATCTCACATGCATACAGGACGATGGACATGACGAGAGAGAACATAAGCAGGGAATGATCTAACAGGTTTATGCATATTCATTAAAAACGAGGAAATAGGGTGATATGCTTGCGACAATGGAGTGCTGGTTGCGACAATTGCGGTTTGGCTACTGAGTTACTGAACTAGAGTAAAAATTGGGCAATGCCACCTAATTCACGTTTAAATATTGAATTAAACAAAATACATAACACAACTTAAAAGCAAATTCACAGTATATTTTGTTTAAGATAGTAATATAAGCCTTTTCCGTCATCTGCTTCTTTGAATATATGGGCGTTGTCTATGTGATGTTTGTAGGTCAGTAAAACTAAATGTTCTTGTTGCTCTATCCCATTCTTTACATGATAGTACACACAAGTTTGAATATATGTAGGTGAATCTGAGTCGATACAGGTGCATATAAAACATTCTTTAATTAACCGGGTGTTTGTTTTGCAAGCAAAATCATCTCAAGACCAATCTGGGTGTGCCAAAATGTTGGTAAGTTGCATTGTACCTGGGGTTTTATTCGATCCAGCTGCGTTTGTCGACTTTAATGTGTCTGGCATCCCCAGTATGATCCAAATGCTGGATTCAAATTCCAAATCACTCAGATCTTTAGTGTCCAGATCCTCTTTCCAGACTGTGGTATCCTAATGTTAAATTGACATTTGGCGAAGTATGAATGACGCTGTAAAATTAGATGGTGGCTGGGTGTCACAATAATTTTGAAAATTCGTTTTTTTCCCCTCTGGGCCACTGTTTTGTGGTTGACTTTATTTGGACGATGAATTCCAACTTATAAACGCTTCCCCAAGACAAACCTTGATTGAATGAATCTTAGATTCGTAGTAGAAACTTTCCTTTGGATGATTCATCAGATCAGAGTTCCACTTCATGCTTACAAAGCAAAAGGAATTTCAGGAAGAAGAAATAAAGAACGTCGGAACACAGTATTCGAAGACAATATTTGGCTCAATATAATGCGTTTATTATTTTGATCAAAAAGATAGGACGATAAATATAAGGAAAAATTTTAACTTCATTTCTGTTTTACAGGTCATGTTGTTGCAATCAACCGTAGCAACAATACTGATATTTGTATTCTGTATTTGAAGGATATGTACACCGTCTTAGCGTAGTACACAGTATAAAAAAATAGGAAAACAAATATTTCATTTGCTTTGCCATAAAGTCCCATGTTTCTTTTGTTGTACTTGACATGGACTTTATCAGCTGGTAATTGTTTGAGAGAAAATGTATTACTAGAAAGTAGTTTAGGATACATACCTACAAGAATCAATGTTATGCTTTCGACAAGCCAAACTATCCAGTTGAATACAGTGCGAGAAGCTGTACCTTCTAAAGGCCGAAACAACAGTAGAATGGGCTGGGGAAGAAGAAAAAAACGAATTCTGAGAATATTATTATTTAACTTAAAGTTAAGAAGAAAGAAGGATTTACATTTACCAAATTAATAATTAAAAGATATTGACAAGAATTACAAGAAATTCCTCCAAGTTCAATATAAGGCATATCATTAAAAATAGGATATATACTTAAGTATTACTTGATGCAATGTGATAATGTATTATAACGTGTGCCAATATTTCTTTTTGTATGCAGTTTTTATAATATATGGATACATAAAAATGAATGGACTATACGACTTGAACCATTCCCGCATTTATTTTGTAAAAAAAAATTTACAGATAGCGAATGTAATGGAGTTTAGAAGAAAATATAAACTCATGTTGATGAGTTTTAGAAATGTTCCACCATTTTTAATACAGTGTTTAATGTGCAAACGTATGACCAAAACAATTGCATTATTAAAGATGAAAACTAGACGTTAATTGTGAATTGTACATCTGCTGATATGATGAATTTACATCGGTCTTACGTTAATTGTGGATTGTAAATCTGCTGATTTGATGAATATACACTGGTCTTACGTTAATTGTGGATTGTCAATCTGCTGATATGATGAATATACATCGGTCTTACGTTAATTGTGGATTGTACATCTGCTGATATGATGAATGTACATCGGTCTTACGTTCCTGTACCTGAGTGGAATTATTTCTTTTCCGAAATGGAAAAGGATTTATTCATGTCTTGGAGTTTGGAAAAATATCCTATGATTTCTTCATGCTCGCAAGGAAAGATATTTCGAAAACGATAATATTGCATAAAGATAATGTCATTATCAAGTTTCTTTTATCTTGTCTGTTTGAATGATTTGAAAGAGTAAAGTTTACAATTATGTTTTGTCACTAATTTATTTCGTATCCCAATTAATGAACCTTTATTTTTAACTTTCTTTTAAATATTTCTAAAACATGCTACATAATAAAGTTTCATGCCATGTTATAAATCGTTTTTGTGGGTTTTTTTTTAAAGTCTCACTTCAATTTTGGGCAAGTCTATCGGAGTTTTTTTGAAAAAAATATCACTTCTATTCTGAACATGTCGTTGGGTTTTTTCTGCATACGCTTGATGTGCTTAAAATTGATTCCAAATAATTCTACCTTAATAAACTGCATAAGTAAATCTTCAAATGTGATGATGCTATGATCTGGTGTGTGTATTATTTATATATTTGATTTAGTGCAGATTACTTACACAAAGTAGTGCCAGAAATGTGACCAAAAGTCCAAATACTGGATGGGCACGTTTTAAGCTTGATGCATCTTGCTGAAATATATAAATATATATATATAAAATTAATCCTATGCGTATTCTAAGAAAATGAGGAATTGAAATGTTTGCTGTTAAACATATCAACCGTTTAAAGATATGTCTTTCTTCCTTTGGGTTCGATCCCCGGCCGAGTCATACCAAAGACTTACAAAAATGGAACTAACAGCTGCCTCGCTTGACGCTCAGCATTTAGAGGTTAGTGTTAGGACTGATCGGCCTGGTGTCAGGATAAAGTGACTGGGTGGGGCATCATGCTACGTGCCTGCGGCATGATGCCCCAGTGCTAGACATCACTATAAACTGCATCACTGCATACATCGTAGCGATATGACTGAAACAAATCGTTAAAGCTACGTCAAAAATCCAAATCAAACAAACAAAAATCTTTCATCCTTAAACGGCCAGGGAATAAACTTCGTAAATCATATTAGTATGTGTTAATGCTTCCTCATTCATTAATACTGGCCGCCATGTATAGTATATCTTGTACTGAAAATGGCGTTCAACCCTACTATAACAACATAAAACATAAATTGCAGTTTGCCTAAACTGCATCTGATAGATAAATTTAAAATTATTAATCCAGAACAGGGCGATTCGTTACGCTAGACATTTCATTTCAGTAAATTTCATATCTTGTTTATCCACTTTTGACGGTAAATAATCTAAAAGGTTGATTTTCATAACGTAATATGCCATTATTATTTGCCTCGATTACAAGAACCAATTACATTCGATGTGGCTAAGAACTCATTATTTTCCTCTAAAAGCACCACAATAACGAATACAATTGAAGTCACTATGGTAAAAACAATCTACATACGCGTGTTTAGCTCCGTGTGTTGAACTATTTAAAGTGAAAATATTTAATGATATCTTAATGATATTATTTAAGCACATAAAAATCATGTGAATAGTTAACATAGGGTGCTAAATTATGACGATTTCCTAAGGGATAAAGACTCGAGTTTCATCTCAGGTGTAAGAGATCTCAAAGTATCCTGGTGTACAAACTGTCCTATATCGACATTGATCCACGAAAGTAGTGTTTGCAAACTGTGAATTATATGGCCGAACAAAATTGCTATCCACTCTATTTTAAAAGTAATACCTTGGAAAAAGAAGGCTGTATTACGTCTATTACGCAGAGATGGAAAAGTAAGGTTTGGTTGTATTACGGTCTGTTACGCAGAGAAAACAACGCTGATGGAAAAGTCATGTTTGGTTGTAATTACGTCCATTAAGCAGAGAAAACAATGCTGATGAACCTCTTCCATGTTGGAGATGATCTAATTGCAACGTGCGCTATGATTAGTTTCTTGGTCTTACCATGAACCAGAACCGTACTGTTCGATCACTCCCAACTGTACTTGGAACACATTGTTTGGTAAAATGACGCCGCGAAAATGGAATGTAAATTTTTTTTCCAACGATACACTGACGATAATAATATGATCTCTAATGTGTACCATTCTATGGGAAGTTCTAAGAATGGGAAACTGTAGCCTCGTACAATTTATTTCCAAACTGGCATTATATGTACTATAGCTGGTTATAGCACGTGACGCTGACAACATTTTTAGAAGTATGAAATCTAACGATGAATGTATTTTGCACATGTGAAGAAAACCAAAGAATGAAGCAATGTTATATATTTGCCTTCTAGAACAATGACAAAATTGTATTCTCTACGAATACTTTATTCATTACACTGAATGGACTATTGCTTATAACTTACCAATGCTCGTATCAATGTACCACGACTTACTAGCTAAATAGCAGATAATAGCAAGGCAAACCAGTAATTACCTCCCCTGAATGTACCCTGAAATTAAAGCGTGATATAAAAATTTACAAATATATCACTGAATATAAGCTATAATCCCTAGATACTTACGGGAGGATTCGTGATACTATAAGGTGAAATTATATGTGGAGAAAGAATATGATAAGAAATGTTAGACAACTTTTTAAAATTCATCCTATGCTCAGATTCGAACCTTGATCAACGGCACCCATCGCTTTACCTGTATGCACCAAACCCAATAATATCTCTGCTAAGTGCATGTCCTCCAAAAGGGATTGAACTTAGTTGTGGACAGTAATTCTCAGACATAATCTGTTGATATGATTTTGAATCTCAGTAGAGGACAAATAAAATAATGTCTATGATAACAGTTTTAATCCTTGTACAATTTAATATCACGCTTCATCTTGTAGGATTCAGGTACAGCCTTTTCCATTTTGTCTGGTATGTATTTGAAAGTACCTTGATTTCTGTTTCACGAATCCGGAGTGACTGTTATTTAAATGAGAGTTTATTACTGTGTCGCAAAACGAATGCATGTATCTGCAACACTTAGATGCCAGAATACACCATGTTCCAGCCATTTGAGGGGATGTATGTTTAGTCGAGATTGCGTCGAAGTTTGTGCGTGAAGTAATTGTGCCATTAACCGCGGACCAGGTTAAGGAAATATAGAATCGGTAAGACTCAAGGCTTCTATTCACGTGCTATTAATGTACAAAAGGACGTCTTGCTCACACTAGTAACTTCGAAGTTGTTTCTTCCCTTGTTGTACGATTGTTTCACTCGGATTATGTTCCCTTCATCACTTACACATTGCATTACACTGTCTTCTCACTGCCCCCCCCCCCAAATCCCATATAAAATCACAATATTTGAGGCAATTCTGAAATAAGGTAACTTACGAAAAACAAAAAGGTTTTGACTATATTGCTTTACATCATAAACTAACAATATTGTAACTTAATAATGCACGATTTTAGCTATATTCCCATTCATTAGTCAGTTAATGTCGCATGATAGCCATATTGCTTTCAATCTAGAGAAATTTGAACTTCTAAACCAGAAGATTCAAATCATGAGATAGAACCAGATATCAGTAAGATTATGATCGCTAGAAGGACCATACCTTTAAGTTGCATCCGTTATTAGTAGAAGACAGAAGATAAATAGTCAGTCGTCAATTGACAAATCTCTTGATGTATTGATTAATTGATTGATTTAGATGTAAGTTCACATACGAAGACTTTGACGAGCTTACCATTTTATCGTCGTCTGAAAAAGCGATTGCAATCCATTGATTCGACGGTTCCAATGTGACAGCCCTCATTTTGAAAATCACATGATTATCTCGTCTAGTCCAAGTCATAACGAACTGACAATCGAGTGCGTTACAGTTCTGAAAGCAGGGTGTCCGGATGCCGCATTCAGGGTCACGTGCGATATAGATTTGCTGTTTCGGGAAAGGAAAATGTTTTAAGGCTTCATTCATCAATTAATGGTGTCTATGTATAATATCAATTCATTCATTTTTTCTTGACTATTTGAAGGTAATATTCAGTCAGACGTGACACAGATAATATAAATTATAATACTTTTTTGCAATAATGGTTTACAATCAAGTTATCTTGAAACCAAAACTGAGGTTGATAGAATACGATTATTTGTAATTTATTTACCAGGCCGGCATTAACCTAAAAGCCAAATGTGAGCGGTCGGTCAGTATATCTGGGTATTTCTATCACATTTAGAGCTCTTAGCTACTCTCATTAGCATAAGTGGTCAGTTTGTATAGACTGGTTTTCTAGTTTAAGGAGTAAAAGACTTATTGAGCGGTATAAATTGCGCAGGATTTATTGGACGTCATGCTAGAAATTGTTCTGTCAAATTTGGTCAAACTATGTTAATCAAGTTTTATCTGTTGTATGCTTATTTCTAGGAATGCAACCAAATTTAATATGAAATATATTCTTTCCAGGATGATTTGGTGAACTCTGGTCAAATTCTGGTCAGCAGATTTTAAGGTCTTTGAATGATGTTTTTCTTGTTTAGTAACGATTACCACAAATGACAGGCTCAATATTGTCTGTATAAATTGAAAATGTCTTCTTTCCAGGATGGTGTTTTTTCCTTCAAAATTGGTTCATATGTTGTCAGTGATGTTTAAGAAAACATCATTTGAAATATTTTCTTTTTAATGTAGGAAAGATGGCAATTTCTGGCTGCATATATGCATTATTTATAAACATTTGAAAGGCACTAATACCTATATGTTTTCTGTCAACTTTGGTAAAATGATTGTTATATGCTTCTGAGAAGTTGTTTAAATGTCTCATTTGTGGTATCTGTATATATTTGAAGTCGCAGTCAATCGAACATTTTTATAGATCCCAATTAGTTCGAATTTCATTCATATAGCAAACATAAAAATATTTAGTAAAATAAAGAGCAAATGACAAATACAAAACCACATTCGTGTTGTGTTCTAGTCGGTGTAAAGAACTTCTTTGATGTGGCGTATTAATACGTCGTGGCCTATCGGCATATAAACTGTTAAGCTCCATGAAGCTTGTTGTTGCATTGCGACTAAGAACAAAATACGTATGAAGTTTTCTGCATGCATCTGTCTCTCAAATGTTTAAAAGAGAACATTCGAGCAGCATCCTCAAAACGGCTAGTTTTGAAAACTGGAAACTTGCTGTCGAACAACAAATTGAATAAAATAATAAGAAGCATATTCATAATGTAAAGTTTCCACTCCATTCGTTGCAATAAGTATTAATTTAATTGTATAATAGATGCAACGCTTAGCAAAATATTTTACTTAAAATGTACATGATAATATTTTCCAACAAGACCTCTATAGAATATCCATTCTCGTCTCTTTTCAATGCGAGTCGTATAGGATATTTTCATGTATGCGATGGAAAAGACTGAAGATTTTTCGATTGATACAACACGGCAAATTTTGTTACTCAAGTCCCGTGACGTGGACATACGTACTCAACTACACCATTATAATCTCGTTGTTGAGTGTGAAGTTTATCTGAAATCTTTTATGATTGAGTTTAATATTCAGCATAGGAGGAGAACGCTGTATTTGGAAATTGTGTAGAAGACGTGTCAATATTTAATTAAAAGTCAAACTAAAACGTATTGAATCCTCACATTACTGAGAGAGAGAGAGAGAGAGAGAGAGAGAGAGAGAGACCTAATGACAAAGCCCCACACCTTAAAAATCTGATACTCTCCGATCTTTTGGCCCCCGAATCATGCACCAAGAAACCGTAGTCTTTTGAACGATGAAATTTTCCACATATATATTTTTATTTTCAACAATAAATTTGAATCCGATTTTACAAGCAATTATCAATCAAATTATTGAACTAACATTGTTAATTTCTGGGCTTCAATTGGGGCTGTTAACGTCTTCGCTAACCAAATTTCTGATATGTTAACCTATCTACACCTTGACAGAGAGATCGGATATTTCAGTGCTTTGGGCCTGTGAATTTCATTAAATTAAGATCAAATGGGGCAAATTTTGAACACAGTTTCTACATGATCGATACCAAGGAAGCACACAACTGGAGGGGGAATCATAAACTAACAATTTTCCACTGCCGGTCCATGCTTGCACAATTAAATCCTTTTTCTCAATTACATGTGTAAAGACTTCTCTCTGGTACTTAATCATAATTCGATGTAAAACTTGCGACGTAGTGTTTTGATGTTAATTGCCTACCCATTTCGGCCGATGTACAATGTTCCCTTTCAATATGAAATGGTTAGTTAGAATTAAATTAGTAAGGGAGGCAACTCGTCAAATCGAATATATTGTTACACGTACAGGGCTATTACTTGACCGAGCGGTGTCAAACCCTAGCGCGATTCCCGCTGGAAGTCATATGTTTTATCCAAATTTCCAAAGACTTCCATACCATTTGAGTTGTAAATTAGGAAGCGAGACGTGTCCGTTTTTATATACTAAATTTTACTCTAATTAATACAAGACCACAGATAAAACAACCTGCCAAAAGTCCTTCAACCGCACATTTGCATGGTTTTTCTTCATCATCATCAGATTTCCGTACCGCCAGCCGGTTACTCCATAGAAAATTCACTAGTATCCACTTTTTCACTGCAAACTATTTTAACTACGCCACCTTAGTCCAGTCAATGTACGTTTTTACAGGTACATTACGCCAAGACAACTGCACCTATTTTCCACTATGGACACAAACGGTATCTACTAAGTCCCTACTTATTGATTCCATTGTGTAATTTACCAGTTTCCTACCGTAAATACTGCCACCTCAGACACATCACTATTGTACACCACTAGATTTTAATATGGACCTGCATTCACTATTAGTGAACCATCATTCAAACTCACTAACACTCGACTCCGTGACATTTGCTCCTATTAATTGGCTAATTATTTCGGGCTAAGAATATTTCCATGGCGCCGATTCCCAATAATCACACAAATCTAAGAATTGCGTAAAAAGGGGCGGTATCAAATGCGCATACTCCAAATTTATTACATTATGCCACTCGTACAACACAATGATGTAACTTATGGACCCGCAAAGTGTTCAAAGCATAACCAGTGGGATCCTTTTCTAGGACAGATTTACATTTATTTACTTCTTGACCACCCAGTAGTAATGAAACTATCTGACATCCACCGCCTCACGCTCCCCGCCACTTGCACAAAAAGATAATAACTAAATTGAAATCTGATTCAAATCTCCAAACTTTTCAATAATATTTGGAATTGCTTAGTCTCCTGGAAACTTGACATATGCGTAGAGATACAAACAAATGTACAATCCTGAATTAGAGAGAAGCTACAGAAGATCAACATCTGTGACGCTTAAGCACGAGTTAAAATTTTGTATTCAGATAGTTCCGTGACTATGGAGCCTGTCGTAGAATTTATTAAACTTTGGAACTTTATGTTTAGTTAGACTAGTCACAATTGGCTGTTGCTTTTGATAACTCGGTTTTGATTGGTTAATCGTGATAATCAGTCTCAGACTCTAGCTCAGAGTTTCCAGATTTCCAGACCAGATCTGACATGGCATAATGAGCCGACAAATAAGTGATCATGTCGTTCATTCTCATTATGATTGCTAAGTCTCATGAAAACTCCAAGATTCCATTCATGTTTTCAACCTTAAACAGTCAGTTAACCAACCCACCCATAACCTTGGTCACATGTTAAACTGGTTTCTTTATAGACCTAATGATACTATTCTGCAATCCACCCTTGTACCCCAAGAACTTGCATCAGATCACCTCTGCATTATATGCGATCTTGACGTATCAGGCATTACCCTCCACCTTTATTTGCTCCTAAGAGAAACATCCGTATTATTAATAGAACCAAATTAATGCATGACATCCAAGAAAACCTAACAATTTACTTACATCCTACAGCAAAACAATTCGATAACTGCCTGCGTTCATTGCTTGAAATACATACCCCAGCCATCAAATGAATAGTATCAATACAAAAAAGTGTTCTCCATGGTATAGATGTGTTAGCGACCAGATTCGTACTGCTAAAATACATCGCCGAAAAGCAGAGGGGCTTTGGCTTTCCACTGGACTCATTATTCATAAACAAGTCCACGAAGCCGCTTAGAAGACCGTTACAAACATAGTCCATTTAGCAAATTATCCCACTACAGTACTAACCAATGCTTAGACTCAATATTGTCTTCACTAACTGATGTTATTAATATCTCTTTCTCTTCGGGGATAATACCATCTTTTTCAAAACTGCCATCGTAAAGCCTCTGCTGACGAAAGCAATATTTAACCATAACAATTTAAAGAACTACCGCCCAGTTTCCAATCTCCTATTTATATAAAAAATTTCTTAGAAAAAGTTATTCTAACTCAACTTTTATCTCATTTTAATTCACACACTATTTCTTGTTAGCAACTTAGAGTCTGCATATCGCCTTTGCCACAGTACTTAAACTACTCTTCTGAAAGTATTTAATGATATTCTCTCTGCTTTAGATAGTGGAAAGATTACAGTCCTCACCCTCCTTGATTTGTCTGCAGCATTTGGCACAATAGACCATGATATATTACTGCACCGTCTCCAGCATGTATTTGGCATTTAGAATATAGCCTTGCAGTGGTTCAAGTCATATTTAGTCAACAGTACACAAATTGTATCTGCAAATGGAATACATTCCTGCCCAGTTGATCTATGTTGTGGTGTACACATGGGTTTGTTCTTGGGCCTGTTCTCATAATTTCAAACACTCAGCCGATCTCAAGTGTCATAGATCATCACGCAGTGTCTCACCAATTGTACGCTGATGACACCCAGATATACAGGTCTAGAGACTCAATTGAAGTAGATGCAACAATCCATGGAGTAGAGAGGTGCATTTCTGATGTGAAATCATGGATGAAATGAAACAAGCTGCAAATGAATGATAATAAAACTGAGGTCATTCTGATCACAACACAAAGACTTTCTTATTCACATACTTTACTTCAGACAATAAATGTCAGCACCACCAACATTAATTCACACAGTCAGTACGAAAACTGGGTGTTACTCTAGACAGTACTCTCACATTGCACAACATGTCATGAACATATGCAAGGCTGCATATCTGGAGCACAATATCTACTCCAGAAACTACAAAAGTTCAAAACACAGCTGCTCGGATCATCTTTAGAGTACTACGATCAGAGCACACCTCCCCGCTGCTCTGTACCCTACACTGGCTATACATTCGATCCAGAATTTAAACACAAGATTTGCTCTCTATGCTATGTTTAGCTGACGGACTCCAGTCAACATACCTATCCGACCTCACCCGTGTTGACACACAAGCAAGATACTTACGCGGATCTTCTTACAATCGTATACGCATTATTCCTACTACGAAAACGAACACATATAGACAACGTTCTTTTGCTTACCATGGTCCAGCAACGTGGAATGAATTGCCCATTGAAATTAGTCACAACAACACAGTGATCCCTTTCAAGAGTGCTTTAAAACTGACCTTTTTCGACTGCAAGAGCAAACTTAAAGACTAATGTTTCCTACCTTAAATATTTATAGCATTTTTTTTATATTTTCCAATTTCATTTTTTTGGGAGGTCATATCATTATAGATGTTGTTAAGCGCTTAGAGCTTCTAAAGATTAGGCACTATACAAAAACATTATTATTATTATTATTATTATTATTATTATTATTATTATTATTATTATTATTATTATTATTATTATTATAACATTGGAGAATATTTTATATTTTACTTGAGCTTATTTCACATTAAGGTAAAAATTATTTTGTGCGTTTTTTAATTTTAGCAATGCTATTGATTACATAGTAAGGGATAGCGCATGTCATACATATGATTAAGCTTGGTAGCCTATTCTTACACCTGGCCATACACTAGTAGTTAGTTTTACCCAGAAGTAAAATTTATTTTATTTTACCTGGCTTTAAATTTAGTTAAACCAAGATATAAATTTAATGCTCATCCCATAAGAAGAATAACATGAGATATATGTGAAGATAGTTGTGCTGCTGGTAAGTAGTTATTATAAATTCTTTAACTATATTATGCAAAGAAAATACTTTTTCAAGTACAATCGTTTTCCATTATGTACATTGGTATCCACGGTACATGACTTTGTACAGCGTATGATTTAAATCAAGTGCACTCGTTTACCAATGCTAAACATTTTCACTTGTGAGCATACTAATTGAAGTGGTTTGTATATTTAAGAATTTTATTTCTAATTTCTACATCAAATCCTAAAATGCGTGGTTTACCGCTGGCTTTGTTACTGAAGATTGATGTTTTTCTTTTTACATTTTTGTGGAAAAAATCTGTCAGTCTTACATGTCACTAGTGTAGGATTTGATCAGCTGTACGAATAGCGACTTGACCAGCCGATGTTGACCGAACATCTTCATCAAAGTATACAGTTCTAAGAAGAACAATACACGGGACCATGACCCGATTGTAATATCGGCGTTTCATGTATGATAATCATTTAAAGCGTTCTAATGCTAGTCAATTTTGAATTACAATTCTGAAACAGCACAAGGACTTAAAATAGGAAGTAAGTTAAACTGGCCGCATGTAGAGAAAACACCAATAATTTAATACCTTAGATTCCATGAAGCAAACTGACATGTATAAACTAATGTTACATGGCATACTTTGGATCGCTCCGGTGGCCTAGTAGTCAGAGCGTCCGCCTCGGATGTGGGAGGTCGTGGGTTCAAACCTCGGCTGAGTCATTTTAAAGACTATAGATGCCACGCAAGGCGCTCTGCATTAAGAGGTTAGTGTTAGGAATGATTTTCCTGTTCTAAGGATAGTTAGGAATGATTTTCCTGTTCTAAGGATAGTTAGGTTTTGATTTTCCTGTTCTAAGGATAGTGTAACTGGGTGGAATATGATGCTACATGTCTGCGGCATGATGCCTCAGTGCTAGAGATCACTATAAACTGCCACACTGCAGACATGGTACCGATATATCTGAAAACGTGTTAAAGCTACATGAAAAATCCAAATCACACACACACACACACACACACACACACACACACACACTTGTGCCCGTTTTTGGTGACAAAGATGAGCAGCCTGCTTATGTTCCACAGGTCGGACAGGATCAATTGATTACTCATGACTTCTAGAACATCTGCCTCCTCGATTACAGTTTCCAAAGACTTACACAGGTAGTAAAATTCCCAGAAGTTGAGTTGACCCCTCTTGTGACAAAGTGGTTTTCAGCGGAACAAAAAGTTCAGTAGGCACCACTGGTGGCATAAGTAGCTCCTTTTTTAATACTACTCCTTCCTTCCTAATGCAAAATAGGTAAGATTGTATGCTTGAAGGGATTGTGCTTGAACTAGTATAAATACATTATTATTCCACAGTAAAACATTATAAGTTACAATGATATGACAGAGGAAACACTGCTATAAAGCGTATACTTAAAGACATTTATATCTGGTATGTTGTTTTTGTAACGTCATCTGTAAGTACATGGCAGGCTATATAAGTTGCGTCCAGTATATTTAGTGGAAGATCAACCCAGGAAAACTCCGGGAAGAACCACCGACCCACGGGAAGTTATTAGAAAGCTTTCTTCCATTACCATGTTGGCCGAGCCGATATTGGAACCCACGCTTACGGAGTTAATATGGCAGTGAACTAGAAAGGCAAACAGTTTAGACCATTTGGTCAACTGTGGCCCCATGTGCATTAGGAAGTATATCCCAAGAGTTAAAATAAACGGCTTTACTTGGGAATTGTGCATAGTATATTTGGGTTTCATTCTTATTCCGTTTCTTAATAATGCATCAAATATATGTTTTATTATTATTAGTTTTAAACCCTATTTATTATTCAGCTCTGATAATCTGAAACACAGCTGTCTAGTAAATGAATCTCTTAATCTCTTCACAATACGTTTCATGGATAAAATTTAAAACAATGTAAACACAAACAAATACAGACAGCTCAGATTGATGTAGCTTTGGCTAACTACAACCGGAGCAGCAAGAAGGGTGAACAGACCAAGTTTTCAAAGAAAAATAAAGCCTCTACTGAGACCGAAACTATTTCAGACAAAACTGAAATGGGAGGAACAGACCAAGTTTTTAAACCTTTACGGAGACCGAAACTATTTAGACAAAGACCAAAACTGTTATGATTTTAACCGAATATTTTATCAAGTCCGATACGATATCTTGATCTAGGGTCATGCAAATTTATCGTTATAAATTGACGAGTGACCGACTTAGCTAATCCATATCTCAACTGACCTCGTCTGGTGAATATTTCGTAGTGTATGTGTGTCAACTCCATTAAATACAGCAATAATATTACAGTTATCCCTGATCACGTTTGGTATTGGTATATATCTCTGAGTGACTTATATCACATCGGTATTTTTATTCCTACCTCTGGAAAATATCCTGGCCAGGTTTGCTTGTTTATCAAACATGACATCATCATACACGACTAAATTGTTAATACTTCCATCAAGAGAATCAACACTCGGTGCTTCTTCGATATCGGTTATAAATTCAATAATATCATCATCGATTTCCGATTTTGCTTTCTCGTTAAAATCTTTTAACACCTCGTAACATCGTTGATCATATACACTTGGGGCTACCAAATATAGTGTATCCCATTTCATCCATCTCATTATCAAATTAAATAACAAATGTGTGTTGCCACTTCCAGATGGTCCAATTATAATCATGCGAATAGAATTTGGTTGCGCTGCATAATGGTTAACGGGTTCTCGTGTTTTTGTCGCCGAAAAATCAATTACATTCATATTATTCATTCATAATAATAAATTATGGATCTATATTGTGTGAAATGTAAGAAGCGTACCAGCACAAACGACTTGACAACAATTACAACAAGCAATAACAGATCAGGACATGCTGGTAAGTGTGTACAGTGTGGTAGAAAAAAAATCTAGATTTGTTTCTAAGGATTTTAAAAAAAGTGAGGAGATGATATTGCAGCCAAACTTGCAAATGTTCCCGGGACTCCATGGGCAAAATATCCAGGTGAAAAACACCTTCCAGGGTATAGTTATTGTGTACATGGAACCAGCCTAGATATTCGACTCGATGATCAAGACCAACCCCAACCAGGCGAATATCCAATAAACGCTATTGACAAGGCGTGTCATGCTCATGATGTTGCTTATAAAAGCAGCAATCTGCAACACAGACATCGCAGATGTGAAATTGATTCATGCGTTAAATTATATCACTAATTAATCTTTCAAAGAAAAATTAGCATCCTGGTTGATAAAATCGGCGATGAAAAGTAAATTAATGTTGGGTGCTGGTAATTAATAAAAGCATGGAATCTATTTATTATTCCCCAAAAGTATACTGGAGGGGTAAATCAGCAATCGATAAACTCGCTAACGCCGCAAAATTAAAAAATACCACCGCGGCGGATCGGTTATCCAAACAGGCGATATGGCAGATTTATCTACCACCGCCTAAACAAATGAACTTCTCACATTTTGATGTCAGCGTCCCTAATGAAGTTCATCAAGCTGATATATTATTTCTGCTGCATGATACTGTTAATAAATAAACATACATGTAGATACAAACAAGCTGAACTATTAGAGACAAAATCATCAACTCAAGTAGCTTCTGCGTTTGAAAGGATTTATCGACGGGGTCCTCTGCAGTGGCCAAATCTATGATAGGTTGATCGTGACAAGGAATTTCAGAGTGTAGTGTTATCAACAATGAAGAATCATAATACCACGATACGACAAGGACATACTGCACTACATCGCGATCAGGCAATTGTTGAACGATTTAATCGGACACTTGCTGAGCGGTTATTTGGATATCAATACGCGAAGGAATTTATCCAGGATACACGATTTCGTGAAAAGGTCAAGAGATTACCAGGTGTAATTACCGAGCAGCAGAGAGGGTGAATCGGACGTCAATTAGAGGAAATTAAACAACTTTTAAAACAAAACATGATTTTACTGTCAACAACAAATAGACCCTTCCTACGATTTTTCATGTTTTAACCCCAAAAAAAAAATAAAGCCTCCATTTGCCAAACAGAGACTTAGTCATTTTTGTCAGAGAGGGTGAATCGGACGTCAATTAGAGGAAAATTAAACAACTTTTAAAACAAAACGATTTTAACCGTCAACAACAAATAGACCCTTCCTACGAAATCTCGTGATTTAACCAAAAAAAAATAAATAAAGTCTCCATTTGCCAAACAGATACTTAGTCATTTTTGTCTGAAAACACGATCTTGCAGGAGGCTTAAAAATGAGTAAAAACTCTTCAACCGAATATTTTATCAAGTCCGATACGATATCGTGTCCGAGGGTCTTAGGACTTCACAAACAGACTAATTTGTAAAACCTCGTCTTGTAGATCAATTAGATTATTGGACTGGTCAGTAAGTTTAAAATTAATTCTGGTTAATGAATCATTATGACATCGCATATAGACTGGATTCACCGGAGACTCAATAATTAGAAATCCTGGAGGAGCTGTTGGTGCAAATGAATACAAAATATATCCTTGCTGAGCTTGATTTGATCGCTCGAGATTTATTTGATAGCTTCCTTCGATAACATCACATACTAAATTGATCGCTATCACCGATGAAATATTCACATTTTGAGGAGCAATATGCCTGCCACCACCATTTGGGTCATTATTATGTTTGAGGGTTTTTATTTCCGGTGATGATGTTTTTTCCACGTATCATGAATTATTTTAAAACCAACATCGATGGCATCACTGAGAAGTTTTTTTTAGTTCTGGTACGTTATATCCTGGTAGTTTGAATACTGGAATATCTTTGACGGGGATTTTATAGTCTGTTGCGAATGTTGTTCTCGATATGGGATTATTATCATCTAATATATCCTGAATAATTTTCAAATTAAATGTTTCCATATCGTCGATAATTTTATTGCATGTTTCTACGACGCTGATAAATTCATCCCGGGTGAGAGAGCCGGATTTAAGAGATATTAGCAACAGTGAAAAATCATTATTCATTGCTGTGAAATTTTCAATAATTTTAGGTTCCTTAACAAAATGATGTTCTTTTAGGTCCTCCTACCCTTCTCCCTCAGTTAGTTCGTATCCGATATAAAAAAAATCTCTAGCAATCCTGTAATCTTTATAACTCTTTATTGGATTATCAGATTTTATCCTGTCTGTGATATAATCTTTTTATTGGGGTTCTGGTAAATTAACGGTTCCCCCCCCCCCCGGTGGAAATTCAGGCCATCCTAGTACGGTCCTTATTGAGCTTTGATAGATATCTACGACGTAACCATCTGTGCTTATTTCAATGGCAGATGATAGTGTCGGCTCATGAACCGTTATAGCTATTTTTGATTCTTTTCCAGTAATCGATTTTATTCTACGCTGGAATTCAGCATTGATTTGTTCAATTTGGTATGATCCGGTTGGTATCGAAACAACGTTCCAGTCTGGGGTACCGTCGTCTTTATTCTTATTCGCAAATACCAGTGAATTATTCGGTTGTTGACCACCAAATGATTTTGATCTAATGTTAGGCCAACTGTGATACACTCGTAATTTTGCTAGCGCGATTTCCTTCACGGGGACTGGGGTAGGGAAATTCACACTGAATTCTGGATTCGTTGATGTTATTGAGATCATGCTTGTTTGTACTGGGTTTGTGTTCTCCACTATTCGTTGAAGTAATTCCATCTGTGTTGTCATTATACTGTTGTTGTCGCTCTAATTTTTACACCGCAGAATCATAAATACTGACCATCGCTGAGAACTCACTCTCTGATATAATTGTATCATCGAGCGATGACGATATCAACGAGGATAATTGCGAGTATGCAGTGGACACAACATGAAATTGAATTATGTAGTCTTGTAGTTTACGCTGGCTGCATGATGATATTTTTTTTGTTATTATCGAAATTATTCCCGCGATTGTTGTTGCCGCAGAAATGCAAATTGAAACAGCTATCGGGGCCATCATTGTTACCGAGGATAGTATAATACCAGCTCCGGTGATTACACCACTCACAGCGTACACAGTAAAATCAATTGCGGTAATTCTTCGTTGGTATTTTTTTTATTTTTATTTGATACTCCTCAGTGAAGGTTTTGAGTCTATTTTGAAATTCTCTGACCTGATCATAACGATATTGCGATGATGAAATCATTTTATTTTTAAATCAGTTTACGATTTCAATTGAAACCGTTATTTACTTAAATCCGGTACGAATTCCACATACCAGGTTGTTGAAACCCTAACCAAATTTTTATCAGTAGATGTTATCGTGAACTTTTCAGTTGTATCCTTGTCGATGATCGTTGAAATCGTATTGTTGACCCCTGATGAACTCGACGATGAAATATTAAATTGAGTCGTTGTCACTAGTGTTAATCGATAAATACCTTTAACGGTTGCAGTGATATCTAATTTGTTGTTTGTAGGTGCCCACGCAATTGATCCGTGTTGTATCATGTATACTACGTTGTTGGTTTTCTCATGAGGAATTTTTGTTTTTTCAATAATTGTTATCATCCTCGAAAAATCATTTTTGATTGCTTCGATGAAGTTTTTCGTCTCATCGATGGATTTTTTAATATCAGGGAGTTTTATTTCAATTTTATCCAATAAATTTATCAATGATATTTCTACGAAATGATGTAAACTGTTTTCCGTGTTCTTCAGTTTTAGATTGAAGTGTTGCTAGGTCCAACACAGAATTTTTTAACTCATCGTTGAGAGTTTTTAATATATCTGTAATCGTCGAAAAAAGTACACCCGGTTTGAGTTTACCCTGATCGGAAAATAACGCGATAGTATCCTCGATTGCGTTTCGTTGTTTAACTAAAATATCATCCAACGACACATTACTAGTTTTCAATTTACCCTGATGATCTTGAAATACAACTATTTCATTAGGATCAACACTTGCTAGATTCAACGTCTCAGCTATTTCATCTTCGATTATTTTTTTTATATCACCGGTTGCAGATATTTCTGTGGTTGGTTTCTTCAGTGTTGATAAAGATCTCCCCCAAATATCAATCATTGTTATTGTAAAACTCTTTCTCGGAAAAGCGACCACTAGTGTATTCATTTACGACAACATGTGGTGGTTTTCCCCTTGGGTTACCCAAGGAGTTAGAAATAGCGTCAAGGACATTTAATACTTCATTGCCACATATTGGTGTGTCATTCATTTGTTGTGTTGGTAGCGTAGAATACCAGTGAGGAGTTTTTAAGCGTTTTATGTAACGCATAAACTCTTTTGGCGGGGCTAATCCATATGAATCAAAATAGACGATTGCACGTGGATCAATAGCGTATGCAACCCAGTGAGTTCCAGGTACGGTGTTGTTATCTAAATTAATAATACCAGTTTCAACGCTGTTTGGTTGTGCCGGTAACTGATCTTTCATAAAAACACCTCTGAAGTTTTTAATCGCCAATTTTTTAGCGGCATCAATTAAATCAAAATTGGACATTGGAGTCAAAGACTCTCCAACTAGTAAACCGGTCCTAGTCTTAGACCCTTTCCGCTGTACCATGAATACAGGGTTCCTGGTAGCCTTTTTTTATACCCTCGTCCCTTCTTCGGTTTATATGATTCAGTAATGCCTTGTATCGCTTTTGCTCCCAAGCCTCCAGCTGCCCCCAATGCGACAGCTTTTGCAACTGCTGGTGCAGCCGCTGCAATTAATCTTGGTAACGCAGCAAATAACGGGAATATACCGCCTGTTTTAATCATATTTTTGATAGCAGCCGCAGAAATAGTAATCTGAACACCTTTTTTTGCTACAAGTGCATCATTGAAATGTTTCACTTGAGTTGTCAGTGATAATTTATTCGCCCCGCCAGTCATTTGATTGGGTTTCAGCGTGATAGTGGTTCCACATTTTTTTAGCAGACTCTGATTGCAATTTCTTGATTTGACCGGGGGTTAACGCAACACTAATAACACTATACGACATTATACATAATAGATTGATTCTAAATCGTAAAACGATTCAATGGAAAAATCTGAAGGATTTTCAATTACATATTTTCCACTGGTGCATCAATGATTCTCATTCTTCCACCAACACCTTCAAGTAGCATTGATTTATCACTGAGAATGACAGCAACCGCTCTATAATTTGGGATAAGGATAGGAGGTACCCCACCAACTGGTGGACCAGTCGGGCGGGTTACACGGGCTCTAAAGTGTATATCAACGACAGATTGTCTTGTTAAATCAAGATGTTCCAGTGAAAAGTAATAAATCGGATAGAGGCTTTTAAAATCCAATTGTGATATTTGCAAACCAGTATCCACATTTTGATCACGTGCCATATATGACAATAGGTTATAATATACACGTGAAATATGATTTTGACCGTAATCAAGTTGTATATCCTCGGATGGTTCCTGCTGTCCGTTTATTCTCAGCGAGACTTCATTAACACCTAACTGATCAAATATCATATGGCTTCGTTCTTGATTACCAACTCGCACATTATTCTGTAATGCAATAAATATATGACGTGGAGCTGAAACACCTTGTTTTGATGCCAGGTGCCATGTGAATGTACCATCAACACTGTCTTGTTTAATATCCGTAGTCACTGATAACCAACTTAACAACGACTTTCCTCCTTGGTCCATAAATTCTAGTATTCGCTGTTCTTCGGTGAGTTAACACTGGCATCCACAATGATATTTTTGTTAAAATAACTTTACCGGCAGCAACCCCAGCATCACGCCAGATTACATCATCATCAGTACCCTTTCGCACAAGCGCTATTATATGCTTTGCTCCATAAATAACTTTTCGGACGTTTCTACAGAATCCAAAAATATGATGCAGTGGAATCGCACATGAAAATCGTCGACGCTGCCCTTGCAACGTTTCTACGCGTGTTGCAAATCCTAGGTTGTAATTAGTAATATTATTTATGACATCAAAAGTACCAGCTGGTCTTGTATATCTGGCTGGTGCTGGATCAACTGCGGTAGCTTGTGTTGCCTTTACTCTAGAATACTGGACGTGTTCAGGGTGATCAGTAATATCCTTAGAAAACATCATAGATGGACCCGCTGATCTTGTATAATCATCAGAATATCTTGCTAACCCTATGATTGTTGTGGCAACATCAACTTCACGGTCAATAGATTCAATTTCTTTTCCATCAATGAGATATCTTGCACTTTCAAATAACGCCATAATACCGTTATTAACAAACCCAACTTTGATAGATGGGTTATTGTGATATGGGGTATCAGCTGCAACATTTGTTACAAGTTTTCCTTCGATTTCGATAAATGCCTCACACGGTAGAAAATATTTACTGGTATCATGAACTTGAAGTTCAATTCGCGATCGGAGATCTGGTTGTGTTGCGTGATAAGAATAAAATTGAAAATCGCGTACAGAATCATTCTTGAGCACTGGGGCATCCATATCAAATGCTGGATCAGGTGACCTTTTGAACATTTTATTCTATTTATCAGAGTCTAAATCTTAAAATCGTAAACGATTTTCACCGTAGGATTTTCATCGTAAACGATTTTCATCGTAAAAGATTTTTCATTGTCGTGTTTTTTTAAAGCCACTTCCCGCTATCATGTTTGCAATCATGTTATTTTGGTCACTCGGAGTCACCAGCGATGCTAATGTTTCATCTACTGCGTTATTTATAATTTTACTAACACTTGCAGGCATCTCTGCTGTAGATGGCAACGGTACCTGTTTCTTTTTTCGTCTAACTAGCGCTGTTAATTTATTCTTCGCAGCTGAAAACGCTTTCCCGGCATAATCTCCAACAGTACTAATACCCTTATCACGAATAACATCAATGGCTTTCATTCCTAGTTGTTTAGCTAACGGCATCACTTTTGGGGCCATTCTTGAAAATAACCCTGCAATGGTATCACCGAAACCATCTCCGTAAAATGCTCTATAAACAGGCAATCGTGAATGAACTACATAGACACTGGCTGGTTTATCATGATTGTAGTGTATGATCATTATTTGAAATTGCTAGCAATTTTTCAATTGTAAAACAATTTTCAATTAATCACTAGTGATTTCAGTCACTATGATACCCATTTTCCACTAAATCGCTAATGAAACCAAGATATGTTTTGATATCCATGATACCACCTTGAAATAACCGTCTACAGATATCAGCTGCTTCATTAATTATTTCCGGTGAGTTATTTCCAGCTCGGAACCCTCCGATTAGAACATCTAATCGTGATATATCATTGATAACACTATCAGGACATACCCTACATGGGGTCCTTAATACCTTTCCGCTATAACCAGTTGCTTCATCCAGTTTATCATCATCATCAAGTTCTTCTTGTTTTGTTTGGCGTTGTAAATGATAATCAAAATTTCTCTTAAATTCTCGATATTTCGTCCTCCTTCTATCTATACTCCCGGTATTTATTTCATACACTATATCAGCCCATTCATTATGTGACATTCTATAATCCGTATAATTGTCCGTGAAAAAATTCTCTTGTTAGCAGCAAATTCACTTAAATTGCCCTCCTTCTCATTGAGAATTAGCTGTTTAGCTTTATCGGTAAATAGATCCGATAATTTCCTTGATTTTGGTAGTCCACTAACTAGTCGTTGTTGTTCTTCAAATTGTCGTTCTGATATATCCTGAGAAAGTGTTTTTAATGATTTTTTTTTTGTTTGTTTAGTTTTTTCATTGACCATTATTAAAAATCGTAGATTTCAATTGTAAAACAATTTTTCAATTGCAAAACAATTTTTTAATTGCAAAACAATTTTTCAATCCGACCTAACACCACCGTGGAAGTGTTATTTAGCGGCGTTATCATTGATGGGAAAAGTCACATAATTGCTATAAAAATATATAATACTGTGACTATCCCCACTTTTCCATTGAACTAATCGGAACCATCCATTAACGGTCCATCGATTTTTTTATTCAGTATGAAATATTTTTTATTCAGTATGAAATATTTTTTATTCAGTATGAAATATTTTTTTATTCATTGATCTTGCATGTTTTTCACTGATTTTTCGACAGTTTTGTGGGGTTTTGTGCATTTTGTATCATTTTTGTGTCATTTTGATGGTTTTCTGTCGGGTCAAGGAGTCGATTTTGCACGTGATTTTCCGTAGAGAAAAGCTGTTAGAACTCATTTTTGATGATTTTTAGTCATTTTTCATCAATTTTTGCCTGTTTTCATCATTATTTGGTCATTTTTCACTGATTTTTCATCAAAAACCTCGTTGGGTAAAGTAGTCGATTTTGCATTGGATTTTCCGTAGAGAAAAGCTGTTAGGATTCATTTTGATAATTTTATTCACTGTTTTCACTGATTTTGATGATTTTAACACCACCGTGGAAGTGTTATATTATCATAAAACAGCTTCTATCGTTGATGGGGAATCGGCACCTTTTCATATAAATAAAATGCAATGTGCCGATTCCCCACCGATCGTGAGACAGTCATGGAAGTGTTATTTCATCCTATAACAGCTTCTACCATCGATGGGGAAAGTGTCATAATTGCTATAAAAATATATAATACTGACACTTTCCCCACCTTTTTTTTCATCAATGACATGTAGGATGATTTTTAACACCACCGTGGCAGTCTTTTTTTGTTATTTTAACGGCTCTATCATGTTTGTGGAAAGTGTGGAAATTGTATAAAAAATAATTAATTCCACACTTTCCACATTCTATTTTGATCGTCCATCGATTTTTTATTCACTGTTTTCACTGATTTTGATGATTTTTAACACCACCGTGGAAGTCTTATTTTGATGTTTTAAGGGTGTTATCATGTTTGTGGAAAGTGTCATAATTGTTATAAAAATAAATAATACTGACACTTTCCACATTCTATTTTGATCGTCCATCGATTTTTTATTCACTGTTTTCACTGATTTTTTGACATTTCCCTTGAAGGTTGGCTAAAAAAATGAAAATCTCTTTGAGGGTCGGTCACAATCAAAAAATGACAAAATCTCTTTGAGGGTCGGTCACGGTCAAAATCGTTCATTTTCTTGAATTAACGCCCGTAGGTTTCTAATTTTAGAATTAACCTCCTTTTTCAATTCGTATTCGTTACCCAATTCTTTTCGTATTCCTTCCACGATAGTATATAACGGAACAAACACACTTACTTCACTGGATAATGCAAGAGAGTCCCGAATAGAATTTTGAAATTTTTTGATGAGCGCATATTCCTTTGGCAGCATATACTTGTTATTGTTAACTCCGTATTCTATATCCTGAAAATCTGACACAATTTGATCAGGATTTAAGCCATCTGATAGTTTGATATCCTGACTTTTCAATTTTGCTATTTCATCTATTCATTTTTTCGGAGTTCATATTCTATAATAATTCTATATTTCTAAATGAAAAATATGACGCATTAGACATAACTGAATTGAATTTTTTGTCCGCTCTTTCTTGAAATCGCCGTCTTGGTTATTCCCTCTGCAACTCTTTGTACAGAAGATGGACAAATATTGAAATGCCTTCCGGCGCTAGCTATCGGTTGAAATATTTTTTCTTCTTTAGTTGCCGTATTAAAAGATTTTACGGGTCTCTTCCCAACCGTTTTGCATTTTCCAGTCTTCCCCCGTTTCAAATTCTCACTTTGTGTAACAGATTGCAGATTATCCAATTTGTTATTCTTTGGATTAGAATCCTTGTGATCAATAACAAAATCACCCTCGATCATTCCATAAAAACATTCAAATACGAAACGATGATTGTGATAAGTTTTCTTTTCCCCCCCCCCCATTACAGTAAACTTCAAATACCCTTGATTATTCACAACACCAACTGGTTTCTTCAGCCTACGGTTTCTTACAACACCATCACTGGATGCTTCATAATTTTTAATCACTGGGTGTGGTCTGAATTCTTGGTTCATTTGTATACTAATACTATTTGTCTAATTCATTGTTTGGTCTAATAATAGCATCACCGGAGAATCTTTCAATATAGTCTCGAGGAGTTCTTATGATTTTATCCTTGACTCTGATTTTGTCAGGGACGTTGTCAGGGTCAGGGACTTTGTCAGTGTCAGGGACTTTGTCAGGGTCAGAATTTTTGATTGATTTTCCATTTTTTATTCTTTTATCATAATAACGCTTCAACTCCCTGTATCGTTTGCCACCACAACCGATACACAATTGTGATTTTCCCCTGACCCCAACCCCACAACGAATACAGGGTAACGGGCCAAGGCTTCCACGTCGAAAACTTTGCATATGATACCCACAGAACTCCTTTCTGCATGATTTGTTACAAGGAGTTACTGATCCAATCATGAGCAATTTGCAATGATTCATTATACATAAATCTTTCATTTAAATGCTTGTTTTAGTTATAGTATAAAGGAGTTCAAGAGATTATTGAAAATTAAGCACTGGAAAAGTGTTCAATTCAATCTCGATAGAGTTTCTGATACACCCAAGAATAAAATTCCTGATAGAACCATGATTAGTAAAATCAGAGACTGTTTTAATGAGTTCAAGCGTGATGGGGCATCTCACTGTTGGTCAACATTTCGAATTGATGGCCGTGTTGACGCTACCATGAATGATGAAAAAGCAGAAGTGATAATCTCAAATCTTGGGCGAGAAAGGCATTTTTTTCGAATAAAATTCCTTATCCGTGACGACACTGGAAATTGGATCATTAGGGATAAATACGAGCCAATTCTCAAGGACAAGAAAACTGTCACTTTGAATCAAGATTCCAAACCAGGAATTTTGACTGGAATTGACAAACCATACTACGAGAGATCTTATCCTGTAACAGCAGTTGTTTACGGGATATATCCGTTAAATGACAAACCTGATATTGCAAAACTAGCACCAATGAAATATTCGTCATTGCCACTCAATTGTGTGGCAGAACGAATAGTAGAACACTTCACAAATGCATCCCGGGGGAATAAATTAACTGATCTAAGACGAAAAAAATAACCGAATGGGAATTAACGGTGAAACAGCATGGGGCAACAATTCAGGATGTAGTTAAATTAGAAAAATCATTAAGATTTCCAATATCAGTAACGACAATAACCGGAGAAGTATTATACGAATCGAAATATAAATCACAAAGAAACTCCAATACAAATTATTGATCATAACGAATACGCGTGGTCATCTGCAGTAATAATATTCCCACAGGATAGAACTGTAAAATATATACCCCAAACCGGAGTGTTTTTTTCCGAGCAGAAATTATTTGATGCTATTTACAATTTGAGTAAAAAAGATCCTGTGTCGATGTGGCTATTTCACAGTGCTGCAGACGATGAATGTGGATTCGATCAGTTTGTAAGACCCAACGGAGAATTGTACCGTACTGAAGCGCTACATAATCAAATGAAACAACTAGTTAGTGAGTTTTCTCCCTAGAGTTCTGGGGGGGGGGGGGGGGGAAGACAACGAACAATTACTAACAAATTGTTTTACACTACCATCAGTTGTAGCACATTTTGCTAGGAAGAAAAACGCGTGGAAACCAACAAGAAGTGAGTTTTTATCAGATGTCAGATTGTCCTGTCTTGAATACAGCCATGGAGGGTTATGGAATACAAAATATGACCCTGAAACCGTTATTTCCGTTGATATGATTGCGTGTTATCCAGGGAGTTTTCTCGGGTATGGAGAGTGTACTAAATACTTCAAACGATTTGGACACCCCACACACGAAATGGCCCGTGTTGCTATTAATGGACCACTGCCTGATTTTGATTTAACCGGATTCGCTCGTGTAGTATCATTTGAATTGGCTACAGGACTTCATCCGTGTAGTTATGTTTTTATTGGTAAACACATGTCTGAAAAACACTGGATGCCAATAGTGTTGTTACGGTATATGATTGATTGTGGGATGTTAAAATCATTAATTGTCAGTGAAGCGATTATATCCTATCGAGCACAGAAATCAGTCTGGTTACCACAACCTGATCTAGAAAAAATAATTAGCGAACAGCGAAAACTGTTTCCTGATTTTAATGAACAACAAATCATGGATTGGTCTAAACAGCTATTTGAAATCAGAAACAACGAAGCAAAATATCTTGGACGAAGAATAATCGGTAAATTCACCCAGGGTGGCAAATATGACAATACAAGATATTCTTCACGATTGATTATAGACAAAGCTGAATACGATTTTGTAATCGCGGATCTAACGAATAAAGGCCTATATGTCAATCGTAAAGACGCATTTCTGTCCGATGGAACCAAATTGGGTACAATTGTTACTTACAATCCGCAGTATACACATTTGAGAGCTTCTATGCTCGGTTATGCTTCTATTAATCTGTTTTCAATGATAAATAAATTTCCTAACACCGCAGTTAGAGTCGCCACTGATTCATTTTACATAAAAAGCGATATGGCTGATTTTATAAGCAGTAGCAAAGCTACTAGCAACGAGAATTGTGGATCATGGAGAATTAAGCGAGAAATGCTTCATGATTATATTCAATCAGCAGATGTTACGATTGAAAATAATTATCGGAATCTCTTTGAGATTCAATCAGAATTTTCTAATGCACCACCGGTATCTGATCCAATATGCCGGTATAAAATAGTTTATTTAAACGGCTGTGGCGGGTCAGGAAAAACAACCCGGGCAATTGAATTATTCCGCGTTTCCAATCCAAACATTATTGTGCTAACAACAACTCACAGACTTGCAAGAGAAATGATACAGCGAGGGGTAAATGCCTGTACTTATCGCAGTTTCTTTCGATGGAAAAGAGATAAGTGGACTCCTGAGCATATGGGCGAAAAATTTATTCCTGAAATCATCATTTGGGATGAAATATGCACAGTGTCATTAGATGTATTACAAATATTTCTTGAGTGGTTGTTATTGAAAACTACAAAAGTCGTCATGTGCGATGATCACGGCCAACCCCCACCATTTGTCGGTGCATCCCCACATGAATGGCTAAAGGGTTTTGTAAACTATTATGAAGAAATTCACACTGATTATAGATCACTTGATAATGAATTAAAAGAATTTAAGAAACTAATCAGATTACAACCGGATAGAATCCAGTGTGAAATAGCCCGTGAAATAATTTCAGAAACTCCAATGAATGATTTCTGGGAAGCGTTTAGACCAAATGATTTGATAATTGCAAGTAGAAAAATAGTCAGAGACACACTTCAGATGAAGTTATTTGAAATACATAAAAAAAATTGCAACACTTCCGGTACCGTTATGTTATAGGCCATCGGATACACGAAAACAGAACATTGAAGTTGATATTCCAGGCCTGACAAAGTCAGGGACAGAGTCAAGAAAACAAATTCTCGTGTTAAATGATATTGTGCTGGTTAATATCAATGTCGTTGAAGATGCATTGCGTGCTAATAAATCCCCATGGACGCTAGGTTACGCAGCGACGATACATTCTTCACAGGGACTGACAATATCGGATACAATTGTTTGGATAGTAGATAATCGCATCGAATGGATAAATTTAGTCTATCTTGCAGTATCCAGAGTACGAAGAATAAATCAGCTTCGAAGAATTGTTTTAGATGCTAATTAAGACCCCGCGGTGGTAATTGAGTATCCTCGGGTATCACTTGTAATTGTTGTCGAGTAAATCCTCGTTGAGGGGCAGTTGAATCCAGTTTATAGATTGCTGGTCTAGAAACGCTAGATCGTGTTATACTAGATATCTTGTGTGCAGTAACACTCCAAATAGGATCAGTAGCCCTTTTTCTGCCACCTTCAAGCTCTCCTGGTTCGTATAAATATCTAACAGTGATATTACTACCAAGAATTGGTTCTTTGAAATCCTTTTGTAAGAGTTTTAGTATAGACTTCTTTTTAATCGCGTTGATAGGTTTCATGTTGATTGTTCTAGTAATCTCATTATTCAGTGCGGTAATCACAGCTGGTAATCTTTTAACCCATTCACGGGATCTTTTTCTTGGATGAATTCTTTTGCGTATTGATATCCAAATAACCGCTCAGCAAGGGTTTTATTAAACCGTTCTACAATTGCCTGATCGCGATGTAGCGCAGTATGCCCCCGTCTGATGGTGACATTATGATTTTTCATTATTGATAACACTGCACCCTGAAATTCCTTGCCAGGATCAACTTGTAACAGATTTGGCCAGTGTAGAGGACCCCTTCGATAAATCCTTTCAAATGCAGAAGCAACTTCAGTGGCTGATTTTGTTTTTAACGGTTCTGCTTCTTTGTATCGACTTGCAATATCAACTACGGTTAATGCGTATTTGTAACCACCATCATGTGGCAGAAATAATATATCAGCTTGATGAACTTCATTAGGGACAGTCACATCAAAATGCGAGTAATTAATTTGTTTAGGCGGTGGTAGATAAATTTGCCATAGTGCCTGTTTGGATAACCAATTAGCCGCAGTGGTTTTTTTTCACTTTTGCAGCGCTAGCGAGTTTATTGATTGCTGCCTTGCCCCTCCAGTATCCTTTCGGAGAATAATAAATAGATTCCATGTTGTTATTAATTACCAGCACCTAACATCAATTTACTTTTCATTGCCGATTTTATCAAAAATGAAGCCAATTTTTCTTTGAAGTATTTATCAGGAATAGCATTTAACGCATGAATTAATTTCACATCCGCAAGATGCCTGTGTTGCAAATTGCTGCTTTTATAAGCAACATCATGAAGGTGACAGGCCTTATCAATGGCGTTTATTGGTTCTTCACCGGGTTTGGGTTGGTTATGATTATTGAGTCTGATATCAAGTCTTGTTCCCGGTCCACAGTAGCTATATCCTGGAAGGTGCTTTTCTCCTGGGTATTTTGCCCATGGGGTTCCAGGGAGTTTTGCCAATTTGGCTGCGATATCACCCCTTCGTTTTTTTTAAATCCTTGGAAACAAATCTAAATTTCTTTGTACTACATTGTACGCATTTACCAGAAAGCGCTGATCGGTTATTTTTAGTTGTAATCGTCGTCAAGTCATCTGTGCCAGTACGTTTTTTACACCTCACACAATATAGATGCATAGTTTATATATAACGGCATGAATATAATTGATTATTCAGCTACCCGACGACGGGAACCTATTAAACACCATGAAATGTTGCCGAATTCAATTAGAATGATTATAATCGGACCATCTGGAAGCGGAAAGACACAACTGCTACTTAACTTGATAACGAGATGGATGAAATGGAACAAATTGTATTTAATAGCCCTGAGTGTAGACGATCAGCGATGCTATGAAGTGCTAAAGGATTTTAACGAGAAAGCAAAAGAATTTCAAATCGATGATGATTTTTTTGAATTTAACACCGATATAGAGGAAGCACCGAGCATTGATGCTATTGATGGAAGTATTAACAATTTAGTCGTCTATGACGATATCATGTTAGATAATCAAAAAAATCCCGCTAGGATCTTTTCCAGAGGTAGGCATAAAAACACTGACGTGATATATGTCACTCAACGATACACACAAATACCAAAAGTGATCAGAGATAACTGCAATTCATTGTGTGTATTTAACGGAGTTGATACTCATACTCTTAGAAATATTCATCAGACCTGGTGCAGTGGTGATATGAATCATAATCAATTTAGAAATTTCTTTAGTCACGCTCAGTCAATACCACACGGATTTGTGACGATAAATTTAGCAGACCCTCGGACGCGACATCGTATCGGACTTGATAAAATATTCGGTTGAAGAGTTTTTACTCATTTTTAAGCCTCCTGCAAGATCGTGTTTTCAGACAAAAATGACTAAGTCTCTGTTTGGCAAATGGAGACTTTATTTTTTTGGGTTAAAACACGAGATTTCGTAGGAAGGGTCTATTTGTTGTTGACGGTTAAAATCGTTTTGTTTTAAAAGTTGTTTAATTTTCCTCTAATTGACGTCCGATTCACCCTCTTTGACAAAAATGACTAAGTCTCTGTTTGGCAAATGGAGACTTTATTTTTTTTTGGGTTAAAACATGAAAAATCGTAGGAAGGGTCTATTTGTTGTTGACAGTAAAATCATGTTTTGTTTCAAAAGTTGTTTAATTTCCTCTAATTGACGTCCGATTCACCCTCTCTGCTGCTTACCGCGCTAAATAATGAAAGTACTCGAACAATTAACATGAAACCTATTAAAGTATATACGTGCACAAAACCAATTTTTTTTTCAAAACAACGAATACTCGGCAATGTCACTGTGAGATATTTATATGAAGCAGGAGAACACGAAGCCGGTTTAAAAAAAAGAGCTACTGATTCTATTTGGAGTGTCACTACACATAAAATATCTAACATAACAAAATCCACGGGTAGACCCGAAATCTATAGATTAGATTCAACTGCTCCTCAGCGCGGATTTAAACGTGAACAATTACAAGTGATACCCGAGGATACTCAATCCAAAACTAGCACCTCTGCGTCTGTTACACTCAAGACAAGTCAACATCACCTTATCTCTGGTATGACTCTTTTCTGTCTGCGGTAAACTGGCGAGGATTTTTATCCGACCTTGACCAACGCATTATACAATTAAAACTCGCGCAGTGATTATTCTGTTGTTGTTTCAGCGTAATTATAAATTCAGCATCAATATCAAATTTTCTGTTATTTTTTGTATCCTGTTGTTTATAACCAGCGAGTTTTTTTCTGATTATGTCATCGCTGACAAAATCACTTATTGTGGTGTCATTAGCATCTAAAACAACTCTTCGAAGTTGATTTATTCTTCGTACTCTGGATACTAGCAAGTAAACTAAATTTGACCACTCGATGCGATCATCTACCATCCAAACAATTGTATCGGATATAGGCAATCTTTGCGAAGAATGTATCGTCATTGCGTATCCTAGCGTCCATGGGGATTTCTCAGCACGCAATGCATCTTCGACAACACTGATTTCAATCTACACAATAGCATCTAAGACGAGAATCTGCTTCTCTTGTTATTAAATTTTAAGCTCAGTCAGTGTAACGTAGGGTTACGTCTGCCATCAAATGTGTTATTTCTTAACAATTTCAGTTTTGCTGATGATATGTCATTGATAAGTCCTTCTATAACAGGTTTAAGGAAATTATTAAAGATATGTGAACAAAACGAATGGAAGAATGATATAAAGTATAATACAAAAAAATCAGTATGCATGGTCTTTCTGACAGTTTCTTTCAAATTATCATCTCCTTCCCTTGTATATCTTAACGGCAATGCTCTTTTCTATGTCAACACTTATACGTATTTGGGTCATATTTTGAAATCCAATCGGTTGGGTAATGAAGATATGATGAGACATTACCGATCTCTGTGTATTCGAACAAATATGCTTCTGCGTAAGTTCAAGAATTGTTCATATATATATATATATATATATATATATATATATATATATATATATATATATATATATATATATATATATATATATATATATATATATATATACTTTTATGTTTAAAATGTTTTATTTTTTATTTTTTTTATAAAACTTTATATTTTAATTTAGAGATATAGACTTTGTAGTCTTAAATAAAGAATTATTATCTTCTCTGTCAGGCCTGGAATATCAACTTCGATATTTTGTCTTCGTGTATCAGTAGGCCTATAACACAATGGCACTGGAAGTGTTGCGAAGTTTTCTTTGTGTGTTTCAAATAACTTCATCTGAAGTGTATCTCTGATAATCTTTCTACTTGCCACTATCAAATCGTTTTGGTATCCATGCATCCCAAAAATCATTTATTGGGGTTTCTACAATTATTTCACGCGCTATTTCACACTGGATTTTATCCGGTTGTAATCTGATTAACTTCTTAAATTCACTTAATTCTTTATCAAGAGATCTGTGATCAGTATTAATTTCTTCATAATAATCTACAACATTCTTCAGCCAGTCATGTGGAGACAAACCGACATATGGTGGTGGCTGATCTCACGAGTTATCTTCCCTGACTCACCACAACCGTTTTAGTAACTTGTTTTATATCTGCATATTGGATCGGAACAGGACGGGTCTTTCGATAGTTCTAATATCTGATTATTTTGTATGTAATTGTTTTCAATCGTAACATCTGCTGATTTAGAATAATCACGCAATATTTTCTTTTTTTATTCTCCATGATCCCCAACACTCGTCGGAATTTGTAAATTTAGCCAATGTTTCGCTATGTTTTACATCTATGTAAAATGAATCAGTGGCGACTCTAACCGCGGTTTCAGGAAATCTATTTATCATCGAAAGTAAATTGATAGAAGCATAAGCCAGCATAGACGTCCTTAAATATGTGTATTGGGGATTATCTCCATCTATGTAAGTAACAATTGTACCGAATTTTGTTCCATCGGACAAGAAAGCGTCTTTGCGATTGACATGTATACCTCTAGATTTTGCATCTGCGATTATGAAAATCGTATTCAGCATCATCTAGAATTAATCGTGAATAATATCGCTTGTGATCATATTTTTCACCCTGGGTGAATTTACCAATTATTCTTCTACCGAGATCTTTTGCGTGTTTATTTCTAACTTCAAAGAACTCCTTGGACCATTTAACGATATATTCTTCGTCGAGATCAGGAAATTTTTCTTTGTTATCGCTAATTATACTATCTAGACTATCGGGCTGTGGTAACCAAACTTCAGTTTGTTTCCGATATGATATAATTGCTTCACTTACTATCAGCGATATCAGTATTTTACAATCGATCATACACCGTAATAACACTATTGGCATCCAGTGTTTTTCAGATAAATGTCTACCAAACCAAAGATAACAGCACGGATGAAGTCCTTTAGCGAATTCAAATGATAAAATACGAGAGAATCCGGTTAGATCAAAATCGGGTAGCGGCCCATTAATCGCAACACGGGTCATCTGCAGACGACTATTTGAAGGTGGTATCATGGATATTGGTGTATATCGAAAATTTATCGATGAACTAGTTGAGGATTACCATAGTGACTAATGTCACAGGTGATTGATTCACTGATTAGATAAATAGCATTTAAATAAGATGATTATACACTACAACCACAATAATCCAACCATTTCCTACGTAGTAAATTCACGATTTCCTGGTTATAAGGTGTATTATGGAGATGGTCACGGTAATGTTATTCAAGGGTTATTTGCAAGGATGGCTCCAAAAATAGCACCAATCGCAAAACAATTATCAATGAAAGCTATTGATGTTATTCGTGATAAAGGTATTAGCGCTGTTGGTGATATTGCCGGTAAAGCATTTTCCGCAGCCAAAGAATAAACTAATTCGACGACGAAAGAAACCACCACTGGTGAAACTACCATCTACGGAGATTATGCCTGCGAGTATTAGCAAAATAATAAACAACACAGTGGATCAAAAAATAGCATCGCGGATAAATGGGGGATTTGATGCTCAGGTTAATATTACGGCAAATATGATAGCTGGAAGTGGCTTGAAATCGCGATTTAGTTCGAGAAATAGATAATAAAATGTTCTAATCGTCACCCGACACATCATTGGACTTAGATGCCCCAGTTCTCAAAAATGATTCTGTACGCGATTATCAATTTTATTCCTATAACGCAATACAAACGAATAGTCGATCAAGAATCGAACTTCAGGCTCAAGATACAAGCATATACTTTCTACCTGCTGAAGCATTTATTGAAGTAGAAGGAGAACTTGTAACAAATGTTCATGCTAATACGCCATACGCAGATGACGCAAATGTCCGAGTTGGTTTTGTCAATAATGGTATCATGGCATTATTTAGTAGCGCTAGATGTATGATTGATGGAAGAGAGGTTGAATCTATAGAGCATGATGTTGATGTTGCCACAATAACAGTGGGATTAGCGAGATATTCTGATGATTATACAAGATCGGTTGGACCATCTATGATGTTCGCGAAGGATATTACTGATCACGCTGAACACATTCAGTATAATAGGGTAAAAGCAACACAGGATACTGCAGTTAATCCAGCACCAACCGGATATGTGAGACCAGCAGCTGATTTTTTTTTTGTCATCGATGCTAATTCTAATTACAACCTAGGGTTTACAACTCGAGTATCAATGTTGCAAGGACAGAGTAGATTATTTTCATGCGTGGTTCCTATGTATCATATATTTGGATTTTGTGGAAATGTTAGAAAAGTTATCTTTCGGGCGAAACATACAGTAGTCCTCGTGCGAAAAGGTGATGGTAATGATGAAATCTGGCGAGAAGCAGGCCCTGCTGCAGCTCCAGCCGCTACTGATAAAGTAAATATAAGAAAACTCTCACTGTGGATGCCAGTAATGACTCCACCAATCACCGCAGAGGAATAATTATTATCATTTATGGATACAGGTGGTAAATCATTGCTATCATGGCTAACAACAACAACAGATATTATGGAGAGTTCTGTTAATGGTATATTTACATGGCACATGGCATCAAAACGGAGGGTTTCAGCGCCGCGGCATATATTTGTTGCGTTACAGGATAAGACGCGATTAAATTCAAAAACACGCAGCCATATGATATTTGATCAACTCGGTGTTTCTGAGATCTCGTTGAGGATAAACGGCCAACAATAACCATCCGAGGATATTTTACTTAATTACGAACAAAACCAAATAGCACGCGCGTATCATCGTTTGCTGACATTTATGGGACGTGATCTGAATGTAGATACTGGTCTGCAAATATCACAGTTAGATTTTAGAAAACTATATCCGATTTATTACTTTTCTTTGGAACATCTTGATTTAACCAGACAATCTGCCGTTGACATACGTTTCCGAGCTCGTGTAACTCTTCCGGTTGCTCCACCTCCATTTATCCCTAATTACAGAGCAGTTGCTGTCATACTCAGTGACAAAACAATGCTACTTGAAAGTGTTAGTGGACGAATGAGGGTAGTTAATGCGTCAGTAGAAAACATGTAAATGTTTTTGAAAAACATGTAGACAATTAGATCGATCTCATATTAAATAAAATGATATATAGTCATGTTAATGTTACTCGGACTCCTGGTCAAATTAAAAAATTGCAATTAGATTCAGCTAAAAAAAATGTGGAACTACGAAATCGTTAAAACACAATCAGATGTCTGGTTGTCAAAATAAATTGTCACTGACAGCTCGTCAAATTAAACATTTCAATGATGCTATTAAAGATAGAAAAGATGTTCAGGTCACTCACTGCGTCCACGATCAAAGACATGATACAATCAGGTGGTATATTTCCACTTCTCGCTGCGATTCCAGGGTTAATTGCATCTGCCGCACCGGCGCTCGCTACGGGTGTTCTTTCTGGCGCCGTTGTTTTTGGTGCGAACTCTTTTCTAAAGAAGATAACAGGACAGGGATACAAAAAATTTAAACGATCAGTAGCAGGAAAGGGTCTAAGACTACCAGGAACTCCGCATTCATGGTACAGCGGAAACGGCCTGAGACTACCAGGGACAGGTTACTAACTAAAATTGATGAAACCCTCAGATAATTTCTTTGGTACTCCGATGACTGTCCCATTGAAACTTTCTGATATTAACAAATATCGATACGATTAAAAACGCACGACGATATCATTAGTGATTTTCCTGCTATCGCGACCCGGCTTGATAAAATTAAAATACCACATAAACAAAATATTAATATTGTGTTCTCGACATATCAAGGATCTTTTGACTGGACACCTCAAAAATATATCATTAATATTACCGCTGAAGTCAGAGGTATCTATAGACTGACCCTGCTTTCAGGTGTACAGTTTAATGTGTCCTCGGGTACATCTACGGGAATTAATACTGCAAGTGCAATAATAAATAAGGGCGCCATGGGAACATTTACAGTAACCTCAGTGGTAATTTAGATAGGGCATCAATGACACACTACGTAGAATTTGTAATTGATTTAAGTAAATAGTATAATGAATGTCCAACAGTATCGATATGATCAAATCCGTGAGTTTCAAACTAAACTAAAAACTCTTATTGACGAATATACAGCGAATATAAAAAAAAATACCGCAGGCAAATTACCAGCGTCGACGTTATCGTTTATTCCGTTTGAAGTGTAATTGCTGGAACTGGTATATTTTTATTAGCGATAACAGCACTGGCACCTGTAGTCGTCACAATTTGTGTGTCATCGGCGACAACAATTACAGGAATTTTTAGCATAATCACACAAAAAATATCCACATGCAGTCAGAATAAACTACACGAGTATATAATTAAGTTACATATTGCATCTACCGCGTATTCCCAATTATCGTCGCTGATATCATCTAGTCTCGATGACACAACAATATCAGGTAACGAATTCTCCGCGATGATGAACATCTATCACAGCGCAACATCAAAATTAGAAAAACAACACAATACTAATAATGTCAATGTCGACATCATCAACGGAATTACTTCAGCAGATAGCGACAAACAAAATGCCGGAAAAGACAACCATGATCTAAATAACCTCAACCAACCCTGAATTCAGTGTCAATTTCCCCACTGCGATTCCCGTTAAGGAGATAGCGCTGGCAAAATTACGAGTATACCACAGTTGGCAAAATATTAGATCAAAACCATTTGGTGGTCAGGAACCGAATAATTCCTTAGTGTTTGCGAGTAAAAATAAACAAGACGGAACTCCAGACTGGAATATAGTTTCCTTACCATCTGGGTCTTACCAAATCGAACAGATCAATAATGAATTACAGTGTAGAATAAAATCCATTACGGAAAGAGAATCAAAAATCGCTATAACAGTTCATGAACCAACACTATCATCCGCGACTGAGATAAACTCACCCGGGTATGCTGTAGATATCTATCAGAGTTCTATAAGAACCGTGCTAGGATGGCCTGAAATCCTACCTCGGACACCATCTTATCAAAATTTACCTGAACCTGAAAAGTCTGATTATACTTCAGAAAAAGAATCATATCATGATGCAATAATACAGTACGATGGAAATGTTCGAGTTCTGGGATTTTTTTATGCATGTATCTATTACTGTCAATCATACAAAACCAGGTGGTGGGTGGTCTCAAGTAATTCAAAGTAGTATTACTGAACATTTCATAAAAATAAAAAAATGAATTTGAAAAATATAGACATATACTAAAAGAAAAACTTTGCAAATAATCCCCGCTTGGTGAAATCATCAAATACATAGAAGTATGTAATCAAATTATCGCTGACATGGAAGTATTTAATTTACGGATGATTCAAACGATCTTAAATGATACACATCCTAAAACAAGAATAGAATTTGCAAAAACATCTAATATACGTGTAGAAGATATTCCAGCATTTAAGTTTCCTGAGTATAATGTAGACCAATTAAAAAAATCCGTCAGTGATGTCATAGATGAGTATTTCCCACAAATACTCGCCGCATGAAAAAAATAACACAACCACAGGCAACTATCCTCAAACATAATAATGACCCAGACAATGGTGATAGGCATATTGCTCCTCAAAATGTGAATATATCCTCGGTGGTTGCAGTAAATCTAGTATGTAACGCTATTGATGGAAGTTACCAACTAAATCTCGAAAGATCAAATCAAGCCCAGCAGGGATATATTTTATATTCGTTTGCACCAACGGCTCCACCCGGATTTTTAATAATTGAGGAGCCAACAAATCCAGTGTATATGCGATATCATAACTCACTGACCAGTCCAATAATTTGACTGTCTTAAGGAATGAGACTTTACAAATTAATCAGTATATGAAGTCTTAAAGACTTTTACCATACCAGTTTTGGTCTTTGTCTGAAATAGTTTCGGTCTCCGTAGAGGTTTAAAAACTTGGTCTGTTCACCTTTTTTAGTTTTGTCTGAAATAGTTTCGTTCTCCATATAGGCTTATTTTTGTTTGAAAACTTGGTCTGTTCACCCTTCTTGCTGCTACGGGTATCATCATTTATGTGTTATTCACACCGGTCTGCAGTATCACGGGTAAAATCTGTTACATACTGGTCACAACTGTCTCCAGAACCACGGATAACATCAGTTACATACTGGTCACACTTATCTTCAGAACCACGGATAATATCAGTTACATACTGGTCACACTTAATTCCATAACCACGGATAATATCAGTTACATACTGGTCACACTTATCTTCAGAACCACGAATAACATCAGTTACATACTGGTCACACTTATATCCAGAACCACGGATAATATCAGTTACATATTGGTCACACGTATCTCCAGAACCACCGATAACATTCAGCTACATATTGTTCACACCAAACTGCAATCAGTCAGTTCAGTTTTGCCCGTCACCCATGCAGGGGTATACGCCGCCCACAAAAGATCGCCAGCCTTTTGTCCTGTGTCATCCCCTCGAGCTGACTCTAGGTGTGACCCAGTATAGTGATGTTCTGCCCATCTATTCATTTGGCGTTTTCTACTTGCTATTATCTTTCAGTGTTTGTGCTTTACTTGTTTCTTTGTTTTGCTGTACTTGCCGAACAGGTTCTTGGTGATGTCGTACAGCTTCTTCATGTTTCCACTTCCGGCCGCTTCTTGTGCCTCTGCTGCCAGTCATTCAACGTCGTTTCTCTTGTCTGTCTTGGGTCTTCTTTTCACTTCTCTGTGGGAGTCATGTTACTATTTTGCACCTTTAGCTTTTTTGTTCTTGTTCCCGACTGCAATGACACGAGTAACATTTACCTATTAGTCATACATTGTTGCATTATGTTTGCAATGACTGGCATAATATACAATACTGCTATGAGAGTTTGGAAAATACATATATATGCTAGGTTGAATTTCTCAAGTATGGAAGCACTAAAAATATATAAATATCTTTTCCCACTTTTTACCAGTTTTCTTGTTGATAAAATGACAAATACCATATTTTGTATTGTATTGTGTGTGCGTGTGTGGTAGCCATATACATCCTATTAATCTTCCAGACGCATACTCATAATTTTGTATTACTAGCTCACTATTAAGTATATTTTCAACATATCCTGCCTCATTATTCTCGAAAAGTAACTGTACACTGTTATAAATCTCCTAGCAGGCAAGCCGCATATCCAAGAGACGGAAATGTTTATTTATCTCATCAATAAAAAGGTGGTAATAATCAAAAGTAAAACAAAGCTTAGAGTTTTTTAAAACCCAAGTCAAACACAACCAACTGAAATTGACATATAATGACCAAATCATGGTCATGAAACATCAGCGCAAAGCAGGCTACCGATGATACGAAGCGTAACAATATGGCAGGCTATATAAGTTGCGTCCAGTATATTTAGTGGAAGATCAACCCAGGAAAACTCCGGGAAGAACCAACGACCCACGGGAAGTTACTAAAAAGCTTTCTTCCATAACAATGTTGGCCGAAACGATAATTGAACCCACGCGGACAGAGGTATGTTTCAAATGTTTCTGGGGATATAGTATGTGCAAAATAAGATTTAATTGCTACATTTTTTCGACAGAATGGATGAAGGGACGGTACAAATTTTTAAGATAATTTCTTTTGGTCATATGCATGTATCTATTACTGTCAATCATACAATTATAACGAGAGTACAATTTAGCGACAAAACAAAAACATCTTGTAATGTTCTAAAAATCGAATCAGCAATCTAATTATGACCATAATAAAGTTTGGAAAAAAACCAGGTCAATCCAAAAGTGGTTGAATGAAATATTTACAATGTACAACGTGAAGTTTAAAAGGCAATATACCACCGTCATTTGGTAATGGGTTGCCGTACAGCGCATGATCTGGCACTATTTTGTTGGTAATTGGTTGCCATACAGCGCATTATCTGGCAATATTGTTGGTAATGGGTTGCCGTACAGAGCATGATCTGGCAATATTGTTGGTAATGGGTTGCCGTACAGTGCATGATTTGGCAATATTGTTGGTAATGATGATGGGTTGCCATTCAGCGCATGATCTGGCAAAATTGTTGATTATAACCTTAAATGGAGACAATGCCATCTATGATAACAACAGCACTTGTTAACGTGTCATAAATTAGGAATTTTACATTAAATTCTAACAAAATTGACGCACAATTGCAAAATAGGTTAACAGACCGTAATGTAGAATTATTGATTGGTAAACTAATAAACATTAGACCCGCTATCAAAATATGTACAACCATGTACAATACAGAAATGCAGCCTGGTCTAAATTTGTGTTACACAAGAAGAGATATGTTGATCTAATCGTAATTGACTGTGATTTGTATGGCTCACTAAATATTAAGATGATATGACTTGGCATATTTGGTACGCGTGCATCAATTTACAATTTTATAATTCAATGTATAGCTTTCTAAATATAAATCCAGCAAGTTTACGCATAATTTTACCTGAGTGTTCGGTTCTACTTGCATAACAGGTGAGTCATTTTTTACTTCAAGACCTGTCTTTCGAATGTTTTTATAAACATCTTTTGTACCGACCAGCGCATAATTGAGCGCTGATGCATGAGAGCTAGTCGAATAGGATTAGAATTTTTTTTAATACGTAGCTTTAACAATTTTGCAGTCACATCGATACGATGTCTGCAGTCAGGCAGTTTATAGTGATGTGTAGCACTGGGTCATCATGCCAGAAACATGTAGCATGATGTCCAATCAAGTCACTTTATACTGATACCAGGCCGACCAGTCCTAACACTAACATCTTAATGCTGAGCGCCAAGCGAGGCAGCTGTTAGCACCATTTGTGTCAGCTTTCGGTATGACTCGGCCGCGTATCGAACCCACGATCTCCAGCTTCCGCGGGTGACGCAATAACCACTATGCGACCGGAGCGGTGAGAGCTAGGCGATTTACATTAAATGTATGTATGTATGTATGTATGTATGTATGTATGTATGTATGTATGTATGTATGTATGTATGTATGTATGTATGTATGTATGTGCGTGCGTGCGTGCGTGCGTGCGTGCGTGCGTGCGTGCGTGCGTGCGTGCGTGCGTGCGTGCGTATGTCTCTGTGTCTGTGTTTCTGTCTATCTGTCTGTCTCTCTCCCCACTCTCTCTCTCTCTCTCTCTCTCTCTCTCTCTCTCTCTCTCTCTATATATATATATATATATATATATATATAGTTTAAAATAATTACTAAAAACTTTAGGAGCGACGTCTAAATCAAATCATCTTTACACTGAAAATATACATAATTAAAATTATTATGTTGAGAATAAAGCAGGTAGGCTTAAATTATTCAAATTCGTGTTGCGGACCAATAGCACATTATTCTGAAATCAGTCGGTAAAGCGTATTGTTACAAATGCAGACCAATAGCACATTATCGGTTTATTAATACAACTCAAAAACATGAAGTGTGTCAAGCCTGGATAGGCGTGTGTCAATTTTCAATGGTTAGGTAAATTGTATCGGTTTGTTTAGTCTAAACAAGGTGTGTGTGTGTGTGTGTGTGTGTGTGTGTGTGTGTGTGTGTGTTTCCCAGTCAAAATTGAATGTTTTAAATATTCTCCCTCGTAAAATTAGCCAGTCCAAGTTTTTATGCAGAATGGGAAAGTCTTGACTCCGAGATTAGTAGGTAGTGCTGACTGGTTAATATTATCAAAGGGACGGGTGTCTGGAAGTTTGAGGGACACGCAATCTTAAAGATACAGAGAGATTATAATACTATAGAAGCGAGCGAGTCCCCAAAGCACAAAGTATTTGTCTCACATTCATGCAATTCATTCACTGATATGAGTTTGAAATTTAATTATTTTCATATTTGTTTTAAAATCATACATCAATTTCAATTGAAATTGCCAAAAGCATTTTTATTATATTGATAATTATTTTTTACAGAATTGTATACTTCCAATGTCATGTTCAGTTTCATTTTGTGATATTATTGATTAAATTATTATATTCTGTATATGGGGTTTCATGTTGTTTTATTCTGTATCTCTCCTCAGGTCTCCATGTATTCCATCAATATATTGCATATATTATTTCATTATTTATTCAATACGGGGCAATTTCAGTGGTCGATGATTCTCTAGATAACGACAACCAACACCAATACCACCACGTAACAATGTTTTTAGAAATATTTAAAATTAAAAACACAAACGTTCAATTACTTAAAAAAAAAAAGGTATTCGTTCCTCATCGATGACACATTTCGGCTATCAATCTACATATCTGCAAGTGCGGGTGAGTGGAACGAACTCCTGTCCAGATACATTTTGTTTTGATTTATATTCTATTAGACCGAGTAGGTGTCCCTACATAGGTGTCATGCAATATTAGACCTCCAAAGCTTTTAAATTCCAAATTCTTATCTAGTCTATCCGATCCCACGGATTACTCCAAGCTTCTGTCGTTTCAATCTACTCACCCCGTTTCCTTGTACTTAGAACATGGCGGTTGCACGCTCGACTCTAAGACGTCTTCTTTCTAAGAATTTTCTAGCGCACTGTTTTATTGAGGGGAGGGGACAAATATTGACGGGATTGTTATTTTCTACAGTAATTTTACAGCACTTACTCTCTCCAAATGATGTCCCTTGTTCACTCGCATCCTTTGAATTTACAAGCAGCAAGAGAGGTTCCCAACATCGGGTTATAAAAACTCCTATTACAACTACGGCATCAACTAGGCTAAGTACAAAGGACTCCATCTATGGCTATGTCCTCAAAAAATCTGGTTGATCCGTATATAACAGTAGTCACTTAGGGGAGTTAACCTGTAAAGTTTAATGTCTTTCAGTGAATTCGATGTGAAACGGAACTCATTGTTGTGGAATGTCTGTTGCTAAATGTATCTTGATTTTGCGTTTTAAAACTTGCGCAGAATCATTTATCATATGCCACCTTATAGTAAACCTAGCTTAAATCCTAATTCTGATTCTTTAGCTTCACTCCTAATTCTGAATTTGACAGTGTGGCAAATTTATGTAATGACTCTCTTAAAAGGTCATAGTTCACTCTACGTACGTATAAAAAATACAACAGAATAACAACACTAAAACTAAAACAAACTCGTGTGCAACACAGTGATTGGATAGGGTTTGTTATTATGCTGAACCAAATAGTAACACAGCAGTTATGAAATTGATATAGATAGCTCTTAAGTAAACCGTCGTACCATCTCTTGGGTGTGGTGTAACTTTCAAATGCATCGAAAAGTCTCCAAAATTCAAATGATCACAGTAAATATATATATATATATATATATATATATATATATATATATATATATATATATATATATATATATATATATATATGAATAGTAAAAGGGGAATAAAGGAGGCAGGAGCGGTGGGCAGTGGTGGCGCAGTGGTTTCGGGAACAGGAAGATGTAGTGGTCAGCTATTGTTTTTCGGGTGCAGGACAAAACATGGAGGGCAGATGATTGGGGGAAGAGGCAGGTGTCCACAATCGTGCCTATGTGTGGGCGCTCATGCTGTAGTCTACATATTTTGTTCTTCCTAAGCATTATCTATATTCTTATACTGAAGTAACACAGTCATGAAAAATAGCAATATCACTCAGAAAAACTATTACCAAGTAGAAAAAGCCTTATAAATGAACTCTCAATGTTTAAAAAATGAAATCTTAGTTATAATTAAAAATATTTTACTAAGCATATAATATAAAATGTGCGTTAAACAACATTCAAATCCATCAGTTCATGCTTAGATAGATATGTTTACAACAAAACCAATATCAATAAGTCATTACCGGAAATAAATGACCTTGATTTTGAACAAGGTCAAGTAAAACATAAATTGTCACTTTGTCAGTATTATATTATGAAATAAGAAAACCTAAAAAGCAAACAAGGCAAAGTAAACATTCACAGCCTCTACCTTAATTAAGAAAAAGAAAGATTTATTATAAAAAGCTTTTTAAAACTTTTAGTCAACTAAACGCGTGAAAAAGTATATCAGATGAAATCTATGGAATGACAAAAAGTGTACATGAAAAAATATAATATTTCTATACACGTGAAAGTACTATTAGAAAGTATATTCCATTGATGTGCATGATATCAATATTGTATATCTATATATACACGTGAAAGTACAATTACATGTATATAATATTTTCCCGTGATGTGCATGATATCAGTATTATATTCTATACACGTGAAAGTACTATTAGCCTTTTAGTTTTCAGTGTGATAGAAGACTTTAATTGCTGGATGCTTAATTGATGCATAACTTGGTAGACTATTCCAGACATACACTTTGACCATTGATTAGATTGGACAGCTATGAGAAAGCCATGTTGATTACCAAAACTTTATCAAAGCTTATAGGATTGGTTTAGTTTTACTTTTCATCAAAGAAATACAGGCATCCTCCACGGACCACGCGAGGTTGCAATAACTTCCTGGCGTACTTTGACCGAATTAGTTATTAAAGTGTGCTTGGCAATAACATTGATTTAAGAACAGAGAAAGTATATACATGTACTCGTCACACGCGACGTGACAGTTCCTACAAAAATACATATTAAGGTACGTTCGTCCACAACGCTCAGTGTTGACATGATGAACATGTACAAATTAATTAATAGTCTGATCTCATTTTGATGTTAAATATTCAAAATCAGCTGCATTGAAGTTGGATTTAAGAATAACGTAGATTTTCAAAATTTGACTGCTACATTAATATCATGAAATAATACATATAGATACAGAATAAAAAGGTTTTATCTCTAATATTACCGGGTTTATCTGCTATTATCTTTCATATATATATACATATATATATATATATATATATATATATATATATATATATATATATATATATATATATATATATTGACCATTGATTTATTAGTTACTAATAGTAATGATCAAACAGGTATTTCACTCTTCTGTAAATCAAAACGTTTTTCAAGTCATGTGGAACATGTATACATACAACGTTTGACTGTGCGCAATGCAGATATCGTAACGTGTTTTGACACCCTTTTGTACTTAAAACATTTGCTCTGAGCGTATTGATCTCAGCAAGTGTACTTTGTGACAGCATTCATGTGTGGCTCCAGAAATGTGTGTGGAGATCTTGGGTATAAACAATGTAATCTAACTCTCGGGGGGGGGGGGGACCTTGATAAAGCCCTCGGACGCTCTGGTATTTACGCCTTGTTGAAACATTATGACAACCATATAATTGTAAAGATCACTTTCTACATGAAACGATCCGGTTGTTTTTGCGATCACTTTATTTGAGTTGGGATGGCGGAGAAGAAGAAATGGTTGGAGGAGGCGGGCGCAAGCTCTGCACCCGATTGGATCTGCCGTGGAATGACTAATTAATATTCATATAACGATATAAATGTTCTCGTTAATTTCCTAGTTGGATGTGCAGTATTCACCCTGTTTTATTCAAATTGGTATGCTGTGTTTAATATTATACACTGTTTCCTTAAAGTACTGCTAATATTTTGATTGTTCATTTTTCATGCATTTGTATAACTGACTGTAATTACGTCAATGAATCTATGCTACCTTCCATTCAGGCCTGTACTCGAAGGAAAGCAATGATGACTCTTTTCAAACCTGACATCTATATTACGTGTAGAATAAGCCTTTATATTCTTTGATTACGCAATAGATAAATATAGAACTGACAAAAACTTTAGCACATGACCCGGGAAGTAACTTAGAAGTGCTATCAGTTACGAGAGATTTCAACTTAAACGTTGGGTTGTTGGTGAATGTGCTTTGGTGGTGAGTAAAGTATTATTAATTTACACGTACATTTTAGTCACTGGATATATTTTACTATAAGTATTTTAAATCAGGACTATTGATATAGTAAGTATTGATGTCTACATAGTAATAAAGATGATTCAATGTAACCGTGATAACTGACAATCACTGAAGAATATTATATCTCACGTTTTACCATCTAAAATCCAGTTGGTAAAAAGCTACTTATTTAAAACGTTTTTCCTTTTGACGGCTTTTTATATTGTTTTCAACTATTTTTTTAAATACAGATTTACAAACAGTTCATCTCTGCTATACAAACCACAAATATTAATGAGTTGTGCTGCCACGATATTATGCAGACTGCCGTAACGATGGTACCTACGTAATTATTTATGTCTCTATGTAGTGTAATAATAACTTGACATCCATGTAATTGAATTGAAGGGAATGAATTTGCTGTGTGTATTGTTAAAAAAGTTGCCATCTTAAAAATGTACCTAACGCGAAATGATTAAAAATTACACTACAGCTAACATTATGGCAAAAATCGTGTGCTGATATTACAAAGATTGTTGATAAAATGAGCAAGTGTTGACACTGGTAAACAATTTACTAGGTACACTGTTCATATAACAGGCAGGGAAACCTTGAGTGGGATGCTAACACCCGTTATATAATGTTTTTACTGAGAGAGAGAGAGAGAGAGAGAGAGAGAGAGAGAGAGAGAGAGAGAGAGAGAGAGAGAGAGACGCTGCCTGTAAATATACATCGCATTAAATCACACGACAATACATGCTTAGTGGACTAGAGAAAGTATGTAAATTTCAGACAAAAAATAACCACTTTCTTGAACATGATAGGATGACTCTCGCTTTTGCAAAAGAACACATTAATATACATTAGTACACAACGGAAGATAACTTTCTATTTCGTTCTATAATCCTTAATGTTTACAAAAGTTGCATTTGGTCTGAATGTTTATCGCCCCCCCCCCCCAATGTTGTCATATTTTACACATGTTAAACATATGACGACAGGATGATAACTATTTTTTTGTTTGATTATGATTTTTAATGTAGCTTTAACAATTTTCAGTCATATCGCTACGATTTCTGCAGTAAATCAGTTTAAAGTGATGTCTAGCACTGGGGCAACATGCAGCAGACATGTAGCATGATGCCCCACCCAGTCACATTATCTGGACACCAGACCGAGCAGTCCTAACACTAACCTCATAGTGCTGTTAGTACCATTTTGTGAGTCTTTTGTATGACTCGGCCGGTCGATCGAACCCACGACCTCCTGCTCCCGCGTCCGACGCTCTAACCACTAGGACACAGGAGCGGTGTTAATAAATATAATTATAACCGTAATTTGTCAACTTTAACGATTTTCAGTCATATCCCTACGATGTCGGCAGTGAGGCGGTTTATAGTGATGTCTAGCACTGGGGCATCATGCTGCAGACACGTAGCACTCTGTCCCAGCCAGTCACATTATCCTGACACCAGGCCTACCAGTCCTAACGCTAACCTATTAATGCTGAGAGCCAAGCGAGGCAGCTGTCAGTACCATTTTTGTAACTCCTTCGTATTACTCGACCGGGCGACCGAAATCACGATTTCCTGCTTCCGCGGCGGACGCTCTAACCACTAGGCCACCGGAGTGGTGTTAATAAATATATTTATATGCGTAATTTGTCAGTGATACATGTATTAGGTAAAAATATTTTGAAATGTAATATTGGGATTTTTTTGCCATTATTTTAATGACGTATTCTTCGATTTATCATTTAGCTGCAAATATGTGAATAATTTCTTTACCCTGTTATTACATTAAAAAAATTTAATATTTGCATATAAACTGTTTTTGTATGGAACGGAGACATGTAAGATCTCGATATTTTGTAACATCATTAACATGGCTATTCAGAATGGTTTGGCACATTGAATCAAGAAAAGTTCCCTTTCCATTAAATTACCTAATGACCGGTGAAACCCCAATTTGTAGGTATAGACCGCATGGGAAAACTCTTGTTAGATTGAAGATATACACATCGGGAAGTGAATATAAATAACGATATAAATAACTGTTTATACGCTTATTCAGATGATCATCAGACATATATACTGTTTTCGGTCGGTAAGTATAAATTTAATCTGCAGTAGAATTTATAAAATAGATAAAATATATTTCTTGGTTAGATTTGTTTTTTGGTAGTAACTTTGCAAAAAAAAATACTGCTAACATGTGAATTCAGTATGTATATAATGTTCATAGGTTTAAAAACGATAACGTGCAATCACTAACTGCACAATGGCGATGTGATTAATGTATATTTGCCATCCATTTTATAACTTCTATTTAAGCACATCAATGTGATCAGACATATGAATGAAATAGAAGTTCGTAGATGCATCCTACATAGTACATCTCTCCGCTAGTAAAACAATGGGTTACGAAGTCGATACAGAAATTCTATTAAAGACAGACCTTTGTCAATAATGTCTAAACAGTCGCTTTAATTTGAATAACTAATCATATAGTGTCGTTAGTAGTAAAGTAAAGTAGGGCTTAGCGCGCAACTTTCTTATAAAATTTCAAATTTTCCTCGCACTGTCCTACTGAGCTCAATTTGCATGAGCTCAGGCGTCAGATGGCTGTCACATGTGTGCTTGGATTCGCTCAAGACACAAAGCATCATTGGAAAACTATCAAAAGAAACAAAGAACACTTTAATTGTTACGCTAAAATCGTCATCGAGTTAAAGCGACCTTTTTTTAATAAGAAAAATACGACTGTTTGCCTCAATCAGACTTTGAGTGACATCACCATCGTCTTTGTTTCCTTTACCTTAAGTCAGATTTTAATAGGAGACACATGGTAAAGTAAGTACCATCGTCTTCATATTTTGGCCTCTATTTGTTGAGGCATTAAACTTCTCACATCGGAAATCAATACAGGTCTAAGTTGCTATGATATTGTTAGTCTGGTCCCCTGATTAGTATGCTCCCATGCATTGCACTCCGCTATACTAAGTCAGGCGAACGCCGACGCCATATTGTCAAGTGATCAAAACAAATGGCCTCACCTAGAGAGATATCGGTAATCTAACCGTGGCACATTTATTGCTTTAATATTCTGTTTGTTAGTGACACAATGCGAATTTTATTAATACTTTCGATTTGAAATATAACAGGCGCTATCTTGTGTTAAAGCTTAACCAGCAAATCGGCTACATAGGTATTTTTACAAATATTTATACAATTAGGCGACGACGAAGTATAGGGATACACACAAAAATTTTTGTTAAATATTGCACCTTTCCCACTGGATCATCTCAAAAATTATATTTCCAATCGATTCCTTGATAAATTTTACGTCGAAATTGATATGAGGTTATGTACGGCGGCTTTATTTTTTCCCAAGAATAAGACGAAAATATCTTCACATTTTACCAGGGGTGAGGGTAACGATTGTTTCGCAAATAACGCACATTTTACACTGGTCATCTAAAATATTTATGTTGCAATTAATTCCTTGACCAAATTTATATAAATATGTTTATATCGTTTTCCGTGACAGCCAAATTTTGCCAAATATTATGATCAATATAACAACCCTCTTCTACGACTGCATCAAGTACGACATTTCATTTGCTATCGATTACTTGATAATTATTATGTCGGACTTTGTATAAGGTGGTAGATGACATCCTTAATTGGCCACAGGTTGATATCAATTCCCTTAATGAAGCAAAGGGGGGGGGGGGCATCTCATTGTTCCATTTTAAATCAATTGCTTGATCAATTTTACATTGATATTGATGTATGGATGAACATGAGTACCCACATTTTGTGAAAGATTAAGACCAAAATACCAATATTTATGTCAGTTCCATTTCAAATTGATTTCATGAAAGAAAGTGGCATAGCATCCCCTACAACCTGGGGTGGTGGTGAAGGGGTCTAAAATACCATCAGACAGACTTTACTGGGAGTGTGCCCTATCAATAAATCTTTGGGAGAGTATGACCCAAATGTATTGCCACATCACTTACATTGATACTGTATATCACATACAGTAAAACCTGTCTTGAGAGACCACAATCACCATGCACAGATTTATTCATTATATCGTGTTATGACCTCTTATGAAAGACCACTTGTCTTGATAGACTATTATTGTTTGGCAGAAGGGGAGGTCTTTCAAGACAGTTTCTACATTATTACTGTAAATATATTCTATTCATTAGCAAGGCACATTAATTGCCTCCACATGATACAAATTTAATGTGCTACTGTGTTGCAAAATTTATAAAATAAACAATGAACTGAATTCAGGTTCCATTTAATGCTTGGTGAGATTATTCAAAAGTCACTCAATATATCATCATAACTGAAAGACAATATTAGTACATTTAATGTTAAGCACTGTACAGAAGTTTACATTTTATTATCACTAATTTGATTTGCTTCCATAATGGATGCTCTTTTCATTATATAGTTTATAAAATTCCAAAACTTAGTTTAAACTTAATTTTAAGTATTAATGTAATGGAGATGCATTATTAAGGCTAACATTGTACACAAGTTGAGACAAATGTTTCATATTTATTTTGTACTTTTCATCATCACTGAAGTATGACTTGAAATTGAACAGTATTTTCATTTCTTATACTGTCACAATCATTCATCCAAATATATGTCCTAACATTGATTTCTCAATTTAACCAAATGTGTTGTTATATTTAAATATACAAACCAATAAAACTCACTGACATGTTCATTAAAGGAATCACTGAGCCTTGTATGATTAAATATGAACATTAATAACTCTTGAGTTACTTCGATTTAAATGGAACGGTATCAAATAAACACATGCACATGTGACTTTCTTAGTTTCTCTTTTTCATCTGTCATTGTCATGTTCTGATAACTGAATACATATAGTTATATGCAAATGTGATACATATTTCAATGTATGCCATTATATATATATATATATATATATATATATATATATATATATATATATATATGAAAAGAAAATAACTTGAACATGGCAACATGTCTTAAGATTGTTTTGTGGGTGTATATATCTCAAATGAGTTCATTAATATGAAATAAGTTGTGTAAATTCCTATCAACTGATTTAAAAAGATTCGATAAGAAGTATCAATTATACTTGTGTTATGATTAACATCAACTTAAATACGCATTCTGCATACACTTTGTACAGTATTAGTACTGAAACACGTCACCCTATGATGATGCATGTAGTTTTCATGATAATTATTAAATATGCATCAACAGAATATTACTCAAACTTGGTTAAAAGTGTCAATTAGTGAAGTATTCGTCAAGTATATGTATCAGATACATGTATGTGCAGTCCTTTTGAAGCATACCGGGTTTCTACTCAAGATGTGCTAGAGAAAGAAAAACTAAAAAGGTAGTAAGAATGAACATTTTCTAAGGATTTTTTCTCAACATCAACATATTTCAACTAAATTGGATGACACAAATACATTGTATGGTCTTTAATATCCTTTATCATTCAGATAGTAATGGTATCTTCCAAAACACACACACACACACACACACACACACACCCTCTAAACAAACTTGCTTCAAATAAATTGAGACAGATTTTACTGACAGTAAAAATCACAATATTTTAATGACATGTTATTTGTATAAATGTTAAAGTAAATAAATGGCTTCATAATATGATTGCTTTGCTGACTGAAAAAATTTATTTAATCACATATATACTTACTGATATATTGCAACCTTCATAAACATGGTTGTTTGCCATTACATAATCACATGTATACTTATTGATGTTTTGCAACCTTCATATACCTGGTTGTTTGCCATTACATAATGACATGTACACTTAATGATATATAGCAACCTTCATAACAATGGTTGTTTTCCAGTGTTATATTATCAAAGCTTTCTCATTTTCATCCTATTTGCAGATGTCTTACTTAGATCAGATGTGTATTCTCAAACGAGTTGTCATTAAATATAACCAGACAATTCTTGCTTCAGAGACACCAATTAATGGGCTCAGGCCCAGACAAATAGATGCTTTGTACAACCTGAGAGAATCTAAAGACTTAGTTGTTTTATTACCCATAGGATATGGAAAGACTTTTTTTACCTTCAGTACAAAGTCATAGTACTGGAACCTCTCAATGTCATTCTTAATCAGCTTTGCTCAACACTTGATGGGCATGTGATACATGTCACTGAACATTTTCTGCTTAGACTCGAATAAGCAGCAACATAGAAAGAAGTGAAAATAACAAGCTTGTAAAATTAAACAAACAATTTATTAAGTACAAATATTTTCATAAAAGAAAATAAATAAACTTACAGTTTTAGAGAATCAAGTACAAAAATTAATCCAAAAAGAATACACAATATAATCCACTAGTGGAATTGCAATTGTCCTGATAATAAAATGTCCTAACAGTTCCCGGTTCGAATCTTGACGATGTAATCCAATATGGACGACGATGTCACGTGATGAAGTCAGTTTTAGTTTTATAATAATCCAAATGAGCACAAGTAATTTCTAGATAAATAACACAATAAATTCCTCTTGATCCCAAACGAATTGAAATGATTTACACTCAAACAATAAAACACACATCTTGCAACTGTTCTCTCCCAAACAATAATTTAAATACCTGTTTTTACGTAAACAGGAAAGGGGTCTTGACCTTCCAGAATCAGAACCAATCATTTTAAAAATAAAGCTCTAATGTCCTTGGAATAAACCAATCATTTTAGAAGCTTGTTTACACATCCATTTCTAGAAAATCTCTCCCAACTAACGAATTTTAAACCCGAAATGTCAAATTTTAATCTAACAAACAGACAATAAAAATAAATATAAATGACTTATATCAAATATACGTAACACTTATGCATGGGTGAATTTTCGTATATGGTTGGACACCCAGAAGACATACTGGATAAGAATGTTCGTGAATGCCTACTTGAGGCTGAATGGACAAAGCAACAGGTATGCTAGATTATTGATGAAGCCCACTACATCAAGCAGCAGTTAAAACCATTTGGGTAAGAGGGCAGCAGTCTTGTAACAAATAAGTTAAGGTGAATAAAAGTGTCCAAGTCAATCACTGTATCACCCAAATTGTATCATGTATGATAAAAATCAAATATGCCAATAGGAAATAATTTTCCCTACTTGCTGCCAAGACTGGTCACAACTACTGATGTCTAGATTATGATTATTTTAAAAGGATGAGAATTTAATGTCTGTTTTAGTGTTGGTCTAAAGTAAGAGTTTCCTGTGACTTTAAGGAAAGACGAACCATAGCTTAACAAAACATGCAAGTAGCAATAACATCTTCTGAAAAAAATTTATAATTCCAAGATGCACTATTTGACTAAATAATATACTGAGTGCTAGCTTCCTATTAAAGTATTCAAGCACTGAAAAAAATTGGGGATACAATGTTTAAAACCTTGAAAATTCAGAACGTATGCCATAGATTGTCATTAAGTTAAACTATTGGAATATTGAAATCATAACAATACATAACAAACTATAATAACTTAGACCTTTTCATGAGTCTGTTCATTTTTCATAGTGATAGCTATTATCTTCTGTACAAGTGATAATTCCACAAACCTATTGTACATAAGAATTGAGTATACAAGTCCTAACTTGGGCAGAAGTGACCTAATAGGTTGAATCATGCCAAGTTTGCCTGTTGGCAATACTACTGCTAGTAATACTTCAGTCAATATAGGGTTACTCAGAAAAAGTTCCGTGCATGTATCATTCCATGAAAAGGCAGTTAAATCGCGATTAGGATATAATATGCTGCTTTCATCCCTTATACATTTGGAAGATGCTTTTTGTTCAACTTCCCAAATAAGTAACATCTTTACAGCTTTTCTGAGTGACTCACTATTTAACACAGTCTCAGCAATTGTTTCAGTGGAAGTATATAGAGCAGCATGCAGCAATGTTGTTCTATCAGATAGAGTTGCATCATCAAATAATAATAACCTTGTATCTGATAATTTGGTAGCTAATGTTTCCACTTCATTTTTTGATGTTGGCAATTTATCACATACAGAAATATAACTCCACTCTCAATTTCTGTGAAATAGAGACATGTAAAGATCAAATAATACATATATCATGTTTTTTAAAATTAATATTAAGTGGAAGGACTAAATGTTGTGTGTGAAGGGGGCCCGAGTGGTCTAAAGCGCTGTCCGTTACGGATCACTGCCATCTCACCTCTGTCTGCGTGGGTTCGAGTCTAAGATTCGGCTAATGTAGTTATGTGAGACAGCTTGCCAGTAGCTTCTCGTGGGTCCGTGATTCTTTCCGGGGGTTTTCTGGGTTCTTCCTTCACCATTAATACAGGCCGCCATGTATTGCCTATATTGTGCTTAAAAATGGCGTTAAACCATAAAAAACAAAAACAAATGTTGTGTGTAGTTAAAAGAGTGACATTCCAATAGAAGTATTTTGGTTACCACAAGGAATTGAGGTTAGTTTTTTGATTGTGTCAATGGACAATTGAGGTATAGCTTATGCAAAGCCATTTCTCCAGATTGATTGGCTGTAGCAATGCATAGTAGTATAGCGGAGTGCAATGCATGGGAACATACTAAGCAGGGAACCAGACTATGATATTGTCTACCACGCCCAATCCATTAATTAGGTCACATGGAGTACTTGGTTATGCGCAGACAAGGTTGTAGTAAACATACCTATACAGTAATTTTTTGTTCTGAATGTTCGGTTCTAGATTTATTTCTCTAAAAATACCTGGGGTTGGAATTCAAAGACCAGAAACAATCAACAAAAAGTGATTCAACATGATGCCTGAAAATACGAGTCCAGTTGTTGACAACACAAAGGGAACTTCAGCCAGATAAATAACAGGTGGCGATGATGCCTGCAAGACTGTTGGAAATGAAATAACAGGCTCACTTATGATAAGGAGATTAATAATGAGGTTTTAATGCTCTTTGGCTGCAGGTATTGGCTTATGTAATTTACATAAATGAAATATTTCATTGTATAGAATAAGATTAGCCAATGGTCTCCTTCTCCTCGTCTCATAGTGGTTGCTGTTTTTCTGATAGCAAATGCGCATCTGTCATTTTATTCAGAGAGTTATCAAAATGGCCATATGGTATTTCAGTTAGCGTGTTACTAAACGAAGCAATGAATATTTTTTAAAATCAGCCGTTAACGTTTGACGTATGCAAGACTGAAATAAATGAAGATTGTGAATTTCATATTTCAAAGTGTGATCGTGTGCCTCAGCGATTTTGTGTTTCTTGATAAGTTTTGCATTTCATCTGCCTGAACCTCATCTAGTTGTAGATGTGGTTGATCTGATTCATCGTCTGCTTCTTCGGGCAGTAGTATCAAACCACCTCATCAAATACTTTTTCAGAGTGTATTCTGCAATTGCCACTTATTGTTAAAATTCTTTCTCCTGACATTTTATTCGTGTATTTTTAGTCATTTATTTGATCGTGATCTTTCAACGCTGACACTTTTATTGGCTGACACGTTATTTTATTTGTCTTGTCTTTATAATTATATCGGCAGCAGATGAGTGCAATAATGATATAAGTACGTCAAAATTTGTTTGAAGCATGTTTGAGTCCTTATCGGTGAAAAACGTTCTGTCTACGTTATACATATAAATTTAAGTTTTTAACTCTTCTGTACCCATATAAACAGCTGATATTTTTTTCCATGGACTATGGTGAAGCGCGAGGAAAATCAGTCTTAAAATCCAACAACACCATATATTTTTTGAACCAAAGTTTTCATAATGTACCTTTACAATACGTTTTGTGGTTGGTCGTCATGCTTTTTATAATACCTATCTGGCTTCACCCATGTGTACACACCAGCAATATACTTACGCTCCTCTTCTGACAATCGTGTACTCATTATTACCGCTATCAAAACGAAGTCATATGGACAACGTTCTTTTGCATACCAGGGCCCAGCAACGTAGAATGAATTGCCCATTGAAATTAGACATACACACAGTCATCCCTTTCAAAAGTGCTCCTAAAACTCACCGTTTACGACTGCATAAGCAAACTTAAAGACCTAAAACTGTTACCTACCTTATATATGTTCAGCATTTTTTTAATGTTTTCTAATTTCATGGTGTTTTTTTAGCAGGCATATCATTATAGATGTTGTAAAGCGCTTAGAGCTTCTAAAGATAAGGTGCTATACAAAGTCCTCATTATTATTATTATTATTATTATTACTATTATTATTATAAAAAAATAACTACTTGTAAATTCTTTGGCTTTTCTGACAGTCGCAAGCATTTTGAACATGATCATCAAGCTTAAAGATATGAAAGTAAATCAGGCTAAAGCTGAATGGCGGATCCGAAACGCAAATTAGTTTTAAAAATGAACATTTTTGTGCCAGTATTAGCAATATCAAACGTATATAGAGCCCGGTAAATTTTAGTTGTGCTGGTATAAAATGAAGTCTAGTTTGATGCATCCTTTGACGCTTCTAGTTATTTATGTATTCGACTCGCAAGTTGAAAGTGTCATATTGTTACCGCGATAGGACACTGTATCTTTAAGTCGTTCTGATCACTAACTGTCGCATACTTGTTTCCTGGCTTCAGATTAGCTTTGTTGCTGTTAATTGCAACAAATCAGTAAAAATCCTCTGCTGTCTGTGATATTTGACAACAACGTTGTGTGTCTAGTCATTCTTTTTTTACGCGCCTTTTGTCTGCGTAGAGTTTTATTGTTTTATTATGGTCAAAATATACCTCCTTGTTTGTTTGCATCCCACCTACTGATTTAAAGCAAAGCTCAACTGAGATAAACAAATGACTTAGTTTATTCACTGATTTATAATTTCAAACCTTATTATAACCGGAGGGGGGGTGGGGAGGGACTAACACTGTTATCGTATGTGCGTTTCGTACTAAACGGAAGATTTCAGGGTAGAAGACGACCGACCCTGTTCGCTGGTCATTTCCAGTTCAAGGACAAGTCCTTTTCAGAAAGAGATGGATGCGCGACAACGCATGTATGTACATAAAAGGTAAATACTTTGGCGTCAGCTACTGATATTTACAATGTTGAATAAAGCAAAGTAAAGGAATGAAAACAACAAACTTTGCCTTTCACGTGGATTTAACAAGGGGTATAATTTATATGTACTTATGTACAGGAATATAAAGTCTCAACTCTTGACCTTATGGTAATGCACGGAATTATCTGGCAGGTACCGAACAGGATGAGCTACTTCACTCTGCTGTATGAGGGCAAATAGTCTTGCCCACAGCGTACGCAATATGGCGCCATGATAGTATGGAAAGTTCGTTAAGTATGAAACGCGCAGACGATGACAGTGTTAGGACCTTTCTTGTCAGTCATTTAAATTATAAATCAGTGAATAAAATGACTAAATACTGTGCATGTTTTAAATCACACCATACATTTTCGTGTTTGAAATCGGTAGGGCATACAAAGAAACAAGCAGGGATTTATGCAAAAACTAGTTTCTTCGCTTGAAACGCCTACATTGCTTATTACTTTTAATATTGCATTGATCCCCGTAGTAGCTACTTTAAAGCCTGTATTGCTAACGTTCTCAGTTATTTTAAAACCTTTTGGCTCTTGGACAATTATTAGCTAGCTGTTTTATAATTTAAAAAAATCTGCCTGGTCTGCTTCTCAAAAGCAAACACACAAACTTGTCTTCTGGTACATCTGTCAACGTGCCAATATTTCTGTTTCCATCTTTTGGTACCTCAAAATTGAATCTTTTTTTCAGTCCGAATGTTTTGTCAGGTTATGATTTGAATACCACTTGGTTTTATCAGTGTGGTTCATTGTTTAGTGTGATCCTGTTGTCACCCGTATTGATTAAGTCATCCATGATGCCATCCTTAAATGGCGCTAAATCTTGTACAGATTGTCACTGACATTAGACAAAGAGGTGTTCGAAACCAGTTTGTTACTCGCATTAGATAAAAACGTGTTTCAAAGCCAGTTTGTTACTGGCGTTGGGTAAACACTTGTTTCGAGGTCAGATTGTTACTGGCATTATATAAAAACATGTTTCCAAGCCAGTTTGTTACTGGCGTTAGACAAAATCGTCTTTCGAAGTTAGTTTGTTACTGGCATTGAACAAAAAGGTGTTTCGAAGCCAGGTTGTTACAAGCATTAAGCAAAAACGTGTTTCGAAGCCAGGTTGTTACAAGCATTAAACAAAAAAGTGTGCCGAAGCCAGGTTGTTACAAGCATTAAGCAAAAACGTATTTCGAAGCCAGTTTGTTACAAGCATTAAACAAAAACGTATTTCGAGGCCAGTTTGTTACATGCATTAAACAAAAACGTGTTTCGAAGCCAGTTTGTTACAGGCATTAAGCAAAAACGTATTTCGAAGTCAGTTTCTTACTAATATTAAACTGTTACTGGCATTATACAAAGACGTGTTTTTATGCCATTTTGTTACTGGCTTTAGATAAAATCGTGTTTAAATGCCAGTTTGTTACTCACGCTCAGACAAAGCTCGATACAAAACACGCACAAGAATCAGATCTTGTATCGCTTTGCATGGTGGCATTAAAAGTACCACATCCAAATGCTTGCCAAGGTGACAACTACGCACCTCGCTACCATTATAAAACAAATGGCAAAATTGATAAAACTCCATTTTGCTCTTTAGTAGTGCTGCAGACAAATCAAGTACAATTCCCTTTCTTGCCGTCTTTTGCTTTTGTACCGTATTATGTTGCCATTTAGTCAACATGAGCTTATTGCTGCCGTAAGACAACTAATTTGATGTAACCGCAAGAAGCGACCATCGCAATGTTTATTTCGTGTCTTTCACACACACACACACACACACACACACGCGCGCGCGCGCATGCGCTTCAACTTCCTGATGACATTTGTGTTTATTTCGACTATTTAGACAAAATATATTTTCCGACTCAGTCCCGTCTGGCTGGATGATTTTTTTCTCTCTTTTACAACTCATTATATCATTTAAAAATAGCTATTCATGTGGCCTAACTAATCTAGTGTGAAATTATTCAATTCTTCTCAGATTCGACCCGATCGATCTGTCAAATAGGATAAAAACATGAAATTCATAGGAATATGTACTAACAGTTATATTATTAGTAACTGTTAATTCACATGTAAGCATCTTTTTATATATCATACGCAATTAAGCGTTCTAAACATCTTACAATGGACCATATGCACGTACTCTAAATCAAACTATAGATAATCGCTTCAGTTTACAATCATGAGAAACATTACATCAATTATAGTTATAATCGTGTACCAGGCATTAAAAAATCGAGATATACGTAACAATGGAATTTCATGTTCTGACGCTATATGATAAAAATGTTCTCTTTCAACTGAAGAGTTACGTCTCACTTATTTCCGCTAATGTGTTTTAGGCACCGTTGAACGAAGGGAAGGTAGATTGCAAAGTGTTTAGTCTTATCTCCCACACACTGAAACAGAGAAAAGTAAAATATATTTAGCTTTTTTAACCTACTTTGAAAGTGCCTTAACTCTGTTAGAAAAAGTAAGTGCTTTCTCATGCCTACATCAGTGAAATAGACTGATCCAGTACTCACAGGAAATAAACTTGAAGTTGCACAAAGTACACTTAATCTGCCTATTCTTTAATGCATACACAATTTTTCACAGCGTATGCAATACTATTTTCGTAAAATGCATTTGTGGAATTTTACAATACCAAACAAGTAATTAAAAATATCGTCTAATTTTATATATTTTCCTTTTATTTTTATTGAACTCTGAAATTAAAAAAAATGAAATAGTCACGCAGGGCTAGAAATGCACATGAAAAGCAAAGCCCAACAATATACTCTCAAACCCAAATCTCCGCTGCATCATTCACTTAAAAAATAAAGAAAATTGTAGGTTCTTGAATACTATTTTGACGTTTATATAATCCCTGGTTTCATAAACACTGATTAACAGCGGGGACGATCCGAAAAAAAAAAGCAATATCTTGAAAAAGTCAAAACGACGGATCCAAATCTTCATCTTTTTGTGAAGAGACTATATCTCCTGTAAATACAAATCGTCATGAGGAATAAAGTTAAATCTTTTTCCACATTATCTTTCAGAAATATAGTTACGAAAGTTTCGAAACATCTGGCGAAGGGGGTTTGCAAAGTTTGTTGAGATGACACTTCGTCATTCCAAAGTCTAATGCTATGGCGGATAGGTATTAAAAGGTTTTGTGCAATAGGGTTAGGCATTTCAAGAGTTCTGATCATTCGATGGCGGTTAGGCATTACAAGAATTGGCCTAAGAATTGATCAGCCATTTGGGCAGCCTTATTTGTCGTAGTGTGACATCAAACTGCGACTAAGTTTTAAGCTCAGTTCAGTGGAAACAAGCTAACGAACGCAGTGAGCCGCCATCTTTAGCCATAGTCTATTAACTAAAAAGTGTAGGAAAAGAGCTTGCCATCTTGTTATTCCTTTATGAAATGCCGTGCGTGAACAAAAGCTAGTTACCTGTTGACTAATTTTAAGTAGGAACAGACATTGTATGGTCAGAGTTTCAAAGTATATCCCCGTTCAAATGAAGCAGCGAATACATTTGCTTAAATTTAATTCGTTTTTTTCCCAATCATTTTATCTGTATTGCCTACATGAAATGACACTATTGTATTATTAGTTTGTTTTCATTACGTTAAGCATGAAACTGCGTTCCGTCGACATGCTTACCGCTTGAGCTCATCGTTAAATAATGCTTGCCATGGTTCTCATAATCTGGACACTATTCAACTCGTTTCATAAATTCAATATTAAATCCTTACCCATTTAGATATTCTCTATTTATTTGGAATACCAATAGAATCTTGTTGGAACTTTATACATAGGAATGTCCAGGGGAAAATCTAATATCATACGATTTCATACATTTTGACAGATCTTTTAAGTCTATTTGGGATTTAATTTACAATACTGTAAGTACTGTTTAAATTTTCATTTTGGATTCGAGGGAAATAAATTATTTGAGGAATTTTACAAAACCTGTTTTTTTATATAGCTTGTATAGGACCATGTGGTTGTACCACATATACTTTAGTATTTGTGCTTATTTCTTCCATATATTGACATAACTCCTTTAAACATAATTTATTGAAGTACATTTTCTTTTCATTTACAGTATCCAAAATTGCTATACCCAAAAGAAACAAAAAAACTTCCAAGCATTCATGACTGATCTATATTATGAATGCTTAACTTGACATTGATTCGGACTGACATTGCCGTTACTAGATGTAAATATGGAACGAGCGTTACACAATGAATATGTTTTGCCACCTATTAACAACGAAAATATGTATGAATCGCTTTGTGAAAATCAATACGACTATATCCAAAGACCACCACTTCCGCTACCAAGGATTGAGGCTGAAACTAGTCCTTATTACGATCAAGCATGGAACCACACTCAACCAATACAGAGTGATAATACTCAAGTGAAACAAGTGGTTGACAGCGAGTCGGCTGAGACATCGAACGATAAAACTGGCCCTACCAAGGAGCGGATATCTTGGCAAAGGAAGAGATTTGTTCATGGAGAAAGTCTGCAACCTACAGACGATGACCACGGTGTTCATATTTGGGAACCCCTATGTTACCCGTCAGGTATATTAACCATGGTCCTCATGTTTGGGTACCACAGTGTTATCAGTAAAGTATATTGACCATGGTCCTCATTTTGGGGTACCACAATTTTATCAGTCAGGTATATTGACCATGGTCCCAATGTTTGAAAACCAATATGTTACACGTTATGAATATATATTAACCATGGTCCTCGTCATCGTGTTTGGGTACGACAGCGTTATCAGTCAAATATATTGACCACGGTCACAATGTCAGATAACCACTATGTTACATGTCATGTATATTGACCAGGGTCCTCATATTTGTGAAATGCAACGTTACCCGTCCTATATATTGCTCTATTACTAACTTGATGCAGTCAATAATAAGGAATAATAGTTTAGCCATTTAACACATCAGCTCCATTATGGTAGGTGGCTATGTTCCTATATAAAGGATGGTTTCTTTCTCCTATTCTTCTCGGGATTTAAATTAACATCAAACCCATTAATTGTATTCATTCTGAAATATCAACACAGAGATACATGCTGGAATAAATTGGACAATGACAGGGGAAGCGCAATAGTCTAAAACAAAACTGATAAGTCATAAATGTTACAATAATTTGGCCACTGCTAGAGGAAGCCCAACAGTTTAAAACAAACATATAAGCATATATTAAGGTAGCTGGGCATGAAATCGTCCCTTTGGTGCCCAACCGGTGACCAGTCAATTTTGGCCAAGCTTGTCGGACATGATCAGGACTATACTTCTGCAAGTGATTACCATCAGCTCTTGTTTGTTAATCTTTCTTGATATTTGAATATTGTGTGCAAACGTCAGTCTGGTAAGTGGAGGAAGAATGTACCTATGTAATTGCATTAGTTAATCAGGTTTCCAGATCACTTATTCCATCTTTATGTACACTAAGTGGGGTGGTATGCTGGCGCGAGCCAGTTGAGTTCTTATGATCTATTGTCGTTTATATGGATCTATCAAACTAATCCATTGAGTTGATACCCATCAGTGATTGCTTTTTACTTAACCTCCTATTATACGTTATAAACGTATGCAACATTTATGTCGCTTCAGTATACACTAATTGTTTTTCTTAATGAATTCATGAAAATTAGATTCAAATCGGATCTCCAGTGCCCTACATAAAAATCAGACAGTCACCGCTTAAGGATAATGCATTCTTATATCTTCACTTTTGGAAGACTGAACTATATGGATGAGGAGGATCAATATGTGCAAAACTATTTGATTAATTTTCAGATTTTTGAAAGCCGCATTTTCATTGGCTATTTCAAAGGTCACCAGACATTAAGATGTTGTTACTTTATTGTCTATAGACTGAAAATCGATCGATCGACCATCGTAGCAAAATATAGGCGAGAAACCTTGAAAAGACGAGAGTTGATGATTTTTGCTTGTCATACAACGTTGTTTTTGCCCCGATGAATAATGTTATTAGTTAACAGTTAAGTCAAACCGACCAGAGAGAGAGAGAGAGAGAGAGAGAGAGAGAGAGAGAGAGAGAGAGAGAGAGAGAGAGAGAGAGAGATTTTCTTAAGGTAATATTAATTCAAACAGAATATCCTCATATTGTTCGCTTAGTTTATATCCCACAATAATTTCCATGTGCCGGTACGTGAATCGCTCAGCGTTCAGGTTTCAACAGTCATCGAACCATGTGTTTGCAGTGCTCTGCTATCTTCAATAAAACTATCTATCATGTTTAAATCATAAGTTTGTATTATATTGATTTATTTTATGTGAATAAAAAGAAAATAAAAAGGAAAACAATCAACTTATCAATATTCAAAGGTGATTGTGAATAGCCACAAAAGTTATAGAACTACATTTTACAGCGGGCGCACGATGCAAGAATGTGAAAGATTCATGCATTCATTCAATGCAGTTGCCTGTAGTTAATATTATCTCCGTTCAAAGGGCAAA